>OX453297.1:19817556-20262978 GCA_949710035.1 Crambus lathoniellus
GCCATTGAGTTAAAAGATTATAACTCAATGTAGTTCTGTCGTATTTTAACACATTGATTGGTTGAAGAACAACGAACGAATGAATGCGTATTGTTATTGTAGAATTGACAAACAAATGTGTGGATGGTTTTGATGTAAAATACTTCAGTTATTTAATAGGCAAGTAAGTAGTAGTAATGGTAGTTGTAAGAAATTCATTCTAAAATAACTAGTTTTAAGATATTAGATAAGTATAAGTACCTATGTGTCAGTCATTGAATCAAGTACTCTCAGCCCACCGGACAAATCCTAGCGATTTTTGGTGCGCTTCTCAGCAATGTAAGATTTATTTATGGTCAATAAATTAAAAAAAAAATTATGACAATTATTTTATTTTAATTTTTAGTTTTTTGCATTCACAATGCAATTTTTATAATAGAAAAATGGAAAATGAAGTATTTAGAAAAAAGGAATTTAGGAAAAAATTTAGATTTTGTGAGACGGGTCGATTTTTTCTAAATTACAAATTACAAATTACAAATTGCTTTATTTGCCATAAATAGGGTAATACATAAATGTGGTGTTATTATAAAATTAGGGAAATAAAGAGTCTTAAAGCCTATTTAGCCGTATTCAACAGCATGCAAACTTATGGTAAGTTATTACTAAATATAACATCAATCGTTCGACATGATAGCATCAATCACACTTAACACAAAAAACAACTAAGGTATATATTTCAAGAAATCTTCTATTGAATAAAAAGTCTTATCGATCAACCATTGCCTTAATGAAATACAAAATTTATTATATTTTAATTCTTTTATGTCATTGGGTATTTTATTGTAAATTTGTATACACATTGAATAGCTGTTATTTTGGAAACGCTTTGTTTTTGGTACGGTATTAAGAATAAGTTTATTTACATTTCTTAAGTTTCTTTGAGTTGCATCTTTTGTCTGCATAAACAAGTGACCATTTTGCTTAACATATTTTCCTATCTCCAATATATAGAGGCATGGGACTGGCATAATATTCATCGATTTAAAATAAGGTTTGCAAGAGACATCCGGTGCAATGTTGCATATGGCACGGATGCATTTTTTTTGTGCAACAAACACCTTTTTTATGTTGGTTCCATTACCCCAGATTATTTATTTATTTATTTATTTATTTATGGACAACCAACAAGTTCATTCACTTAAAACTAAACATTATTATTTATATTATCTAAGGGATACAATTCTAAGTGATGTCTTATTTATATGCTGCCACGGCGTGTGTAAATTGCATTCAACTTACGGACTAAGCAGAACATGCAAACTAATTACAAATTTATCTTTAAACTAAAATAAAAAAAAAATTGAAATATACATACGTATGAAAACATGTAAAGGTGCAGTTCATAAAGCACATAGACACCAATATGGCCAAAACTATATTTCACCCTATCTTGGGAGTTATAGAATTGACGAAAGTTCCATATTTACTAAATATGTCGATATTAGAATTGTTCGGTAATTTATTATAGTAAGATTGCATGCGATTAAGTGATGAGAAATGACCCAAATTACTTTTAAATGTTTTCGGCTTAAATAACTTATATTTCGAAGGGCGTGGCAGTTTGTAGGGAGTATAGAATCTTACATTAGATAATAAATCAGGGCAATCAAGCTGCCCGTTTACAAGCTTATACAAGAACTTTAAGTCGGTAGCTTTTCTTCGATTTTCTAAGTTTTGAATTTTGAAATAGTCTAAACGTTGACTGTAGGAAACAAGCTCTTTTGCCATACGACATTGAAAAGTTAAATGCCAAAGAAATCTTTTATTTATGGACTCAATCCTGTTTTTATGAATTTCGTAAAGGGGTGACCAAACACAACTGCAGTATTCAACTATCGATCTGACGAGACAGTTATACACACAAATTTTTGTTTGAACGTTCCTAAACTCCCTACAATTGCGCAATACAAACCCAAGTACTCTAAAACTCCTTGAGACAATATTTCCTATATGGGTATTAAACATTAACTTATTGTCAATAACAACACCCAGGTCACGGATTGTATCGACCTCCCTTAGCTTTTGATTATTAATGGAGTAGGAAGAAAAATGCGGTTTGATTTTTTTGGAAAAATGAATAAAGAAACATTTGTCAGCGTTCAATTTCAAACGATTATCACTACACCAAGTAACAAATCTATCAAGATCTTGTTGTAGCAGCTGCACGACCGTATAACTTTTGATATGCTTTACAATTTTAAGATCGTCTGCGTATAAGTAGCATTGGGAATGATAGAAGCAACTCGGGATGTCATTGACAAATAAAATGAAAAATAGGGGTCCTAAATGTGACCCCTGAGGAACACCTGATGACGTCATATATACGCTAGATTCGTACCCATTTATAACTACCTTGGAACTACGATTGGATAGGTATGATTTACACCACAGTAACAAGTCACCTGATATGCCAAAAGTAGTTAATTTCTTAATAAGAATGTTAATATTAACTAGGTCAAAAGCTTTGCTAAAATCCGTATATATGACGTCAGCAGAGTCTCGGGAATCTACAGCGTCTACTATATTAGACACAAAGCTGACCAAATTGGTTGTTGTGGATCGGGCCTTCATGAAGCCATGCTGTTGTGGAATGATTAAGCGTTTAACATGCCAGAATATTAAAGGGTAAACCAAAGTCTCAAACAACTTACCAAAAATAGGGAGAATAGAAATGGGACGGAAATTTTCAATGTTTGACTTGTCTCCAGATTTGTGAACTGGAACAATACGTGCCTCCTTCCAAAGTGAAGGGAAAATTCCAGATGCTAATGATCTATTAAATATTAAGGAAAGAGGCAAGGCCAATACGTCAGCACATTTTAAAACAAATATAGCCGGTATATTGTCAGACCCAGCTCCCTTTTTTTTATCAAGGCGCTTGAGTGCCAGCTTGACATCATCTACAGTAAGAACAATTTTACGTAAATCATTCGATGTATAATTATCACTTGTTTTGACAATTCTGTTTGAATCTGTGTTAGGCACATTACTGGACACATATATAGACGAAAAATGCTGAGCAAAGAGATTACAAACATCAGGACCGTTAGTAGTAGAAACACTTTTGTAATGCATGCAAGACGGATAACCATTTGCATTTTTATTTTTTTGTTTAAGAAAGGACCAAAATATTTTAGGGTTACTTTTAAGAGTAGATTCAATGGCAGATAAATAGAGTTTGTAGCTTTTGTTTATCAAATTAAGAGATCTCTCTTTGAGCATACGAAATGTAAGAAGATCCATAGGATTTTTGAATTTGGAATACTTAATTCTATATTTTAATTTTTCGTTTAAAACACGTATAATAGCTTTATTGAACCAGACTGGATAGCGGCTACTGGACGTAGGAGAGGATCGTGGTATATGCAATTTAATGGTGTATTGAATAATCGTATAAAACCTTTCTACCATAGAATCCACTGACGAACAGTCACGAAATTCGTTTTCCCAATTTACAGAACCAAGATAATCAATGATTTTAATATAATCACCCTTATGAAACTTGTATATAAGGTTCTTGTTGGATTCTAAACCAGTAGAACTACTAGAACACATCAATTTAAGTTCCAAGGGAGGGTGATACTGATCAACGTTAATTAAAGGTGAAATGCAACACTGAACATTATTTATAGGCAAAGTACATAAAATCAAATCAAGTATTTTGTTATTTCTATTTAAAACATGGTTATATTGGTCTAAGCCATTAAATGACAAAAAATCTAGTAGTAAAGTATTAAGGGTGTTATTGTTATCGCATGTGGGTGTCAGTGGCAAGTTCGGAGTGCCAGACCACTTTATGCTACTCTGATTAAAATCACCAAGTATGAGTGAGTGAGGATTGTGGTTCAGAATTTTGTTAGTGTTAAGTATAAAATGTTCCAAAATATTTGCTTTTAAGGGTGAAGGTAGATATACCCCACATACAAGCAATTGTTGACGTTTATTGTTTAAAATTATTTCAATACTCACCCAAACATCCTCGCAATCACTTTCATAATGCTGTAATCTGTATGAAGTTAAGCGCTTAGACACTGCAATAAGTGTGCCACCTCCCGACTTGCCACTGTCAAAAGTATTTGATTCACGATCACGCCTGTATATTAAATATCTATCATCAAATAATTCTGAATCTTTTACGCTATGAGTTAGCCACGTTTCACACAAAACAATGATATCGTAATCACTAGTTACGATATTGTGGAAAAAGTCTAAGGTTTTTGTATTTAGTCCCCTGACATTTTGAAAATATATATTTAAAAATTTATTGTTAGAAATCACTTTGAAACATATAAACCATCACATGATTATTCACATAACACCTATTTTTTTATATCAGACTATTTTTTTTAAGGTTTCATTGTTACGCACAAAAATTGCTTCGGTGGACTCTGATTTGCGTACATAGACCCGGCCACCGCGTACCCACACGAACTTGTATTTTAATTCCTTAGCGCGGATCCGGGCAGCGGCATGCAGCGATTTGTTCTCAGTAGTTAAATTTTCAATGACGTAGATAGGTGACTTCTTGTCATCGATACCAAGATCGCTGCTGTTCAGTTTCTGTTCTTTATGTACTTTATTATATTGGATAACAGCCGCCAATAAACAATCTCGTAGCCTTGGAGTGACAAATTTAACTAGTATAGATCGGGGTCGCGTACTATTGGTATCTTTTTTAGCAATGCGTGAACAATAAGCTACATCATTCACGTTTATCGAGTAATTTACAGTGTCACATAACTGTTTAATGATGCTTAGTACGTTTTCCGACCTATGTTCGGGCACGCATTGGATCTCAAGGTTAGCGGCTCTTGACATTTGATCTAAGTTGGTGAGGCGATTATTAAGGCTATTAATTTCCAAGCGAAGCTGTTCGTTCTCCTTTTTTAAAGTAGCAGAGGCCTGAGTGCAGGATGAGATGTCTTGTCTAAGACTTTCGAACTGGTCATTAAAGAAATTAAGTGAGTCATGAAATGACTTTATTTGCTCACGTACATCATTCAGGCTTGTATTTAAACTGCGCTTAAGGTCACCAACACACTCCATCATTGCACTTCGTAACTCGTCTCGAATAATATCCTTTATTTCTGTGCGCGAGACATAATCAGAGGTATTAGTTTTTGTTGATAATGAATCAAGCTTAGTTTGCGCCTTACGCCGGGTAACGGAGTTAAACGTAAAGTCGGCATAGCCGGTAGGTGTCGACGGACGCGCGGGAATATTAGTATTGTCGTTTTTAGGCTGTTTGCTTAGACAACCAGGGCACAACCAGTTGCTTTTATATGACTCATCAGTCACGGTACTATCAGCTGTCACATTCAAGCAGGTATATTCGTAGGTGTCACAGCACTTCATACATTTAAGGTATTCCTCATTGTCAATTATCGAGCAACATGCAGCACAATTCATTGTGATATTGAGGCGTGTGCAGTCTCCGGTAATCAACAGGTAATGGGAGGTCTCGTAGCACCGTAGCAGCTCCTTCGTAGCGAGTCGTAGCAGTTGCTACGACAGTTATCGGCCAATCGTAAAGCAGCAATACTCTTTCCGCGGGGGGTTCACGAGGTTGGTGGGACGCGTATTCACTGCGGAACTGGTTCACAAGCCACGAAACTAATGGAATTTACCAATTAGGACAAAACTAACACTGCACCTAATAACATGTGTTATAAGGTCACTTTTCTAATGCGGTTAAAACGTTATGTCCGTAGTAAATTTGTGCGCACGTCTGCTCACAACAACGTATCGGACGAGAAGGGTAGACCATATCTTATTACTGATTCCACATATGCATGATATGCCATGATCGCCGTTTCTTTATTTGCCAGTAAAGCAAGCTTGTACAATGCAAACACAAATCGATTTATTTTTCCACACACTTTCTCTATCTGGTCTTTCCACATTAATGTCACATCTATATTTATGCCTAAATATGTCACATTAGTCGCATTCGAGAGAATTTGTCCATTTATATCAATGTCAATATTTTGATTTCGAAAATTATTAAAATTAATTAAACTTGTTTTATTTAAATTAATGTCAAGATTATTTTTATTAACCATTCAATTATATATGTCATTGCATTTATTATGTCTATTTTGTGTTGTTCTATGTCACTATTTTCATTAGTCGTAACCAATACTGAGATGTCATCAGCAAATAATATAAGTTTGTGATTTGAAATTCTAGATATGTCATTTATGTAAATCAAAAACAATAGTGGTCCAAGTATACTACCTTGGGGGATCCCTGTGTTATTGAACTCCAGTTTAGATCGAGATACAAAAATACTTCATTTTCCATTTTTCTATGACAATTATTTTGTGAAACAAGAATTATTTTCCATAGTCGACATATTTAAAGATTATAGATTTGTTTATAGATTTGATTTTCTCTCTTTATACAAATACTTCACAGTAAGACACCAATAATAGGATCTGTCTGTCTGACAATTTAACTTGACTGCGCTCTTAAACCGCGTTTAGATACTTTAAACGTCGAAAATCGGCCGTTCAGGAACTGAACCAAGTTTAGCTTATGTCGGTGAAACCCAAAGTTGAGAACGGAACGCCGTTTAGCGCCCAAATGCACACATGCTACCGGCTAAAAATTATGGGTATGGACATGGGCTTCATTTAACATTTGAAGCCCATATTATGCCCTTAAAAGCACAAAATATGAGCATCAAATGTCAAATGAAGCCCATGTCCATATCCATATTTTTTTGCCGGTACAGGGGATGTATACCTACATTGAAAAGAAATAGAAAAAAATACCACCAAGGGTCTTCTTAAACGGAACAGAAACAAAAAATATAGTTTTTGAATTTTTTGTCTGTCTGTCTGTTGTCCACGTTTCAGGCAAAAACTACTGAACGGATTTTAATGAAACTTTTTTTGTTATATAGCTATTAGTTGTCGCCAACTTATAGGTTGGCTATAATTTATTTAGAAGATCGAAATGGCCGATGTGGAACCATAGCAGTCCAGCCAAACTATGAGAGATGTAAAAATACCGTCTCATGGAAAATTGTTAAATGTGATGAGCATTTTCTAATGACGTACAAAGTTTGAAGGTCTTGGTACACCTGCCTGGCTAGCATTACCATCATTATATCACGCGATATGATATAGCACGTCTTGCTGTCTTGCTTCCACCTTAGTGGGGTAGGTAAGCAAGACAGCATGACGTGCTATATCATATCGCATGATTAAAGCCGTTCATGCTAGGCCAGCTGATGTGGAACCCTAGCAGCCAGGTTAAACTATATGAGATAGCATCTTAAGAGAAGTTGTTCAGCGTGATAAGTTCTTTCTTTTGATATACCTACTGTTTGTATTGTTTGTATAACCGTCTTTTACGTCAAAACGGAGTAGTACAGGCGGGCGAAACCGCGGGCGGAAGGCTATGTGAAATATTTTTTTTATGTGTTAATATGTATCATAGCGCTAAACTAATATATATAAAATAAATACACAAAAAAACGAAAAACCTTATTAGCTAAAAAAATGAAGAATGCTGCCGAAAATCACTATTCCACGCGAACGAAGTCGCGGGCACAGCTAGTATAATATATGTAGCACCAAAAATATGGCTTTTGAAATTTTTGTTTGTCTGTCTGTCTGTCTGTTGTCCGTGTTTCACGCAAAAACTACTAAGCGGATTTTGATGAATTATTTTTTGTTATATAGCTAGTTAGCTGTAGACATTCGATAGTAGTTAAAAAATAATTTTTTAATACAGTTGCTCAAAAAGTGGCGTATTGCAGGGACGTATAGCGTTCGGGATGTGGGCTATTACACACTCGAACTTTTTCTTTACCTTTCCCGAACTCGTGCGTTTTCTTTCCCAACTGTCAAAATATTGTCTATTAAAAAGAAAAAACCAACCACGAAGTTTTTACTAAAAAAAATCATAGAAGTTTTTATGATTCATGCAAATATTTCTAAAAAGAAGCTACTAATTTGTTTCAATATCAGATTTAAAAGTAATTTTAATTATACATTAAATTAATATTAGTATCGGCCAAATTAAATTTATGGATATAAAAAATACATAAAATTGGCTGTATGACCACAGATTACTAAATATGGTATGACGTGCACTATTTACCATAGTATCTGCTTATAGGAGTTTGCGCAAGTAAGTGAAAAGAAAATGAGGGACTTTATTTCTTAATTTTCTATATTAGTTTTTTCTGGTTTTTATTGTGGTAGGTACTTAGTATGGTGGAATTAGTGCTTTAATGGAAAACCATAGATGTATTATTCCTGTAGATGGAGCATAAAAAAATGAACAATTCCTTCTATAATCGACTCTCGTCTCTCAAATGGCGACTTGTCGTGTGTTAAAAAGAGATAACAATAGCCCAACGTGTGCGTCTTAACGAGCTGCGCGCCCATGAAGTTCGACTTAATACTGAGGTAACTGGAGAGTGCAGTACGAACAATTTTTTGAATACCACAAATAACACAGTGGCTGTCTTCCGTCTCACCTACACTTTAAAAAAATACGTATGGTCATATGAGACAGCTGACAGCCACTACATACATAAATGTCAAATTTGCTGGCGACACTTTTTTATTCAGGGTGAGAGCTCCAGTTACCTCAGAGTATTAAGTCAAACTTCATGTGCGCGCCACTTGAAAGTAAACGTCATATTTGTTTGTTAACCAGCTGGTTAACAAATGCTTCAGAAAGAAAAGCTTTTTTTGTACAAAAATATAGAAAGATTTGATGGTGTGGTGCGGTAAATCTGTTGTTTGTTAAGAATGGCCTGTACTGTTACCGGTTATTCAAGCAGAGTGAGTGTTTTGAAAGAGAATAATGAACACATATCATTTCAGAGGTAAGTCACACTCATTGTTTTGTGTTTTTGCGAACACATTTTATAGCAAATTTGCAAAAACTAGTCGCTGTACGCGTATTATACAGTTTAACATTGACTTGGTTGAAGAAAATCGGGTGTTTTTAGGCTAAACATATATAATTTAAAGCCAAATGGGATTTTTTGACATTTGACCAACCTAATAGTGTTGTAGTCCGATTTTATTATGTATTATCGATAAAAAATTGTAGTGTTAACAATTTAGTATTTAAACTTAATTTTTCTCAATTCTAAACAGATTTCCCACCGCCCCGCGCCGCCGTCGATGTAAAGGAAACGTGAATAAGACACGTAAGAAAAGGCGACGACGATTGGAGACCTTCGCAACAAACAAGAATATGCTCGATGCACTTATTAAAGCAAATTGTGGATTTATACTTAAAAAATTGAATAAGTACATTAAAAGTATGAAAATTAGCGTGAAATCTGTATTTTTTTACTTGATATCATTCAGCAGATTATTTAATTTAATAAATTGATTAGAAATCTCGTTCAGTTTTACGACTATACCTCCTAGTATAAATAGTATAATTATCATCATTATCATATTAATGTCCTCACTGCTGGGCCTTC
Source organism: Crambus lathoniellus (assembly GCA_949710035.1). NCBI lineage: Eukaryota > Metazoa > Arthropoda > Insecta > Lepidoptera > Crambidae > Crambus > Crambus lathoniellus. Next base: position 19,827,059 of record OX453297.1, read on the forward strand.
CCTGTGCAAGAAAACACCACAGGTAGAACGGGCCATAAGTGCCATAATTCACCACGCGAAGCCTTGGTGGGTGAGGGTGCCTACGACTGCTAATGCAACCGAAACCAACGGCTTAACGTGCCTTCCGAAGCACAGAGGAGACGAGATAATAAAGTTTTGGTCACCATTCAGATGCCCAACCGCAACGAATGTTGCTTATCATCAACGACCGGATGCAGAATGCGCGTACCAATGACCCATCGATCTCATCAAGTATAATTATAGTACCTACTTCATATTTGGCACTGATTCAAAATTAAAGGGCTTGCTTAGACCATGAAACTGAACAACTTTCACTTTGGAGCATAGCATACGTCGAAATATAAAAAAAATATTCTGCCACACTAGATCGATCAGCTGAGCGTGCGCTTTTGTCTTGAGGGAAGAAATTTTTGCCATATTTCGACCTATGCTGAAGTTTCATAGCATAAACAAAATTCTAAGGCCGTGAGCACTTTGGACACGATTAGTACTAAAAATTGACAGAAAAGCGGATTATGAACCGCCCAATTACATTAAGTCTAGCCGCATTGAAAATCGCGATGCGCTCTATTTAATGCGGCGTACTTTCGATCAGCCGTATTGAATACGGCGTATCTTGAATCCGCCGCATTACAATGCGGTACTGTTTTTTCCAATACAGCTAGTTGCTATGTAATACGGTGAAATATACAATACGCCTGCGATATATACATATACATTGTAATTTTATGTATCGCATTGCATTCAAATTATTTTGACATCTTTTATCGATAACTTGTTATAAAAAAAACCACAGCACTATCATTGCATCATCATCATCTAGCATTGCATGGTCAAAATGGAGACATTCACTAATGTCGACGCAACAGATTCACATGTATGTCTCTTTCTATCTTATGACAATTTGATAGTGTTAGAAGGGGTAAAGGATGGGTGAGTTATAGCTTATTTTTGTGATCCATCTACAGGAATAATACATCTATGTGGAAAACGATGTGGTAAAAGAGAGAACTATGGAAAGGCGCTCCTGTAGGATTCGGATTGCTTTTGTTAGGTTTCATTTCATTTCATCTCATTTAATTTAATTTTCATTTCATATCAATAAAAAAATTCTACTGAAGCCTTGGCTGTATGATCATAGTTTCCTTTGCCAACCCAGAATGGGTGAAGAAAACAAAAAAAAGTCTCTGCTTATATCAAGGAATTTATAAGTACTACGTACAACAGGAAGGTGCACTCCGTATTTTTGTGTACTTAAAAATACACTTTAATATTAAGAGATAAGGTTTATATTTCAATACAAAATGTCAACGGTCCAGCTGAGACCGCAAGAACGAGGTGAGGGTGTCCCTTTCTCTGAAATGAGCGATTTTCTGAGAGGCCATTTAAAAAAAAAAAAGCTTCCAATTGCTTCACTAGATGGCGTTGAATAAGTATGTACATGTCTATGGTATATTTTGGTATGAAACAAATTTAAATTAATTACTTTTTAAAAACCCAAAGGAAACTAATAATATATTAAATAAGTACTAATGTGAGGAACAGAAACGAAATAGGTAAATTTAAAGATTTAGGTAATTAAATAACATCTGTCTGACGTTCCATTTTACGTAAAAAAGTCGCGTCAAGGTAAAATTTATAACGTTCCGTTCCTTCTAACTGCATAGGTGGGACAGCGCCATCTAGTGACTGAGCTTTCAGAAAATCGCCCATTGCCAGCACTCTTAAATAACAGGTTTAGTAGATTTATGGTTCACAACTTTCGTTATAAAAATTAAATTTCGTAAAATTTCCGCTTCGTATTACTTTTAGTCAATAGAAAACATCGCATATTAATTTAGGTATTACCGTATTAAGCATAAAAATGTATCAGGTCGTTTAAGTTTTTTATGGCTTATCCTAGAAAAGAATTTGAATGATAGATTTCAGAATGTTAAAGTAGCAACATTACAAGCCGAATGACGTTTTCTGACGTTTTCCGTCTTCGTTGTGTCAAGTTCGCAATTCGCTCGTCGCCGCCCGCCGCCCGTCGCGCATGTTCGTGACCGCCGTAATGGGATGGAGTGAGATAAACTGACCTCGTTCTTACTATCTCATTAGGACCGTTTTTTAGCAGCAGTGCACCTTCCTGTTGTATTATAAATTCCTTGGCTTATATTCTTTTACGATTAGTTAGTTGAGTTTATTGTGTTTTATTATTTTATTAAATTGCTTAATTTTTTCGCAACTGTATTAAAAATAGTTGTTCAGTACACGTGCGGAACCGTCATTGCAACTTGTTCCGACTGTCAACCCTCACCTTCGGCTGCGCCTCGGCTCGGGTAGACATTTGTCGGAACTCTTTGCAATGACAGGCTTTCCGCACTTATAATGAAATCTACTATTTCATCCTGCCTCAATTTATTGTGATTTCGGTAAAATGACCCTGTCAGGTACCTTTCACTGATAAGAGGATGAACCCAAAATTCTTTCTGTCTTCTACGTCTTCGTCGTCGTCGTCTTCGTACATAAAGCAATAAAGCAAGTAATTGCCGACGTTCCAGGGAACTCATTATTCCTCTCGTTTAAAACGCGTCCGTAGAGTGTAGTTTCAAAGAGATCACTGCGCTGCCCCGGCCAGTAAAAACCGGACAAGTGCACAAACCAATCATCCGTGTTTTTCTTGCCACGCCGGTCCGTAAAAAAACGGACCGCCGGATCGGTAAAATTCAGTGTCTGAACGTTGTCCGGTTTTTTTACGGACCGATATGGCAGCTATGCAAAACATATGGGCGCTTGTGCACCACACTGAATTTTACCGTCCGTCATTTTACTTTTCCCCGTTCCGGACCGTTTTTTTCCGTTCCGAGATGACGGCAATGAAAAACATATGTGCGCTTGTGCACTACACTGAATTTTACCGTCCGGAAAAAAACGGATGGTTGTATTTTAATCATAATTATCACTACATAGTATAGAACAAAGTCGCTTCCCGTCTGTCTGTCCCTATATATGCTTAAATCTTTAAAACTACGAAACAGATTTTCATGCGGTTTTCACAAATAGGTAGCGTGGTTCTTCAGGAAGGTTTTAATATATAATTTATGAAAATTTTGTGTAAATTGGTAGAAATATAACGATAATTGTCGAAAGTGCCGGCAAACGGCAAGCCGCCCGGGAGCTTTCTGCAAAAACGCTGCCTTTCGAGGTTTAAAAAAATAATGCATATTGGGATATTCCTCTTCTATAGATCTACAAAAAAGTCCGCGATAGCATATGTCTATCTTTTAAGGATAGCATATTATAGCCATATTATCTCTTAAAAAATGGTTATGAACAATGCGGTAATTTGGAAAGCTATTTAAACTGATACAGTAGGTATTAACCCTTATCAATCTAGATACGTTAGTTGCTTTAAGCATTTCATGCATATTATTTTACTCTTTTACACCATATAATTAAAACTAATATCTTAGGAGTTATCGCAAATAAATGAACGCACGCCAAAATAAATTCAAGCGCCTTTCTCGATTGACGACCGATTTGGCGCAGAAGTAGGCTACCCACCTTCTGCGCCAGTGGTCTCGGGTTCCCGTCTACTTCATATGCCCCCAGTACACGATGGCCGATCATGGTCGGCGACCATGACCAATACATCGTACATTGACACTTTTGAACGAACAAGTTTAAAAAGGTTCTTTCAAAAGTGTCAATGTACGATGTATTGGTCATGGTCGCCGACCATGATCGGCCATCGTGTACTGGGGGCAATAAAATTGGCAAACGTCTTGGGTCCGTACCACTATAGACTTGCATACCTTTTATAAGGCAATTGGGCCTTACGAGGTTATGCAGTGTAGGTATCCACTAAGAAAGGATTTTTGGAAATTCCACCCCTAAGTGGGTAAATAAAATAGGGGATGAATATTTGTATGAAAGTCCGTCAGTTTTGAAGTAAGAATCTTCAAATTTTGTATTTAGGCCTTTGATTTAGGCTGGCAATGAGCGATTTTCTGAGACCATTTTAAAAAAAAAGCTTCCAATTGCTTCACTAGATGGCGTTGAACGAAGTATGTACATGTTTATGATATAATATTTTGGTATGAAACATATTTAAATTAATTACTTTTAAAAAACCCAAAGGAAACTAATAATATATTAAATAAGTACTACTGTGAGGAACAGAAACGAAATAGGTAAATGTAAAGATTAAGGTAAATAAATAACATCTGTCTGACGTTCCGTTTTACGTAAAAAAATCGCGTCAAAGTAAAATTTATAACGTTCCGTTCCTTCTAACTGCATAGGTGGGACAGCGCCATCTAGTGACTGAGCTTTCAGAAAATCGCCCATTGAAAATTAATATTTACCTGTGTCAGCGTCTTTGAAAATTCCACCCCCGAAGGGGTGAAAAGGGGTATGAAATGTTGTATCTGGAAAGTCCTTTATTAAATTTATTTATTTATTTATTTAGGCTTATGGTTGGAAAGTCAAACAAATAAGCAAACACAAATTTTGTATTTTTTTTCAAAAATCAACCCCTTAGAGGTTAAATGGAAAATTTAAACCTAAAAATCGATATGGATGTCGTTATTGAGGTTTTTTGGGATGACGATTGAAAAAATGGCATTTATTTTGATGTTTAATACGCTGACATGATTCAACCCCTAAATGGTTGAAAATGTGAAAAAAAAGTTAATGAATAAACAGGGGGTAAAATAGACATTAAGCTTTGTAGGCTTACTTCTTAAAACAAATAGGCAACCCATTTAGTAATTTTCCGAAAATATAACCCAGGGGGTAAATATGGAAGTATAGAAACCTAAATCATCTTAAGTACCCTAAAAGTTCTTGGTACCCAAGCTACTCAGAACTAACTTTTTGATTGTAAAACAGACACTTATTATTTACTAGCTTCCGCCCGCGACTTCGTCCGCGTGGACATTCGAGAAAATACTTAAGGGACCAATTACCAGGATATAAAGTAGTCAATGTTTTAATTTCATAAAAATCCGATCAGCTGTTTTTACGTGATTAGGCGGGTCCTCCCTCACCAAGCGAGCAGCCTCGTGCGAGGCTCGCCGCACGTGGCAAACGTTCTGCCCCGCGCGAGGCAGCGCGCTTGGTGAGGGAGGACCCCCCCTAATCACGTAAAGACAGCTGATCGGATTTTTATGAAATTAAAACATTGACTACTTTTTATCCTGGTAATTGGTCCCTTAAGTATTTTCTCGAATGTCCACGCGGACGAAGTGGCGGGCAGAAGCTAGTTTAAGTATAATAGCTCTTCCACAAATATAAAAGATCTTAAAAATAGTACTTTTCATGACGTTAGTAAGTGCTCAAAGTATATAGCACAAATCTTTATTTATATTGTTACTGGTTGGGAAGATTATTTTCCCATCCAGTCACACTGGTACTCGTTGGGAAATGTTGTCCCAACGAGTCACAGTGTGACTGGTTGGGATTGCTTTTCTTTCAAACTCGTCCCAACGAGTAACAGTGTTACTGGATGGGATTTTTTTTGTCCCAACAGTGTTACTCGTTTGGTGTGACTGGATGGGAACAAAGGAAAATAGACTAGTCTCAATCACCGCCGTAGAGTTGCTAGCTTCTCTGTGTTCTACAGAATTCCTACTACAGGTTCCTCCTGCCCCTTTCCACCATCGTGGTACAAGACGCAGGTTAGCTTTAGCCATCATTACAGAGTAGACATTCTACCTGTCCGTACGAAGCGCTTCGCTAGTTCTATCTTGATGCGAGCTGCTAAAGATTGGAATGCGCTGGCTGCACATGTGTTCCCCGATCAATACAACCTTGGCCTCTTCAAGTCAAGAGTGAATGGGCACCTACTGGGTTAGCATGCTAACCTAGACTGATCAAACTGCACATCATGCTAACTCGTATATTGTAAAACCATAGCAGAAACTAGTACATACGTAACTAAAATCTGCCCCTGCTAGATTTGCAGATTAATCTATCATTAATCTGCAAATAATGTCAAACATTGAATTAGTAAACCTTATCGTCTGGCAATAGTCCTTTCTACTTATGACATTAATTCAATTCAACCTAATGCCAATGCAATTTCGTTCAAGAGTAAGGCGGCTGATTGTTAATAAAGCACAACTCTTTCCGAGAAATAAGCCTTTAATTTGAACTTTAGAGAAACATATTTCTGGTAATATTATTATATGTGTACTTTCAAAATAAAAGTAGCTACCTACCTAACTGTTATTTTACTTTTAGGAATAAATTAATAAGTTCTTTAAATAACAGGTCTTAAAGAAATATTAAACAGATATATCAATATATAGATACAATATGATATTTATTACAATTTGATATTTATGAATTTAAGGTATATGGTTTTTATAGCAATAAAAAAACAGATAAACTTATTATTATGTACAAACAATCTTAACATTATGGTCTAATAAATCATTTTGACAATTAATAATTACAACAGCATCCACTTCAATTCAATTTACACTATATCATTAATAAATTATCTGATTTCTTAATAATTATTAATAGTTGCGCTAAATAAAATTAATTCCCTTATTTTTTTAACATAGAATAATGGCATTTTTAGGGACCTAGTATTTCTATCTTACATATCTAGTTGTTTACAAACCCAGAACTAAATTGCAGGTGCATACAAGTCATTCCACAAGGGAGGTCGATATATTTTCGTCGATTTTAACTATTCTCCCAAAGAGACTTGATATCACAAAAGCCCAAGCTGCCGTAACTGAAAAAAGGAAATACTTTTTTTTATGTCGTAATTAATAATAGTGGGCCCGATGGTGCCGTGATAAGCGCTCTCGATCTGCGAATTTGGCGGTTAAGTTTTAACTTCCGCCATGGTCGGTCACGGAATAGGTGACCAAAAAGAATGACGGTTCAGATAGTCCCAGCTTAGCAGTCGTTTTAGCCTTTTTACTAAAAGGCGCCGATCAACTAGCCAAAATTATAATCGACATTGGCTATTGTTATCAATCGTTGTCAAATTCAAATACTTACCAACCCTTGTCGTTCCTTTTCCTTTTGAAGAACATTTTGCGTTTGTTTGTCATCAAATTTGACCACTGCCGCTAAAACTTTGGCCAGTGTTATGGAATGTGTTCCTGAACCAGTGAGGTACTCATAGAGAATATTTCGCAAGTATTCTAACTCAGTATTCTCTTGCAGAGAATGTAAATGTCTTAAGCTAACTAAAGCTTCGTCAAGCCTTCTTTCCAGTTTATCATTTGTTAATCTTAGTTTTTCATTCTTGTTCTGTAATTGTTCCATATTTCCATCAACAGACTTGTTCATTTGTTCTATATTCATTAACTTCTCTTCTAATTTGTTTTTATTCATTAGTAAGTTATTATATTTCTCTGTACTGACAAAATCATTTTCTTCATTATGTATCTTTTTAGGTTCAACATAGTTTTGTGATCGTAATTGATCTTTTAATTCCAGATTTTCTTCAATTAACAATGAATTTTCTCTAATTAAATCATCAAGCTTTTCTTTATTTAAAACGGTTTCACTTTTCAAAGATAGTAATTCGTCATTCATCTCACTTTTTCCAAAAATATTTTCACTTGTAGCAATTGACTCCCTTAGTTTATCATTCAAAATACCATTTTCTTTCGATATTTTTGTTAAATATGCCTGTAGACCTTCTATATCGGATTGCAGACGTTTATTGTCTTCTTTTAGTGTTTCATAGATTTTACACATTGCATGATATTTGTCGGTAATATTTTCTTCAGTCTCATTGCTATTATTATTTTTCATGTTATTACTAAGCTCTTGAATTTTTTTTGACAAAGAGACATTGCTTTCTTTCAATATGTTAATTTCCTCTTCATATTCCAAATGTTTTGTACTAAGTTCTTCGACATTATTCAGTAAAGATAAAATGTCATCGTTATTTTGAGACGCAATTACATTAGTTTCTGATAAAATGGCAGTTTTACTAGTAATATTATTTTCAGCGTCGAACTCGCACTCTGTTTGTGTGTCTTTAGTATTTTCTAAAGTCATAGCGACCTGATCCCGTTCTTTATTTTCTAAATCTTCTATTATAGAGTTAAGTCGATCTTTTTCGGCTTCAATTTCATTATGCGATTTACGAATTTCTTCAATTTCTAGTTCTAGAGTTTTTAAACTATTGGTAATATGTTCAGTTTGTGTTTTCAGGCTCATATTTTCGTGTGTTAGTGTTTGCAATTTTTGCTCCATATTATGTATAATTGATTCTTTTTCTGTTAATTTTTCACTAATTCTTTGTTTTTCTGTGGTAATAACATCAATACGTGTTATGTCATCTTTGTGTAATAATTTCAATTTTTCAACTTCAATGTTAAGCACTTCATTTTCCTTTTCGATATTACTTAATCTTTTTTGAAGGGTCTGTTTCTCATCTTCTAGTAGTTTTAATTTGTCTAAGGCTGTTAAATATTGACTCTTATCATGATCTAAACTGTCTTGAAGTCGGTTACATAATGTTTCAACTTCTTGTAATTTATTAATTATTTTTTCTTTTTCGTTTCTTAATAATTGCACTTCATCACTAGAGTGTGTACCGTTTGCAGTAAGAGTTTGTATTTCTTCTTGCAACAAAGCAATTTTCGACTCGTAACTGGGAATCTGTATATTAATATTTTTAAGTTCATTACTTAAGTTAATCATTTCTTTAGAACTATTGTTATACATTTCTGTAACAGTTTTTAATTCATTTTGCAGCTTGGCATTGTTCAATTCCAAATCATCGTATTTAACTTTAATTTCATAATACATTTCTGAAAAAGAACAAAGTTCTTCAAGTTTAGATTTTAAATCAGGCATAATATCTAAAATCAGTCCTTCTTTTAATGGTTTTATTGTATCAGATACAGATTTTATGTCATTTTTTAAATGTTTTACATCATCAAACAAAAGTTTCGACTTATTTTTAACATAGTCTGTTTGTTGACGTAGTACTTTGTTTTCAGATTTTGATTCTGACAACTTGCTACGTAATTTAAAATTTTCTTTCTGAAGTAATTCGTCATTGGCTAGAAATTTGTCAATTTCTGCTTGTAAGTTTATCAATTCTTCCTTCTCTTCTTTTATTTCGCGCTCTAAGTTACTACACTTCAATTTCCATACTTCCAATTCATTAGATTGCTGCTCGGAATTTTGTTCCTTTTCAATAAGCTTCTGCAACTCATTTTCAAAATGTTTCACTTGTTTACTTTTTTTAGAGTTATCATCAGAAAGTTGAGAAACACGGTTTTCAAGATAGCCGTTTCTATCCATTATAGCCAATTTTTCAGCAGTTTCTTGATTCATTTGTAGTTGAAGACATTTTAACTCCTCCTCATTTTTTGTTTTTGATTGTTCAAATGACTGGCATTTATGTGTTAGCGATAGAATTTGACTCTCCATTTCTATAATCTTAGATTTATTTAATTTCAATTCGTTGATTTCGTTACTTAACTTCGAACGTTCTTCTTCCAAATTTGCTATACTATTTTTATGATCATTATTTATAATATTTAGTGATTCGAGTTCTTGTTTAGTAGATGATAAACTATCTTTCAATGCCTTTATTTCTGCTTCTTTACCTTCTAGCTCTTTATGAATACTAAGCTTATTTTCGGCTAATGAAATGGCATATTCTTCTTCTCTTTTACTAAATACGTTTATTTTACACTGAAGTTGGGCTATCTGTTCTTGAGATTTTTGTAACTCCAATTCGAGGGTAGAAATTTCTTTTGATTTACTAAAATCATATGAATTTATTTTATTTTGTAAATCTTCATTCATCATATTTAATTCTTGTATTTCTTGTTGTGCTTCATTTATCAGAGCCATATTTGAATTTAATTGTTCATTTTCTTTGGTTTTAAGTTCAAGTTCGTTCGATAATATTTGAAGTTCTGTTGTCATCTGGGAATTTTTTTCTTTTACAGATTTAAGTGATTCTTTGTATTTATTTAAAAGTTGTTCTAATTTTTCAATTTTACTGTTTAATACACTTTCGTTTGAAGACGAGTCCTCTTCCCGAACAGGGTTAATTTCATTTTCCGTGGATATATTAATAAGCTGTACATCATTTTCTCGATCAGTAGCTGCTTTTTCGCCTTCCTCTCTCTGGTTCATATTTTGTAATAATGATACTTTTGTGGTAAGAGCCTCTATTTTCAAATTATTCTCTTCCAGTTCCATACGTAAAGCTTTTTCCAGATGTGCCTGGAACAAAAAAATTTTGTTTTTACCTATTCTTTTATTTCAGAACAACTATTTGTTCAGGGGGTAGAAAGTTCAAAGCTCCCTTTGTGGCGACTTAAAGGAATAATTTAAGTTGTACCTTAGCACTTTGTTCCAGGCTACACTGCTCTCGCAATTCAGAAATTCTTCGTAGAGCTTTGTCTTGGGTTTCCACAAGGACACTCTGAAATAGAAATATGAATGTGATTGCAGAAAAGACTTGTCAATGGCGACGAAATTAGAATACAATCTTCAGTGAGCAAATGATAAGTAGGGATTCAAAGGTCTACCTACTACACAATCTTTTAATTAAGCTATCCTTGTAGTGATACTCAGAAGGATTTTTGGTTTTCTTTTCAGATTGTTAAGAGAGGTCGCAGTAAGCGTCAGCATTTAAAGTTAATATGAACTTTGATATAAATCGCATTGTTCAAAGGTCTGATGAAAAATAAATACTAGGTATATAAGATTGAGCATGAGTACCAAATGCTTCTGCAATCCTCTGACAAACGTTAGTGCGTAAAATAATTTTATTATTGAATGAAACATTTAAATATGAAACTCATTTACAACAAGAAAGCGACCAGAAGAGATGTTGCGTATGTTACAAGCACGTTGCCATAACGTAAAGATAATCAAAACCATACACAGGGAAGTTGTATGGAGTGCTTGCTTCTGCGTTTTGGGCAAAAAGGTGTCAGTCAACACACTACTTCTATCCTCTTCCTTGTCCTCTGTGATACGACTTACTCTTGCTTTTGCATTTTCCCTCTCCAAAAGTTTATAGTGACGGGCAAGATCTGCATATTGTGTTCTGTACTTTGTATATCTATCCTGTGTTCGTCGATATGCAGCATATAGTTGTTCTTTCGTGACGCGATCTAGACTTACTGCGCCCGAAGAAAATCCTCTTTCTTCAGCCTCACTTGCAGACACTTCCATATCGGACTGAAAAAAAAATTTAAAGATAAACTTACACAATTTCTATAAGTACTCACTGCCAATTGCATATTAAATATATGCCATCGGCAGTCAAGCGGAAGTAGCAACATATAATTATTATTATTAGTAGCCAGTATCGTCCACCAGCAGGGCAAAGGACTTCTCCACTCTTTATATATTGCGGTCTTTGGCTATTAAGAACGTCAATTGCTTGTCAGAAATAATAAAATTAGATTAGATAGAGTTAGAAAAATGTAAGCTTAAAAGCCTATAAATATTACAAACCTGCAAATGATACATAGATGGACTTTCATAACTGGGAAGTCGGAATGATACATCACTTGCGAATGAACTATTCGAAAGTCGCCTCTGCCGTTGATTTTCCTGTAATTTCAAACAATTACCGAATCTTTATTTATTTTTCTTTCGAAGACTAACAGCACATATAACAAATGTACAAGGACGCGCGACGCTTTTCGCGTCTTGACGCCGCGGCGCGCCGACGCGTAATTTCAAATCAAATGTCTCTATTTATAAAAAAAATATTGACCGGAAGGCGACCGACCGACGGTAACCTAACCTGGTCATGTACCAGCATGACATACTCGTTAAATAAATAAAAAGCTTAATCGCACACAACAAAAGAAATACAAACTTATATAGACACAAATGACAAATAGAATACAAACAATAGACGGCCTTATTACCTTAAGGCAATCTCTTCCACGCAACCTTGGGTGAAAGAAGAAATTTATCAATAATAACAAATTTCTTACAATCACATCAATACAATTAGCTAGCTTATTCTAGCTCATAAATGGTTTTCATTAAGAAACTGTGTTATGGAATCTAGATTACGGATTAATATTTACTTATTTTTTAACCGACTTCAAAAAAAGGAGGAGGTTCTCAAGTCGTCTGTTTTTTTTATATTTATGTTCCACTATATCTCCGCCATAAACCGATTCTGATAACTCTTTTTTTATCTCATAGACCAAAGTTTCAATTTGGTCCCATGAAAAATTTACAGTAGTCGGTTTAGAAGTTTCTTCAGAATCCTGAAAAAAAAACACATTGTTGTCGTCTGGTAGTTCCTGCTTTACGGTTCAATATCTTCGCGAACTATTAACCAATTCCGATGATTCTTTTTATATTCGAAAGAGTATACTCCTGAGGTGGTTCCATTGTAACCAAGTCAGGATCTGATGGTGAAATCCAGGGAAAATTGAGGAAAACTCGCAAGTTTTATTGGTATTTTACGTGTTTTATATATTTTTTTAAGTTTTTCAAGTATTTGCATCATCTCATGATCATGAGCTTGTGATGGAAGGTACAACTCCTCAATGGTTAAGAGTTGGTAGAGGATTTTTTTAATATCATTAATACGTAAAGATTTGTAGTTGTAATATTTATGGTTATTTAGGTCAGCTGATTATGGAAGGTAAAACTCCTTAGCGCTTAGGAGTAAGAACATGTTTTTTAACTAATACATGCACGAATAGACCTTTAGTTGTATTTTTTCAAGTAATTTAGGTAAGCTGATGGTGGAAGCCAGTGGAAGGTTAAACTGCATAACAGTTAAGAGTTGGAAGGCGGAGATTGTCTTGGTGTTCTAATTTAGATATGGACAACCATTAGACACACTTATATCGTTGCACTTTGGGGTACACTTGCTCATTATGTGGTTTCTTAATCTTAAGGTAGATTTCTTACACTAAAAATGGAAAAATAAACAAATTTTTTCAAAAAAATTAAACCGCATTCAAAACAAAAACCTGCAAACAAAAACTCACTTCCCAAAACACGTAAAAATGAAAAATAAACTGAATCATTTAATTCATAGGACGAAAATGCGCGACTTTATCTAACTGATCTTGAAACTTACTGATCTGTGTGAAGTCGATGTCAAGCTAAAAGTTAAATATAAGTATAAAAAATAAAATGCTGGTCGCATTCGCGGAGTGATGTGAGTTGTTGTAACCTATCAAATACATATTTAAGGCTTGACACCGACTTCAAGCAGATCAGTAAGTTTCAAGATTAGTTAGAAAAAGTCGCGCATTTTCGTCCTATGAATTAAATGATTCAGTTTATTTTTCATTTTAACGTGTTTTGGGAAGTGAGTTTTTTTTGTAAATAAATACTTAATATATATAGATACCAAGATACCCAGATACCAAGACAAGTAGACATGATCATGCACACAAATATTTGTCTTGTTCGGGAATCGAACCCGAAACCCCTGGCGCAGATGGCAACCCTGCGCCTAATCAGTCATCAAAAATTTAACATTATGTTCTCACAGATAATTTTTACTTTTCAACTACCTAGCCCAAAAAAATAGATGTTTTATAAAAAAAAACAGCAATAAACTGCCTCGGGGGTAATAAATCAATTTTGATTACTGAACACTAGTAGTATTACACTGTATCTCGAAATAACATAACACAACTTTAATGCACACCACTTTAATAGCCGCTGTACCACTTTTATAACTGCTTTAGCATATCTGAGGTTTCCTTTTTCTTTACAAAACATGCACATTTATTTTCTAATAAGTACTTAGTTTAATAATTTACTGTACCTACCTATTCCTACATAATTTTCTGATAAAATATTAATCATTGTGTTGCTATCCATACTTTTTACTGATAAATTGATATGGGATGAGTAAGGAATGCAATTGGGTTGAATTAAGAAAAAATATTAGAATAATGTAATGGGTTGAGTTAGGAATACCAATTTGGGATGAGTGAAGAATTGGGATGAATCGTCATGGGATGAATACGGAACAACTCTAAAAATTATAAAATACAGCCTATGTCACTCGGGATGAATGTAGCTTTTTAATCACAGAATTTTCTAAATCGGTCCAGTAGTTTCGGAGCATATTCGATGCAAACAAACAAACAATCAATTTGGTTAATTTGCGAATCAATTATGACATTGATTGTTGTAGGGTTGGTTGACAAAGAATTCGGTAGATGAATTTTATTGGAGTGTAGCGCCTTATGTTATTGACCTTGATGAAATATTAAAGTAAATTTTGGAAAGAAGCTCAGGAGAGTTAATAATAGGGGTTAAAGAATGAAATTGCCGTGTTTTTCTTTTGTACATATAACTTAACAACTTTTATGCTATTAGAAATACATAATTTCTTTAATATTGCGTTATATTAAGACCGTATCGAGCAGCTTTTGATAAATTAATAACCACGATATTTGATTATTTACATAGAAAAAACATCTATCTTTTAAGGATATCATATTATAGCCATATTATCTCTTAAAAAATGGTTACGAACAATGCGGTAATTTGGAAAGCTATTTAAACGGATACAGTATTAACCCTTATCAATCTACAAAATACGTTAGTTGCTTTAAGCATTTCATGCACATTATTTTACTCTTTTACACCATATTATTATAATTTAAATGAATATCTTAGGAGTTATCGCAAATAAATTAACGCACGCCAAAATAAATTCAAGCGCCTTTCACACCAATAACACGTAATATATCTAGCACCAAAAATATGATTTTTGAAATTTTTGTTCGTCTGTCTGTCTGTTTGTTGTCCGTGTTTCACGCAAAAACTACTAAGCAGATTTTGATGAAACTTTTTGTTACCTATACATATAGCTAGCTGTAGACATTCGATAGTAGTTAAAAAATAATTTTTCATCCTGCCTCAATTTATTGTGATTTCGGTAAAATGACCCTGTCAGGTAGGTACCTTTCACTGATAAGAGGATGAACCCAAAATTCTTTCTGTCTTCTACGTCTTCACTACATAGTATAAAACAAAGTCGCTTTCTCTGTCCCTATGTTCCTTTGTATGCTTAAATCTTTGAAACTACGCAACGGATTTTGATGCGTTTTTTTTAATAGATAGAGTGATTCAAGAGGTAGGTTTATATGTACTTTTTATCCCGATATTCCCACGGGAACGGGAACCACGCGGGTGAAACCGCGGGCGGCCGCTAGTCATACATAAAGCAATAAAGCAAGTAATTGCCGATGTTCCAAGAAATTCTCATTATTCCTCTCGTTTAAACGCGTCCGTAGAGTGTAGTTTCAAAGATATCACTGCGCTGCCCCGGCCAGTAAAAAACCGGACAAGTGCACAAGCCAATCATCCGTGTTTTTCATGCCACGCCGGTCCGTAAAAAAACGGACCGCCGGATCGGTAAAATTCAGTGTAGTGCACAAACGCCCTTAGCGTACCTATTTCGGTCGGGAATCATCGCTTTAACACATTGTTAAATTTTAGTTGTGTTTTGGCGGTCAGAGGGCCGTTTCCTTGACCACCCACGGCCACGGTCGCGGCCCTTGTGAACATGCCGAAACGTCGGAAAAAACAAAAAAAATCTTTTAAAAACATAAAATTAACAATGTGTTAAATGTATGCGTGATTGAATCGGTAAAAGAAGTTTTATTTTAAATTAAAAAAACATGGTTTTTTTAACCCTGCCGAAAGCTAGTAGTAGAAAAATAGTTAAAAATGCTTCTCACCATCATGTCCTGCCCAGATAAGAAGTCCATTGATTCCGATTCGGTTCTAGAGGGCGATTGAGGCGATTGAGGAAGAGTTACATCATGGAATGAACTTAGTTGACTTTGCGATGTGGAAGGTCTAGCAGTTCGACTGGACTGGCTTTCTAGAAATAAAATAGCATATTTAAATATAAAATAAAATAAAACAAAATAGCATATTTAATAAATTTACACAAAAGGCAGTAGTTGCAGACCAGCATCCTTCAAATCTGTTAAAGATAAGTAGGCACATCACTTTGCATATTATGTGTCGGTTGGGTAAAAATTGTCTTGTTTGCTACTTGCATACTTATAGACCTAGCGGTACACCCCGAAATTCAGTAAAATGCTGCAAATGGTAATAAAGGCATGAAAATCGGAACAATTGATCTTTATGCCATAAGAATCAATTTAACCCGTAGCACGAAAAAAAACGAAAAAGGAGAGGAGTTATGACGTCATCTTTTATTTGTATGGGAAAAAAAACAAAAATTTGTAATAAGTATGCAAAAATAATAAATAATACTTACTAAATATTTTCAAAATTGCTTTCTTGGGCAATAGAGCTAAGTAATGTAGGTACTACAGTTTTATAGAGGACATCAATATCTAAAGAAAAGTCCGCAATACCATATGTCGAAATATTACAGTTATGTCACAATAACTACTTTTTCATGTTAAAATATGCAATAGTAACGCCGCCGGTCAAACTAAGCCACATTATTCGTACCTTGTTATTAATCCTTAACCAAATAAATCATTTCGTATTCAAGACTGTTTCAATACCTGTAGATTACTACTCTTTGAATTGATGAAATCAGACATTCCATTCCAAAGATATTACGGATTTTGTTTTGTTTCAATCGGTTTCAATTCTCAAGGAATAACCCCCCCCCCACCTCCCCCCCACCCTTACGCAGGGGACGCTACCGACATTGAATGTTTTAACTTTTTCATATTTATCCCAAAATTTAAAAAAAATAAATGTCCACCCATGCGAAGCCGGGGCGGACCGCTAGTTGCCAATGCCACTGCTCTAGATTCATCATCAGCAGCCATGATGCCAGTTGGGCAGTCTAAAATTAAAAAATCAAAATTATTCATAAGTCCTTATCATAGTGCTTGCTTGCTTACCATTATCTCCAATTGAAAAAAGATCACTATTTGTAATATCTGAAATGCTACTAGATGCTGATGTCACTGCAGCCTGTAAATAATTAGAACAATTAAAGTTTACTTAATAAGTACTCTAATTTAAACATATGCCCCCTTATTAATAGACATGGAGCAAAGTTACAACTAAAATAGCTTTAAACTGATGCTGTCCCTTTTATTTGCTAAAAAGAAGTAAGAGACAACAACAGATTTAGGTGTAACTTTAATCTATGTTTATTAATAAGGGGTATGGAGTGTAGAGGTATGTAGTATGGAGGACTGTCTAACTTGTGAAAAAGTGTCCATCAAACTGCGATAAATTAAGGTGGTGCCACAGTAGCAACAGTGTAAATTTCAACACCGGCTCCGCTAAGGTGCACTTTTCAAAATAAGAAGCAGAGACATTATCAAATTATTAATCTCATACTAGGAGCCCACAGACGGCCGATCCGGTCTAGGTTAACCTGACCATTTGTGGGCTCCTTTAAGGACTGCCTACATACATCAGGGCCGTGATCCATCCGCCAATCACTAGCGACAGCCGGACACGGAACTGTAGCTCCGCCGCTAATGATTGACAGACGGATCACGGCCCTGATGTGTAGGCAGTCCTAAAAGTGTCTCTGATTGATCCATATAGCAAATTAAATGGGAAGATCGTGTTTCAGACACAGAAGTCCTAAGCTGGAATGTCAGGCATTGAGGTGCTCGTCATGAAGTAACAGCTGAGATGGTCAGGGTCACATTGTATGCATGGACGATAGTAGATTGCCAAAAGCAGTGTTCTACTTGGAACTCTCATGTGGAAAGCGTAGGCAAGGCGGCCAATACCTCTGCTATAAGGACGATGGTAATAAAACGCAACCTAATAGCATTTGGCATACAAACTGATGGCTGGGAACACGCATGTTCTGTGCTCCATGTAACTGAATCTTCAAGACGAAGTTCGGGTTTGCTAGCCACCTCAAGAGCTTTTCATATTAGTAACACCACCATATTAGTAATATTTGACAGTAAGGAGTCGCCGTCGCCGAATACGGCGTGGATAAGTGATGATGATGAGGACTGGTTGGAGAGTCGCCTTTAGCAAATTTTTAAGTAAATGATAAAAAGTACATACATATATTTATATTAATGGAATTCATGCACAGATTCCAACCGACCAAACACTTTTCAGAGATATCCAATTTTGTTAGTTTAGTACTTGTACAAGCGAAGGCATTGATATAAACTTGGCATACCTGAGCAGCTTGAGCGAATTGCTGAATTCGCTGTGGTGAAGACTTAACTTCTTCAGCAAGCTTATCTTTTAATTTCTTGAACATTTTCTTCTACACTTATTTTGAAATCAAACATACACGTAAAAAAGAAAGGACAGTAGGTAAAAAATTTACTATGCCATGGATAGGATGGACAGTGCAAATCACGGTTCTTGTTTTCAAAATAATTTACACTGTTATTAGATAGAAGTTAATCATATACCTAATCAGTTCAATTCATCAGTAATAAGCACAGCACAGGTAATAAGCAATGTAATAAGTAGGTATATTACATTGAATAAACTCTAAATTAATTTTCGATGGCATTTGATTGATTGTATTGTAAAAAAGTTCGTCCTTTTTGGACAGGCGAAGACATCAAGCCATACTGCCAAGCATTTGATTGATAGATAGCACAAATTATATAGACCATAGATAAGACACTATATATACTTCACTCACAACAGTACACTTGTAGACTGTATGGACCATACATCTATGGTATGGACCATGAAGTTCGACTTAATACTGAGGTAACTGGAGAGTGCAGTACGAACAATTTTTTGAATACCACAAATAACACAGTGGCTGTCTTCCGTCTCACCTACACTTTAAAAAAATACGTATGGTCATATGAGACAGCTGACAGCCACTACATACATAAATGTCAAAGGAGGTCACTAATAGTCCTTACATCTTTGGCCATGTTTGTACCGTGAGGTACATAGGTACCAATATGTAGAGAAAAAATCGAGGATTCCGAAAAACGTATCATTTTACTTTTATATTTAGATAATACTAGATAATAAATTAATAAAGTTGTTAATGAGAAGTTTTCCAGTAGGTTCTATAATGCTCAATAGATGTCGCTGCGACCACTTTTCTTTTTTTTCTTAATTTTCATGTATAGTGCCACAAGCTTTTCTGTTCCGGTGACAGTCGTGACAGAGGAGCCACTTGCAATACGAAATTACCTGTCAAACTGGACTGTCGTTTGAAAACTGTTTTAGTTCCAAAGAGAATCACCGGAACAGAAAAGATTGGCACACTATATGGTATGTTTTTTTGTGTTCCCCAGTTTACGGGAAAGTTGAATGTATTGTTTCACGAATTTTGTTGCGTATATATATTAATGAGTGAGTTATCGTTTTTTCTTATTTTACCTGTATTTGATTATATTTTAATTTAAATAACTGTTAATGTCAGAAAGAAAAGAAAATGTGGAAAAAGCATGGCATTTTCATGAAAAAGTTGAAATTAATAGCTCAAATTAATTAAGAAGTTAGTACCTATGTACTAAATTTTCATTCTCTAGATGCAAAAACAAACTTGAACAAACTTTTCAACTTGACAGTTAAGTATTGTACATTTTTGTAGGTACAACAAAAATAGCGAAGTATGGATAAAAACCTACGGTTGAACTTTAAGTCATATCCTAAAAGTAGTAATTTAGAAATAAAACCTTATATAACAAGATTATTTACATATTTATTTACATTTTAAAATTTTATTTGTTTTGCGTAGGCTGACAAACGTCCAAGGTATTGTTATTAAAAAAAAAAAAAAAAGTTTCGCTAGCGCCATCTCTTGCACCTATTTGAAATAAGCTTACGATACCTTTTGGAAAATTCCTCATTACTTGTAACACATTTTTATTATGTGGTAACATTGGATGTTCAATTGCGTTTAGTATCAGACTTCTGGGAGTCTACCGGCTAAAATATATGGATATGGACATGGGCTTCATTTGACACTTGAAGCCCATATTTTGTCTTTACAGTGCCACAACCTTTTCTGTGCCGGTGACAGCGGCGCTACGTACGTTTTTCTTTTTTTTGTAGAAATTTAACCGGCCCTGACTTCTAAGAACTTCAGCCGCCAGCAGCGCTATGGTTGGACATCAACTTGACAGCAAAATGACATTAAAAAAAATACGTTAGTTTCACATTTTGGCCACCGGCACAGCAAAGTTTGTGGCACTGTATATAGGCATAATATGAGCTTCAAATGTCAAATGAAGCCCATGTTCATACCCATATTGTTAAAAATATTTTATATGCTGTTAATTATTGCTAATGCATAGCTACTTGTCGTCCATTTTTATCAACACGTAATTTAATGGGCGTAAAACAATAAAAAATAGAAAATAATAATATTACAATAAGCAAATAAATTGTCTCTTTGCAAGTAACAAAACGCTTTTTGACAGCTTTTTGAGTACAAACAGATTATATTCATAATCGTATCACAGATTATTTATCATAGACAGAGTCTAAAATGGCGTATTTTTTCCAAAGATATTATAATATAACAAGATTGCGCACTCATGAGTTACAGCCGAGCCGAGCGAGATAGGCCTATTATGGTGTGCGTCCCTCTCTAATGAGAGAGACGTGAGTGACTACACGATTTGGTTTTTTCGAGGACAATTTATAGTTAACCAGACTTGGCTCACGTAGGATTCGAACATCACGCTTCCTAGGGAGCTCTTGTATAATATTAGTTAAGATGAGGACTCCGCGAGGCAAAGCATTTGCACCCCTTATGAGGCAATAATGTGACAATCGACACATACATACATACGACGAGACATACGACGCATACATATGCTTTATAAGCATACTTACTTTTGAACCGACTTCAAAAAAGGAGGTTGTCAGTTTGACCTGTATGTACTTATATGAAATGTATGTCTGTATTTCTGATAGGCGTATTTTGCTAAAATGGATAGAAATAGAAAGTCCACGTACAGTAATAAAAATCTGTTTATTAGTTAGACTATACATTGCTTAACAAAATTTTCTTGCGGATCTTTTGACGCATGGAGGCTTTGTGTCCAATTAATTTTAAAGATTAGTTTTTTGCGTACCTACTTTTTTAACCTTAAATTAAGATACAGATGTTATAATACATTTAATAAGTTTTGTTTCATGCCTATTTTCTGATAAAGTTCTTCTTCTTTTTCTTCTTCCGCTGAGTATTGTGTAATTTTTTCAGATATGAGGTTAAGCCAACCTTTTTTAATTTCTTCATCTTTAGGAAATCTGAAACAATGAAAATTAATGTTTGGGTTAAGTAAGAAAGTAAATTCCAGTCTATAGACTAAAAACGAAATGGACACCCTACTATACGCAAGAATAAAAGTTTGGCTAAATACTTACCTATGAAAAGATACACCGCTCCGTTTAAATGATTCGCTTTTGCATCCTTTCACACATCAAGTGAGAACCATTTTTATTGATTTAAACGTAATTTTAAAATGATAATTAAGATCCACACACTAACTTTACACACATAAATTAATTTGCCGTCGCCATATTGATGATGTTTTTATTTTTATTAAAATTGTCCAGACGCAAAGTGTTGCAAATTTATTATAATTAAAACTACCATAATACCGACTCTTACATTAAAAAAATAGTTTTTCAAGGTTTTAAATAATACAAATGATATGGACATTATTATTATCAGCTTAACATTCCTTTTAATTAATTAATATTTTGAAAATTCTCGAGAACAGGAAATATGAATTTGAGTTAAGTTCTACTACAACCAAAAATATTTCATGGTGGCAGCCCAGTAGACAGGGATGCAATCCTATTTAGGAGCCTCTCGCTCGGCTCGTTTTTCCGTTTAACGAAATGTCATACGAAAATAAACCTTATTGTAACTGCATAGAATCGAATTGACATTGCTTTTATTTTCATAGTGCACAATCTTGTTATATTATAATATCTTTGATTTTTTCAGACTGAAATTATTTTTTTTTGCCTTTTTCAAATAACTAACAAACAAAGTAGACCCTGTTTTATTATTCACCGTTTCATAGAGTATTTTTTTCCATAAAGTGTACCTCGGTACATTAACTGGCCAGATTTTAGTGACCTCCTTTGCTGGCGACACTTTTTTATTCAGGGTGAGAGCTCCAGTTACCTCAGAGTATTAAGTCAAACTTCATGGTATGGACTGTAGACCGAATGAAATTAATGATGAAATGAATATCTGTCAAAGGAAGGAGGGCCATAGCTAGAAACAGCTTGAGAGTTGAGACCTATCAGAGGATTTAGTAAAAAAATAGTTGATTCCTAATGCCCCCAGTACACGATGGCCGATCATGGTCGGCGACCATGACCAATACATCGTACATTGACACTTTTGAAAGAACCTTTTTAAGCTTGTTCGTTCAAAAGTGTCAATGTACGATGTATTGGTCATGGTCGCCGACCATGGTCGGCCAACCTGTACTGGGGGCTTAAGCAAAACTCCATTTAATGAGCGATTTTCTGAGAGGCCATTTAAAAAAAAAAAAGCTTCCAATTGCTTCACTAGATGGCGTTGAATAAGTATGTACATGTCTATGGTATATTTTGGTATGAAACATATTTAAATTAATTACTTTTTAAAAACCCAAAGGAAACTAATAATATATTAAATAAGTACTGCTGTGAGGAACGGAAACGAAATAGGTAAATTTAAAGATTTTACGGGAAAGATGTACGGGACACCTTGAGATGATGATGATGATGATCTTGATAGAAACACTGATTAACAGATAACTGTTTATTTATAGAAACCAAGGTATAAAATTGATATGTACTAGCTAGGAGCACGTAATAACACGAACTGAGGTTAATTAGGTTAAATAATAAATTGATTGACAATGCAAAATAAATACAATAATTATTTGGTCATTTAGAAAATGCTGATATGGGAAATGTGCGATGCTTGTATCGTACATATTCCCGGCCAGGAGATGAGGGATGTAGTTTAAGATAAACTAGATATTTGATTAAAATTGATAATAAAAATAATTGATTAAATATGAAGTAATAAAAAAACATTTGATAACGGGGGAAATATAAAATAATGAAAATTATTTAACGCGGGAGAATTCAAATGAAGTCCGTCTGGTTGTAGAACTGTATGGACGGGGGCTTGATTGTCCGCTTCCATGATGATGGTCTTCCTCACGCGAGTCCCGGCGCTGCTGCGGGGTGTGCGAGCTTCCTGATGGATGTTGTGTCATAAATCGTACATGTGGTGCCGACTCTGTCGCTGGTGTCGGCGGTAGCCTTTGCAACTGTACGGCCACTGTCTCTGGAGTCGGGTGCAGTGGTGGAGTGACTAGCGCGCGGTCGCGGCGGCGATGAGTCAGGCAGTGTCGCACGTAGAGCGCTACTATCACTAGAAGTACTGAAGTGACCACATAAATAGCGACATAATGGTGGACGTCATGGTATGAAACTTGATTCACCAGAGGATCTTCATTCAGTCTTCATTTGCTTGATTTGCTGCCGAATGTGTTCTAATAACTTCTCGTTTCCGGGGTATGACTCATTCATGTTGCCTATTGTTGGTAATGATAAATTAAAAACGTTGTTGATTGAAGGCATGTCAAACAGAGGTAGGTCCGCTTGAATACTCATTTTATTTGATGGCGCCTGTTGTGAAAATAATGTAAATGAGTCACCCTTGATAATGCAATTTTTTCTTAAGTTTAAAATTCCAGCTGAGTGAAGATATTCGGCCTTCACTTCTTGTCCACATATGATTCTTGTCGGGCATTGATCGCAACAAAAAAATAGGTAAGTATTTATCGCGCTTATCTCCAACCAATTGTTATTACAGACGGCGGTGTCAGTTTTACACTTGCGAGTAACGTGATCCATGACGCATAAGTCATTGTCTGCCTTTAATTGATAAATCGGGCCTTGCAGCGGGCAAATTAAAGTACTGATATCAAAATGCACACATTCATGTGTTGTCATAGGTACAAATGATTCTTTTTGGATATTGATGGCAACATGACTTGATATTGGTATTAAGCTGATCATATTTTTTCCTTCTTGATGCGGAATAGGTATCAATCTGTATAATTCATAATTTTCTCTGACTACCAATGGTATTTTGATTTCAAATATAAGAAGTTGCTGATTCATTCTTGTTCGTACTTTCATAGTTTGATATAGTTTCGGTAGGTCGGTATTGATGTTTTCATATGGCAGGGATAAGTCTCTTGATACTTGGCCAGAAATTATGTTCAATTCATTTTTAAGGCGTTTAGGCGTAAGTAGGTGTATATTAAATTTGCCATATATCACATTCGTGATAGTGTCTAATAAAATATTCTGTATGCCTTTCAAGCTCGTGAATATGTTATTTGCAATGATTGATGACATAGCAAATTCATTGACTTCGTTCAGAGTTTGAAGTTGATTGCTCACTTGATGGCTATTCTTCTGTAAATTGATCAGATGTTGGTTAAATTTTTTGAACTGTTTGTCCATGGTACTGTCAACTCGTTGTAAAAGGTTGTTTTCGGCCTCGATCACGGAAGTCTGGTTTTTCCAAAGGCTGGCCAAATGATTTTCATTGGTTTTTATCAGCTCAATATCCTTTTGATATTGTACGGCGAAATCTTCATCTAAGACGCCAATTAAACTTCGAGCTATGTTTCCAACGCCATTGAAAAGGCCGCGTCGCTTCCTGGAACTTGCAGTGCGTTGACCCAGTAACATACTGTTGTAGTAATCTAACTCCGACGCGTCGTGTTGTAATTGTGATAATACTACGTTACATTGTGATATGTGATTATTTTTCTGGCAAATATTTTCTAAGTGACTGATATACTTAGAAAATAATTCTATTCCTTGCCAATATGGATCTATGTCGTAATAAACGACTAGTTTCCATTCATCACGTGATAATTTTATATTTGATAATTTGTCGAAGTAAATGCCTTGATTGTTTTTGAAATATGATATGTTGTAAGCGCATTGAACTGGAGTTACGATTAACATAAGAAACATAAGCGCCATTGTTTTGATATTGATATTCTTATGTCGAGTGGTTCTATTTTTGTTCGTTGTTGATTCTATGTTTTCATTCGGTTTTTCTTGATTTTTTATTATCTTTTTCAGGTCGTCCTGCCTCTCTGATACAGGTAAGATTGATAATTTGATGATTGGTCGTTTAAGGACTCCACTTTTAGTTTTGACGGATACGACTCTGACGTAACCATCGTTTCCAGGATGTACGTCGATTACTCTTCCGAGCGCCCACTTTCCAGCAGGTAAGTTTGGTTCGTGGATTATGACGACGTCATCGATCTTGATGTTTGATTTAGGTAGCGCCCATTTGCTTCTTGATTGTAATTGACATAAATATTCAGACTGCCATCTTTTCCAAAGGTCGTGAAATATTTTCTGGGTCAATCTCCAGCGAGTTCTTTCATCTCTCTCTGATTCAATGATGCTTAAAGTCGGCCCACTTGATAAAAAGTGTGATGGAGTCAAATAATTGATGTCGTCGGGGTCTTCGCTTAATGTGCATAATGGTCGCGCGTTTAAGCATCCTTCTATTTGGGCTAAGAGGGTAGAAAATTCCTCGAAAGTCAGGTGTTGATCTCCCAGTACGCGACACAGATGAAATTTTAGGCTCTTTATTGAGCTCTCCCAGATTCCTCCGCCACTCGGCCACGAAGGTGCGTTGAAATGCCACGTTATGTTCATGTCGCTAATCGTGTTGAAGAACAGCTCATCTAATGTTGATCTGATTTCTTTGAATTCCTTTTGTAATATTTTGTTGGCGCCGACGAAGTTTGTGCCGTTGTCACTGAATATGTGACGCGGTGCTCCCCGTCGGGCAGCCATTCTCCTAAGGGCTGCTATAAATGATGCTGAGCTCAAGTCGGAGACGAGTTCTATGTGAACTGCCTTTGTCGCCATACAAACAAAAACAGCTATATAGCCTTTGGTCGTTTTGATGCCGCGACCTTTGTTTGCTTTGACGTTGACGAAGCCTGTGAAGTCAACTCCCGTATTATAGAAGGGTCTTGTTGGATTAGACCTTGATTCGGGTAAGTCTCCCATTATTTGACACAGTTTGTCTGGTTTTTGTCTTCGGCACGTTACGCATAGTCTAATATGCTTCTTTGTGGCTCGGTTGCCGCCGATGATCCAGTAGTCTTCTCTCAACTGAGCTAGTGTTAATCGCGCTCCGCCGTGGAGGGTTTTCTTATGGGCTTGATCGATTAATAAGTCAGTGAGGTGACTGCTGTGGGGTATGATGAGCGGATGTTTTTTCTCCCAACTGATGTGCGCATTGATTATTCTACCACCAACTCGAAGCATCCCATCTTGATCTAGGGTAGGAACGGCTTCAATGTAAGTAGTTTGCTCTTTGAATCCAAATTTTGATTATTTTTCAGTTTATTGATGTCATCAGTGAATTCCGTTTCTTGTTGATATTTTATCAATTTGTGTCGAGCCGCGCGGAGTTCGTCCGTAGTCAGGTAAGTAGGTTTTTGCTGACGGCGGCGGCGTGATGATGTCATTCGTAGAACCCATGCTACGACGCGCGTAGCATGTGTAATGCTACTTGTTCGATTTAATATCGTAGTGATGACGTTTTCTTGAACATATTGTGTTGTCGCGTGACATTGCTTGGTAATTTTGATATCTTGGTCGGTAATAAAAACTGATTTTTCTTGATTTGTTTCAAATGATGATAGCCAGGCTGGACCGCTCCACCATAACGAAAGAGACTTTAGATTTTCAGCTTTGATGCCACGACTTGCACTGTCAGCTGGGTTCTCTTCTGATTTAATGTAGTTCCAGCAATCTGCAGGCATAACTTTGGTGATCTTCAAAACTCTATTGCTGACAAACGGTTTCCACTTGCTGGGATTGCCTTGTAGCCAACCTAATACGGCGGTTGAGTCTGACCAACCGTATGTTTGTATGGAAACTTCTGACAGTGCATTTTTTACTGTTTCCATTAAACTTGATAAAAGGAGTGCAGCGCATAGTTCCAGTCTGGGCAGTGTGATATTTTTGTTAGCGGGCACAAGTCTTGATTTTGCCGCCACTATTATAGGTTCTGATGCTTGACCGTCTTGATTGATGGTTCGGCAGTATATTACGCAAGCGTACGCCTTGGTTGATGCGTCACCAAACCCATGGAGTTGTATAGTTTGGTTATTGGTCGTATTTAACCATCTTGGTATTTTGATATTTTTGATATGTTGAAGGTCATTTGATATTATTTGCCATTCCTTTTTCACATCTTCGGGTACTAGATCGTCCCACTCCATTTTCTGTGATACAACCTTTTGGAATAGCAGTTTAAGTTTAGTTGTTACAGGTGTCAGCCAGCCGAGAGGATCGAATACCTTTGATATATTCGATAGTAAAGTTCGTTTTGACATGTTTGTTGATTCTGTTGCAGGTTCGATTCTCAGTTGAAAGGTGAAATTATCACTGTGAGGATGCCAGCGCAGCCCAAGCGTTTTAGTGATTTCTTGATCTTTGAACTCAAAAGTTGATTGGATATCTTGATATTTACTGTTTCCTTCCAACAGTTCAGGCCGATTTGATGCCCATTTTCGAAGTAGAAATCCTCCTGACTTCATCAAAGCCATTAAATCTCTCTGCAACTTTTTTGCTGACTCAACTTCATGACTGCCGTGGAGAACATCGTCCATGTAAAAGCTTTCTTCGACGACCTTCGACGCTTCTGGGTAATTATGACGTTCATCTTGTGCCAATTGCTTTAGCGTCATCATTGCTAAGAAGGGTGCCGCCTTCATGCCATACGTCACTGATGTAAGAACATATTCTCGCAAAGGTTGATGTGGCGAGTCGCGCCATATAATTCGTTGATATTGTTGATCTTTAATGTTCAAATTGATCTGTCTGAACATTTTTTCCACGTCAGCGGTAAAAGCAACTTTGAATTGTCTCCACTTTATGATTAGTGAAAACAAGTCTTGTTGTAGATTTGGCCCACAGTACATTACGTCATTCAAACTTCGGCCGTTCGATGTTTTCGCCGATGCATTGAATACGACGCGCAGTGACGTAGTCGTAGACTCCGAGCGGCGCACCCCGTGATGCGGTAAATAACAAGGTGTCGTGTTACTATCAATATGCTCGGCACTCGTACAATCGCGCATATGACCCAGTGATATATATTCTTGAATAAATGATTTGTAATCTCGCGCCAAATCTTCTTGTTTTTGAAATTTCTTTTCAAGCTGTAGAAACTGGGCTATAGCGATGTTTTTTGATGTTCCGAGGACAGCGTTTTCCATTAAAGGCAGCCGTACTACGTATCTACCATCTTGCTGACGTAATGTACTCTTCTTAAAGAAATCTAAACAGTGTTGATCTTCAGTTGATAAGTTTGATTTTTCTGTGATATCTTCAATATTCCAAAAGCGCTGAATATCTTCAATATTGTTGATAATTATGTTACAGTGGTATGAAGGTACGTTTCCACAAAGTATCCATCCTAGTTTCGTTTGTTGGGCAATTGGCTGACGCGTACTTTCTTTTATGATTCCACCTTGTATGATAGTGGCGTACACATCGGCTCCCAAAAGTAGGTCAACGGGGCGACTTATGTTGAAGTCTGGATCTGCTAGTGGAACACCATCGAGGTATGACCATGAGGGCTTGTGAAATGATTTGTTTGGTAGGTTGTTGATAAGATTATTCATGACGTAGGCATCAAAATGAAATTCATAATCTGATCGCAATGCTGATGCGGTGATCGTAACAATGCCCTTGCAGTTATTCCCTTTTGCACCGATGCCGTATACAACGCCTTTGCACCTTTGACGTGGTAACTGAAGAAGTTGCGCTGCGTTTTCAGTGATCAAGGACGTTTGTGATCCTTGATCTAACAGTGCTCTTAAAGTATGATAACATCCATCTGAGGATTGGACATTGATCAGGGCTGTTGCTAACAAGATTTCCAGAATGTTATTTTCTTGCGCCACATTTGTCGATATTTTTTGTTTGTTCGACGATTCTCCAGTTGATTCCATTTTTGATGCGTTGACAAAAGCGTCGTGAACTAATGTATTATGTTTTTCATTGCAAGTGCGGCATCGTTTCTCAGAAAAACAGTCTTTATTGTAATGATTATAAAGACAGTTCTTGCACAAGTTTAATTTTGATACAATTCTGCGTTTAGCATCGGGCTTTGACCCCAGAAAAGTTTCGCAATGAAATATGCCGTGATTCTTGTCACAAACTGGACAATTATTTTTCTGATAAAAACTTGATTTTCTGGTATCGTTATTTTTCTGATCTTTGATACCAAATGATCTGTAGAAAGGTTTTTTTGATGATTCTGATTGAGTAGGCTTCGGGTTGTCTAGTTTTCGGCGACTCGATTCGTATGATGTGAATTTCATTTCCAAAAAGTTGAGAAAATCTTTTAGAGTCGGCAGATCTCGAGGATTTTGTAATGATTCTACGTATTCTGTATGGGTCTCGGAGTCCAATTTTTGTGATAAAATGTGGACGATGAGTGGATCCCACGACGAGATGTCAACACCCAAGTTCTTGATCGCGTTTAAACATTCGTTTGTTGTATCGTGTAATTTCTTGATTTGTATACAGGATAATTTTTTTATCAGTGCACAAATTTTTAGGATCGACTCAGAATCGGTAAGTGAACAACTTTCTCCTAGAAACATAGGTCGAAATATGCCAAAAATTTTTTGACTCTTCATACAAATCGGACTGATCACGTGATCGATTTAGTATGGGAAGTCCAAAAATTTTTGTCGTATTTCAACCCATGTTTCTAGGAGAAAGTTGTTCACTTACCGATTCTGAGTCGATCCTAAAAATTTGTGCACTGATAAAAAAAATATCCTGTATAAGATTGATGCTGTACTGTAGGTACTGATAACAGATTGGTGATATGAGCGCTGAATATGAGTTTCAAGTTGTTATATCTGTGGTTTAAGATCTCCCAACAGATTTCATAGTTCTCAGAGCTGATGTTCAAATGCTGAATCAGTTTTTCAGCTTCACCGCGTACTTTGTTTTTCA
Organism: Crambus lathoniellus; assembly: GCA_949710035.1. Lineage (NCBI taxonomy): Eukaryota > Metazoa > Arthropoda > Insecta > Lepidoptera > Crambidae > Crambus > Crambus lathoniellus. The sequence continues at coordinate 19,857,050 of OX453297.1, forward strand.
AAAACTGCATTTTCTGTGCATTTGACATTGATCTATTGCTGTGAATGGATTCATTGAATAAATCCTTGAAGGAAACCCACTGATGAAAGTTTCCACTGAACGTAGGGATGTCCATTTGAGGTGTAGCTTTGTCTCGGTGACTCATGGACCACTTCTTAGAGTTGATTCGCTTTTTCATGTCTTGAAACTTCTGTTCATAGTTATAAAATGATTGGTTGTAAGCTTCATTTTCGTCACCCAGTTCACTGTCAATATCCCAGTGTAATGAGTCAATGATGGTCCAGCGTGATTGAATAGACAGCAGCGCATCCTCCAACTCCCATTGTTCATTGATATTTTCTATGTCTATAAAGTGTAAAGTGCGCGCAAATGCTTTAAAATTGCTTTGTTGCTTTTTCAGCATTTCTTGAAGCTTGTTATCATCACATCTTGATTTGATCTTGCTGTTAGTGAAATCTGATACAGCTTGCCAATGCACTTGTGAACGTACTGGCCCCGGCTCCGGCTCCCGCTGTTCATTTGATTCCGTTGCCATTGGAGATGGTTGTCGGGGCTTCGGTGACTGTCCCTGCGAAGCCCAGTCCCCGATTGAGGGTGGTATTAATCCCTTTTCAGCAATTTCAAGGTGTTGAATAAAAATGTTTCTCACTTCTTGATAAAATGCCTTGGTTTTCTCATACTTCCTTTCGGAAAAATAGGTGAAACCTTCGTTTCCAGATTCCAATATTTTTTCATGATTATTTTGGAACTCTTGCCAATGTCCATCTAAAGTGCATAACTTATTCTTGATTGTTTGCACAGTACGACGGACAGGGCCATCTTTTTTATAGTTGATATAAAGCTTATTCATAGCTTCCATGATTTGCGACTGTTGATTAATGATTGCTTCCATTTTATATAATATTTATGGCAAGTTAACTTTAATAAAATTGATAATTTGATATGATAATACCTTGGTTTAAATCTCACTGATGAAATAAATTGCTGCAGCTGATAAAAAATCCAACGTTGGCTTGGAAAAACTGATGAAATTGATAAGTAGACGTCTTTCTTGATATATTGTATATTACCCTCGGAGTAGATGTTGTCCAAAAGGCTGATCAGTTGCCGTCAGTTTCCGCGCTCTGCACGATATATGCGCCTTCTCAATCTAGCTGGTGAGACCCGCTTGTGGGAGGCCAACTAAACCGATTCGCTACCGCACAAAAAAACACGAAAACCACTTTGATGCTCGAAGGACCTTAAAGATGTACGGGACACCTTGAGATGATGATGATGATGATCTTGATAGAAACACTGATTAACAGATAACTGTTTATTTATAGAAACCAAGGTATAAAATTGATATGTACTAGCTAGGAGCACGTAATAACACGAACTGAGGTTAATTAGGTTAAATAATAAATTGATTGACAATGCAAAATAAATACAATAATTATTTGGTCATTTAGAAAATGCTGATATGGGAAATGTGCGATGCTTGTATCGTACATAAATAACATCTGTCTGACGTTCCGTTTTACGTAAAAAAGTCGCGTCACAGTAAAATTTATAACGTTCCGTTCCTTCTAACTACATAGGTGGGACAGCGCCATCTAGTGGCTGAGGTTTCAGAAAATCGCCCATTTCTAATAGTCAATTAAAACTGCTATGACCAAATGAGTCAGGCCCTCAGTTCATCAATTGTCAAAAATTTGCTGTCACCTGTCAAAGTAATTAAGCATTGATGGTTAATAATTTTTGAATCCGAATATAGTAAAGATTTCGTGAAATCTTTTTAGAAGTTTTCAATTGTCTAGAATATACCGTTACAGATTTATAAAGGTTTAGCTTGGGCTCTCAGTTCATCAATTTGTACAATAATGAATCTTCCAAATTTGCAAGTAAACTAAAGAAATACATAAAAATACTTTGAATTTCTGATTCTTTAACACTTCTGGGAATTTCTAACGTAGAAACAATGGTGCAAACGTTAATAATTTAGTAATAATTGGAATTTTTTTATTTTGACAATTGCTGAACTGAGGGCCTGACGTTTTCGGTTCTACTGACTAGCCTTTGATCTTTGTATTACGTATTAAAGAATTGAGGGCCATAGCTAGAAACAGCTTCTTGAGACCTATCAGAGGATTTAGTTAAAAAATAGTTTATTCCTAAGCAAAACTCCATGTAATTTCTAATAGTCAATTAAAGCTAGAAACACATTTCGCTGGCGCAGCGCAGCGCAGCGCAGCGTCGACCCGGGTGTGCACACTTTACTAGCGTGGCGCAGCGTTTCCTGACGAAATTTTTGATCAGTGTCAATCGAGTCGTTGCCGAGCTAACATCTGCATTATGTTTTCTTCTAATTTTGAAAACAATTTCTGTTCTTGAACTCTTGAACATATTAAATCCAAAAAAAATTATGTTGATGATTACGATGATAAGATGATGATGAATGATTACGAGATGCAATTTATATCTATACTAATACTATAAATACACTTTGTTTGTTTGTAATAGATAAACTCAAAAAATACTGAACCGATTTTAGAAATATTTAGTGTAATTTATTTTCAAATCAGAATGAGCTGTTTTCCTTTGACAGATAATACGTCAAAATTAGTTCCAAATCTTTTAATAGATGTCACTATTTCGAGTCAGCTGTCAAACCATTATATATTTTATGGTCGTTGGTTGCCATAGATATAGTTTGGTAGCACAGTTTATATTAGCATATACATTTACTGTGTTGGTAGTATATAAGTAGTCTGTGGTTCTATCAATAAGAAAAATAAATTTTATTATTTATTAAATAAAGATTGAGATTGCAGTTTAACATAAAAAAGCATACAAACAACATAGATAACTAAATAAAAACTATGAACCTTTACACAAGAATATCTTTTTTCCCCGTAAGCTTCGCATTTCTTTTCTTCAGCTCTGCTTTCAAAGCAGCGAGTGACCACACACGATCCGTAGTCCTTGTCCATGATGCACGGCACGGCCAATCCCGTTCAAACATCTTGTCCAAATCGCAAAGGCAAACTCAAAGTTCGTAGAATACGCCAAGGGTTTTTGTCTCCGCAACTATTTTGTCACTCGCATCAAGTCTACAGGTTAGTATGAAAGTGCGCGCACGTAGCGACGCGACACCCGGGCACAGAATAATGACCCAGGAGTTTCTGGTCCGCGGGTTCGAAGACAAGCCCGCGACGCAACTGTCTCTTTCTCTATTGGTTTCAATGCAAGTGCGCGCACGGCGACAAATAAGTTGCCGGTAGGCCAGTACTTAGCTACTCAACCGTCGCCCGGGGTGATAGCGGTGATAGTGTGTAGTAACGGAAAATCTACATACGCTTCCTACTATCGATCTAAAATATAGTTAACCCGCGGCTTCGCCCGCTAGGACTACACGACGTTATCCCGCGGGAATGTGATATTTTTTCGGGATAAAAAGTAGCCTATGTTCCTCTCCAGGCTACAAAGTATCTGTATCCCAAACTTCAGCCAAATCCATTCAGCCGTTTTGGCGTTATTGAGTAACAAACATCCAAACATCTAAACTTTCACATTTATAATTTATATAATACTAGCCTTCCGCCCGCGGCTTCGCCCGCGTGTACCACACGACGTTATCCCGCGGGAAGGTGATATTTTTCAGGAATAAAAAGTAGCCTATGTCCTTTCTCAGGCTCTAGACTATCTCTGTACCAAAATTCATTCAAATTGGGTCAGTAGTTTAGGTGTGATTGTGTAACACACAGACAGACAGAGACGCATTTATAATATAAGTAAGGATAAGGATTGTATATATAGTAGGAAGTAGGATATCCTTAATATTATTAAAATACTTTTTAAAATGCCAGTAGTAGAAGATATTGATATGATAACTGTTATACAATAAAAATATAAAAGAATATTCAGATGTTCATGCTAAATCTTAAGCTTAGGGAGAAGTTTGCCAGCAGCTATTCCAGGTTTCCAGGTTTTTCCAAGTGTCAGTCTATCACTCCATAATGGATGCACCCCTTAGAGCTAGCGCGCACGGGTGACTTTTGTCACCGTGACTGTTTTGTCTCTCACACCAATAGTATGAAAAAGTCGCGACGTTCATGCGCGCACTTTCATACTAACCCGTAGGCTTGATGAGTGACAAAATAGTTGCGGAGACAAAAGTCACTCGTGCGCACCCGCTCTTATTGCTTTTTATTTCGTTGTCGTCTTCGGCTTCTTTAGACAAGTGCACAGACCACAACCGCCTCTTCGAAATCCATGTTGATGACTGCGAGCAAAAATTACAAAAAAGTTGTGTCGCTGTCGCTCTCGTGTGCGCATCTTTTCGCGGCGAAGAGACGGCCGGCGACAGTGACAATTAAATTGCCGCGTAACTAAGTCACCCGTGCGCGCTAGCCCTTATCTTATCATGCATAGAAGAGTCGTCAGGACAGGGGCACCAGTAGGAAAAGCCAAAGTCGTCGGTTATAATAATCCACGGAAAATACAAACGAAAACAACGAACCACAAACAGAAGCGAACAAAACACACTGACTACACTTTTTTTACCCTGTGACACTGACGAGACAAACAAAGACAAAATGACACAGAAAGCATAGATTATTTTTGCTTGAGCGAGTGAGCAATGTTTATGGTCTATAACATGCCTCTATCATTACCTTTACAATTTTTGACAGCTTAGTTTAAAATGCGACATCTATTGATGAAAAAACGTACTAAAATCTCTACCTGTCAGAAAAACGCTCATTATACATTCTTTTTGTTATAAAATTAAAAAGTATAGTGTACTAAAAACACTTTAATACTGTTTTAACAGTATAATTAACAACCCTACATGATAATGAATTGGTGACTCTTCTAAACAAAAAAAAATTTTTTTAATTGGCCCATTATTGACGGAGAAGTCGGAGAACATAAGTAGTAAAAAGCAAAATGCAGAGCTCCGCTGCGCAGTCCGCTACCGAGCCATCTGACGATACAATGCTAGAAAGTGGTGGGGGGCCTGGCGCAATCGGAGCCGGGCGGAAACGCTGCGCTGCGCTAGGGAAATGTGTTTCTAGCCATACTAAATGTATGAAACCGAACGCGCTGCGCTGCGCTGCGCCAGCGAAATGTGTTTCTACCTTAAAAGTTTAAAACTGCTATGACCAAATGAGTCAGGCCCTCAGTTCATCAATTGTCAAAAATTTGCTGTCACCTGTCAAAGTAATTAAGCATTGATGGTTAATAATTTTTGAATCCAAATATAGTAAAGAATTCGTGAAATCTTTTCAGAAGTTTTCAATTGTCTAGAATATACCGTTACAGCAGGGCTAGCACAAGTTGAGCGCGACTCGAGTGAGAAAGAGTCGCGGGCACTTTCAACCAATCAGATCACTCGTAGATAGCGGGCGTGACTTAAGGCGACGTGCTGATTGGTTGAAAGGAACGCGACAAAGAGTCGCGCTAAGTTGTGCTAGACCTACTGATTTATAAAGGTTTAGCTTGGGCTCTCAGTTCATCAATTTGTACAATAATGAATCTTCCAAATTTGCAAGTAAACTAAAGAAATACATAAAAATACTTTGAATTTCTGATTCTTTAACACTTCTGGGAATTTCTAACGTAGAAACAATGGTGCAAACGTTAATAGTTTAGTAATAATTGGATTTTTTTTATTTTGACAATTGATGAACTGAGGGCCTGACGTTTTCGGTTCTACTGACTAGGCTTCGCCACATAGATTAATGAAAGTAAGCTTACGTTTTTTTACGAAATCTTTACTAGAAGTTGACCTAGCATCCGTTTCTCTAAGTACCATACTTTCAGAGATTGAATTTTTTATTTTTGTGAGAACAAAAGTGACAGATGGTGACCATCATTTTTTACTTTTTTTAAGGACGGTATTATTATAACATAGTGTAAAAATGCGCACTCGCGACGTTCACCGCGGTTATTTAGACTGTTTATTATTCTGGCATCTACTGTCGAAATAGTTAACGCCTTTTTAATAATAATAATTATAATAATAACTAGTTGTGCTCGCGACTTCGTTCGCGTGGAATAGTGACTTTCGGCAGCATTTTTCATTTTTTTAGCTAATAAGGTTTTTCGTTTTTTGTGTATTTATTTTGTATATATTAGTTTAGCGCTATGATACATATTAAAACATTAAAAAAAAAATTGCACATAGCCTCCCGCTAGCGGTTTCGCCCGCCTGTACTACTCGACGTTATCTCGAGGGAAAGTTATATTTTCCCGGGATATCAATGGTCCGGTTGCTCGTACATTTAACTTTTGTCAAAATTGACAAAAGTTAAAATTTTACTGATGTCAATTTTGACATCGGTAAAAGAAAAATACATTGGTTATTTTAGGGTTAAAAGTGTTGTCTGTACTATTTTATTAACCTTCCCTTAATTACTAAAGGCAAAATTTAAACCACCCCCACCCTGTCGGTTATTTTGACCGCCGTTAAATCTGTAATTTGACTGCTCGTTAAAGTAACCGCTGCTTCAACAACGCTTTTTAAATTTGACCGCCGGTTAATTTTACTTTAACCATAATTTAACCCTAACCAAGCTTCGAGCAACCGGACCTTAGTCTTTGTCACTCTCTAGCTCCTAAAATATCCACATACTAAAACAACACGCCGATCCGTTGCTCCGTTTTGACGTAAAAGACGGATATACAAACAATACAAACAGTATGTCAAAAGAAAGAACTTATCACGCTGAACAACTTCTCTTAAGATGCTATCTCATATAGTTTAACCTGGCTGCTAGGGTTCCACATCAGCTGGCCTAGCATGAACGGCTTTTATCACGCGATATGATATAGCACGTCATGCTGTCTTGCTTACCTACCCCACTAAGGTGGAAGCAAGACAGCAAGACGTGCTATATCATATCGCGTGATATAATGATGGTAATGCTAGCCAGGCAGGTGTACCAAGACCTTCAAACTTTGTACGTCAATAGAAAATGCTCATCACATTTAACAATTTTCCATAAGACGGTATTTTTATATCTCTCATAGTTTGGCTGGACTGCTATGGTTCCACATCGGCCATTTCGATCTTCTAAATAAATTATAGCCTACCTATAAGTTAGCGACAACTTATAGCTATATAACAAAAAAAGTTTCATTAAAATCCGTTCGGTAGTTTTTGCCTGAAACGTGGACAACAGACAGACAGACAAAAAATTCAAAAACTATATTTTTGGTATCTGTTCCGTTTAAGAAGACCGTTGGTGGTATTTTTTTCTATTTCTTTTCAATGTATACAGCCCATGTACCGGCAAATTTGTGCTTTTAAGGGCATAATATGGGCTTCAAATGTCAAATGAAGACCATGTCCATACCCATAATTTTTAGCCGGTAGCCCCCTGAATAGAATCGCATACAGTTTTATAATAAGTATGAATTATTTTATTTATTTACCTACTTAATATACACGGTTATTTTTTTATCACCCTGGATAAAATTAAAAGGATTATTCTGCTCATGAAAACAAACAATTTTTATTATGGGACCAACACTAAAATCGCAAAAATTCAGCTATTTCATACAAAAGTGCAAAAATATTAAATCAAAATGTATGGAACTGCTGATATTTTTTCGCGATTTCAGTATTGGTCCTTTAATAAAAGTTGTTTGTTTTCATGAAAAAAATAATCCCTAAAAATATCCGGGGTGATAAAAAAATACCGTGTATATTACATAAACAGTACCTACGTATTAACACATTAAAAATTTATATCACACTAGCTTTCCGCCCGCGGCTTCGCCCGCGTGGACTACACGACGTTACCCCGCGGGAATGTGACGTTTTTTCGGGATAAAAAGTAGCCTATGTTCCTCTCCAGGCTACAAAGTATCTGTATCCCAAATTTCAGCCAAATCCGTTCAGCCTTTTTGGCGTGATTGAGTAACAAACATCCAAACATCTAAACATCCAAACATCCAAACATCTAAACTTTCACATTTATAATATTAGTAGGATAGCCTTCCGCCCGCGGTTTTGCCGCGTGTACTACACGACGTTTTTCCGAGAGAATGTGATGTTTTTCCGGGATAAAATTAGCCTATGGGACTCTCTAGCTCCTAAACTATCCACATACTAAAAAAAACAGGTCGATCCGTTGCTCCGTTTTGACGTGAAAGACGGACATACAAACAAACACACTTTCACATTTATAATATTAGTATTTATATTGTATGTCAAAATAAAATACTTATCACGCTGAACAACTTCTCTAATGATGCTGTATTTGTATCTCTAATAGTTAAGCTGGGCTGCAAGCGTTCCAAAACAGGAGTACCAGACCTTCGATATTTTTCCGTCAATAGAAAATGTCCATGACGTTAAACAACTTTTCTTAAGATGCTATGTTTATATCTCATATAGTTTAATCTGGCTGCTAGGGTTCCACATCAGGTGTACCAGACCTTCAAACTTTGTACGTCAATAGAAAGTGCTTATCACGTTTAACAATTTTTCTTATACCGGTATTTTTATATCTCTCATAGTTTGGCTGGACTGCTATGGTTCCACATCAGAAATTGCGATCTTCAAAATAAATTATAGCTATTATGTTGGCAAGGACCAATAGCTGTATAATAAAAAAACTTTAATCAAAATCCGTTCCGTAAACTTTTTTGCCAACGTCATCACACGAAAAAATTCATCCCCTGTTTTCACCCTCTTTAGGGTAGTTTTTTTACAAACTTTGAATGTCGTATTTATTTATCTAATCAAAAGCCTATAAAATAATTTTGAAGCTTCTAGCTTTAAAAATGACGTAATTTCCATACAAATTTTCATCCCCTATTTCAACCCCTTACAGCCCTTTGTTCACATAAAAAAGTAGCCTATGTCCTTTCTCAGGCTCTAGACTACCTCTGTACCAATTTTTATTCAAATGGGTTCCGTAGTTTAGGCGTGATTGTGTAACACACAGACAGACAGATTCGCATTTTCGCATTTATAATATAAGTAAGGAATAAAATACTAGTGTTGTAACCGTTGTGTGCAGGATTTCTCCAGCTTCATTCAATTTTATCGAAATAATCGTTATAACAACTTTAATAGATTAATTTGTAAAATTGATCTTTTTTGTGTGAAAACTAGATTGGCGCTTAAAGCATTATTGAAATTATGAATTGGCAACAATGATTTCGATAAAACGGTTTCTAGACAAACGCACACTTATCCAAGGAGAACATTTCGAATGAACCGAATGAAAAAAAAAAAATTAAATTCTTTAAATAAAACCTAGACAACCTTGCACACCTCACCATGTCGAATCGTCACGTTCACCTTTCCAGAGATTTCTTAAAACACGTTTCGTTCGGCTTGTTCAAAGCGTACGCATCGGACAAGCGTGCGTTCATCATAAGCGGCCTGTACACGTTGGTCCAACCACTGGCCAATACATCGTACATTGACACTTTTGAACGAACAAGACGTTTAAAAAGGTTCTTTCAAAAGAGTTAACCTTTGTGATTCCAGGGTCTTTTTAATGGCCCATTTTTTATGTAAACAAAGCACTCGAGTGCGCGGCTATCGCTATCCCGAACATCTGGTTATACTTAGGCCGTCTTTGGTTACATTTATGATAAGCTGACACTTTTGAACGAACAAGACGTTTAAAAAGGTTCTTTCAAAAGTGTCATTAGACGACGTATTGGCCAATGGTTGGGCCAACGTGTACAGGCCGCTATAATAAGTAATGTAGCTACTCTATGACCATGTCTATGCTGTGAGCTGTAGTTAAAATACTTGCACTTTTAGAGCCAACGCGCACTTGTGATTTTTAGTCGACCGATGACCGATAGTTTAGTCGGAATCGTAAGACGATCGTGATCAAACTGTCGGCCGATAGTTTGGTTTTGAGAACCTGCGAGAACTTGTGATATTTAGTCGATTGGTCGATAGTTTAGTTGAATCCGGGCGTGCGCTCACATAGTCCTTCATGCACAGGCCGATAGTTGTATAACTGTAACTATAACTCTAGTTGTAGTACCTAACTATTGGCCAGTCATTTTCGATAGTTCGATACTGAATGCGCAGTCTACCGATAGTTGATGATAGTTTAGTTGAATGCAGTGCGCGCGCTCACATAGTCCTTCATGCACATTACCGCCCGACCGATAGTTGTGCGATAGTTTGATCGTACAACTATCGGCCAGTCATTTTCGATAGTTTGATCGGTCCATAGTTTAAGCGCACTGACGATTGCCACTGCCATATAACTATATACTGAATCCGAGAACGACCAAACTATCGCCCGATTAAAAATCACAAGTGCGCGTTTGCTCTTATATAAATTATGCAATTTAAGTAGATTCGATTCAAGTTTATATAACATAAAAGGTCAATTTATACTTTAATAATATGTTCATTAAAAGTATAAGTACCTATATAGTAAGTTTAACATTTTATAATAATAACTTTAGTCTTAATCCACATAAGTTGCAAACCTACTATAATCGATTAGTTACTCAGAACCTTAATCGATTAATCGCGAGAATCGATCACAGCCTCGTATGGTTACATACATGCCTAATTATGTCACTTTAGCACTTTAGCCAACTTTAGCATGTGTCAAACAAAACGGGCATCTTATTTTGTGACGACTGTAGTACCCATGAAGATCGACTTAATACTGAGGTAACGAGTATTAAGTCAAACTTCATGGTAGTACCTGTCATTCCTACCACAAATTATATAGACTAGTATTCCTTTCCTACTTCACTTGATTACATGGCAAAATATAGGATAAATTATAATTTCGTCAAAATCTAATTTTATTATTGTTTTTTTATTTTTACGAGAGATAGGTAACATAGTAAATACATAAAATGACTGAAATAATTATGAAGAAACAGAAAGGTTCAGGACCTTCGGCAATTGGCAAATTATACCTGCTATCCTATAATGGGCTACAAACTCTAGGGTAAGTTATATATTATTTTATCGAGTCATCTCATCTGATAAGTTCAGTCACTCAGAGGAGAGGAATCAAAGTTGATTGTGTATTTAATTGAAATTGACTTAAATGTACCTAGCTACCTACATACATTACATAGGAATAAAATCTTACCTTATATCTAGGTAGGTACCTACTTACTTGAATATCTACTAGAAAAATCGGGAGTTGGTTTTGATCCTAAATTAGTAATATTGTGTATTCACAATGTACCTAATAAAAAAATAATAAAATAAATCCACCAGCCAGACCCATTCATTCCCCATCCGAAAATATACAAATGGCAATATATTACTTACACTTTTTCTTATCTTTAAAAGTTAGTTAGGTACTTTTAAATATTGTATTTAATTTGAAGTAGATATTAATGCCACAGTGGCTATGAAATTTCTCTAGTTTAATTAATGGTAAGTTATCTCACCACTTTAGAATTCCTCAACTCAATCCCCCAGTCGCGCGCAGAGCTAACTGCCACTGACTCTAGAATCTGGATTATTAATATTTCATATCTACAGTTTTAGACTAATATACATATACATTTATAAATTATCATTTTATTAGTCAAACTAAGTGCGGACTGTCTCCCTAGCAGCCAATACATCTCAATGAATTTTCGGTTTGCTTGGTCTCTCTTGTTTTTTATGTGTTCGTGCCAGGTAAGCCTTCTATCTAAATGCATGCCTAGCCTAGGTATTTGACGGTATTTTCCTGTGGTAGTAACTTTCCATTGAAGGTTACCAGTGGACAGTTGTTTCTTCAAAGGGAAAATGTAATGTGGACAGATTTTGTAGCACTAGCTCTGATTCGCCACTTTTAAGCCATAGTTCGACTTCATTCAAGTGATTTTGAAGCAATAAAGATGCGGATAAGTGATTTTTGTAACACAACAGTATGAAGAAAACGCAGACTCCAGATAACACTCATATAATTATTGATCCAACTTACAGGTACAGGCATAGTACAGGTATAACAATATAGATACAGTCGACGTCTTAGTGAACTTATCCCCTCGAGGCTAGTTTGAAGAATGACCTCTCTTTGCTCGTTAATCGGGCTCAAGCCTAGCTACCCCCACCGATTTTACCACAGATTAGCCTATTAAATTTAACAAAATGGCGGCAAGAGACGGCATTACCAGTGTTGCTATTAAAAAATAAGAAAAACCTTCTAAAATCATGACATTCGGCCATCTGATAACGTGCTGTCTCCCGACGCACATATAAAAATTATTTAGAATCAATTAATTAGGTAAGTATACAGCTAATATACTGATACACAACTATTCTCAATAGTTAAGTCTTACAACTATGTACCTATTTAGGTTAATCTTATAGTGATAAAAACCTTAAGTTAAAACTTAAAACACAATTGAAACAAATACATTATATTACACAATGCTCAACAATAAACTTTTAAGGAAGCCGACGACTTGTTTAGAATATAGATATTATTGTGAAAATATTGTTTTAGTAAATCGTTAAGTAATACATAATCAAATAAAATAAATTATCAATAACAAACTAATCTAAAACTATTTGAATCAATGTATATATAACATAATCATGACATTCGTTAACAAGCGACTATTATTACTTAGAAAACTTATTTTGAAACTATACTTGTTATATAATCATGTGTAAGTAAGTATATGGAATGATTAAAGTAAAGTCTGGTTATAATCTATAAGCATTAGTTATGGGTCATAAAAGAAAAATGGATTAGCTTGGTACTAGTTTACATCAATGCATTGTCAGGAGCTACATTCAAGAATATTAGATGGTGTCAGAAGCAAAATCCCTAAGAATGTTACATTAGGAATAGGTAGGAACAGAATTTAACTTTAACCTGATAACTAGACACCCTTATCACTTCACTCAAATAGTGGAAAAAGCAACTACGAGTCATGAAAGGATTAAAGACCTAATATTAGATGAATTTAACTATCGCTAAGTTTGGCCTAGTTTAGTCCTTACAAAAACAACTGTAGGCCTCTGCACAGTTACCAATTTTTACCCAGATATGATTAACAAACCAAGTTATAGATACGTATTTACCATAGTGCACAATTTGTATTAAATCAAGATATGAATTAGGACAACTAAAGGAATTATTTAAAGGCATGTTCGTAATAGGCATTATTACCGATTAATTTAAATATTCTTACAAGGAAGTAACACTAATAATGAAGATGGCGCAGATACAATTTGAACCGTCACAGCAACAATTTGCTTTTCCAACTTGTCAACCAGTTGTCCAAGGTTTCCAGAGCATTCTTCTCCAGCACCAAATCTTAAATGCATCTATTCTCTGCCTCTGTTAGAATAGTACAATACATGGTTCCACTCCGTACATGAAAATCAAAAGATCATATTATTATCATTTCTAATGAATAAGTTAATGATTTTAAACAAGTTCGCAATTTAATATCAAAACTTAAAAATGTCTACAAGGTATCCTCATACGAGCATGACCCGCATTCTTATCAACAAATATTCATATTACTATGAATAATATTAGTGTAAATAGATTTAATAATTATAATTGGGATATGAAGAAGTATATTACCATGGATAGAAATAGGACAAGTAAAATCATGAACAGCTTTTCGCCCAAATGAATTAACAACACGATGATTTCCCGTGGGAATAAAATATCCTCCCGGGGTCAAAAGAAGCCGATATGTTATTCCACAGACAAAAGATTTCAAAGATCTGTCCAGCCGATAGCCGTGATTGGGGAACAAACATACAAGCTTTTGCAATCATAATATTAGTAAAATGAGATAAGATACATGACATGATAATATATACTTCAATATAATTCAACTTCAGTATCAGCGATCCACTCGTCTCAATATCCGACTTACAACCACAGCCCACGATGATCACCATCATCACAACAACGATCACCCTGTGATCTGCACCTTCAGTATCATATTATCTCCTCTCATTACCACAGCACGTACACTCTGCTGCCTCCAGTTTGTATGCTGTGTTGGTTCGTACGTTCAAGGGTAGCGGGATCCTCATTATTATATTAACTCGATGCTAGCTCATGATAAGTACCTACTGGATGCTACAATTGTCATCTGAAAGCAGTAAACTCACAACACACATAGTAACCAAATCAATTTTATTAATCATTCAAAAGAAATAGATGTATCTGATAATGAATCAATAGAAATAAATGTAACTATATGAATTCTCATATTCTTTTATAAACATTAGTAGGTAAGGTACTTAGTACCTTCAACCATAGTAGAAACAAATGTTCAACTGACCAGATCTAAAAAAATATGGAAATGATTACTACAGAATATGTGAAGGAACTTCAAAGGTCCGTGAGGATGGTAAACTGCTAAGAATTTTAGTATCACGAGCCTACCAAATGAGACGGTAAATTTGACAGATCTACTTGATTTTTGGTTTAATAAAGATATTAATGCTCATTAAGATAACAATAAATTAGATTCACATAATTTGAAATCATATTTTGTCAATACGTACACTAGGACGGTAGTATTAAAATCCTCAAAAACTAACTTTAAATCATACCGCCAATAACAACAAAAACACGGCAAAACTAACTTGGTATGCTACAGCAGTGGTTACTTGTGGCTTTTTGTTAGAACAAGTTTAAAACATGAATTAAAATGTTTGCATGAAGATATATAGAACATTTTAATAAATTGAGAGGTTTGATTGAGCAATAATCGTTTTACTTTATTTTGCTTAATTAGGAAAACATCAGTTACAACTTGACAGTGTAATAAACACGATCTACTTAAATGCACTATGGACTGTTTACATGTTTTTGCATTAGAAACATCATTTCATCACTATGTTAATGAAAACAACTAGAATAGATATCAGTGAATGCTTCTTGCAGTGCTGTCTAAGCAACTAAGTATCTCTGCTTTTGACTTGCATCTAAATCATTAAGAGAGATCTAGAACACTACGCAGTACGCACAAATAACAAAATAGCTTCTAGTGATTTTGGCTGTAAGATTTTCCATCTGTCTAAACCAAAACTGAGTTGCCCGGAAGAAACCGCAGTAAGACGATAAGGCCACCATTTGGTTTACAATTTGTTATCTTTGTATTATTATTATTATTTCGTGTGTGATTGTTCCGTTCGTAATATTGTGTACAAATAAAGAATTAATCTATGTATCTATCAAACTAGGTACTTAGATAAAGAATCTTCGACGTTCCCGGAAAAATGTAAAGAATGATGATTTCTACTCAGTCTTATGGCTTTATTGTCTAATTATGTAGAAGACTCAGAAAAGTATGTTCCTGATAAACTTTCTCTAGCACTCATCCACAATTTAGTTTGAATTTAAATTAAATTTGAGATTTAAGTTTGCCACTAAACTCAAATTTAAAAAGTCAAGCATAGTGAATTCTTTTAAATTAAGCTACATGTAACAAAAATAATAGACGAAATGTCCACTTGAACAAAGCTACAAAAAATAAAATAAGTAATAGGAAATAGTAAATTTTGTTTATCTTTGCATACCTACATTGCTTCCATCCCGAACTAAGTAACTCAAGCACTTGTGTTATGGCATTTGGGAACAACGACGAGGATTACCACATACAATCGGGCAGAATGTTGAAAAGTCCGCTTTAAACATACACCCGACAGGGAATCGAACCCGGTAGGTACCTCAGAGACAGCGGCACCCCGAAAACCTATGCGTACGTACACCGTATCTACAACACTGCTATGGAGGTTGTTAAGCTTATACCAGAAACTAATATTGTTTCCATAGTTAAAAGGTCTATAACAATCTAAGTGACACAGATCACAGTTTATAAAAGTATTACCCAATCGCAATCTTGGAATACTAAATTCGCGACTTTAATAGTGTGCTCTTATTCAAAAGTGAATCGTCATCATGTCCAATCTTATCAAGATCAGAAATATATCCAGTTCTGCGTATTAGACCTAGGCATAGAAAAACAAACCTAGCTCATGGATATTGACCACTCATGAGAATTAAGATATGGTATGGATTTCGTATAAATGGAAACTAAGGTAATTATAAAAATCTTAACTAGGTAAGACAATAACCCCTACTCAAATTGTGGAGCATGTGGATACTTATTATGCAAGGAAAAAGAAATGATGCAAACATAATTTAGTATATAAATGAAATGATGCAAACATAATTTAGTATATAAATATCCTTATAAGAGACCTAGGCATAGAAAAACAAACCTAGCTCATGGATATTGACCACTCATGAGAATTAAGATATGGTATGGATTTCGTATAAATGGAAACTAAGGTAATTATAAAAATCTTAACTAGGTAAGACAATAACCCCTACTCAAATTGTGGAGCATGTGGATACTTATTATGCAAGGAAAAAGAAATGATGCAAACATAATTTAGTATATAAATATCCTTATAAGTAAGTAGGTACTATGTTGCGATAATTAGAGCGCATATTGACAATAATACTTTAAAGGTATCTACTACTACAGCTGTGGTACCTACTAGATACTCAATGTCAAGCACGTAGGCAACTGTAGATTTAAAAGGCTTTTCATTCTTCCCTAAGGGTATTTTGATAACATCTAAATGATTCTATGAAAAGATAAGTTTTTATAGTTTTGTTTTGTTTTAGTTAGTTTTAGACCTTTACAAACTTTATTTCAGGGGGTGTTACAATCAATTTAGTCGGTTATGCGAGATGAAAATTAAATCTTAAATAGCTTTATTCGATATGCAAATAAATAAACATGAAACATTTTAATCAAAACAACTTCAATACTTTCCCATAAACAAAATGCTCTGCATCATCTCAAATCCTCTTTGACCAGATTCAGCTACGAAGAAGGGTATTCCTCCTTCGCTCAAGACTCCCCTGGGTCGGCCACGTCACCCTAGAGGCCTACCAAGCGGCGCACCAGGTGGCGCGGGCCGTATTCGTCCTCAGATGCTATTTACCTTGGAATGTATACATTATTCATCGGCAAAAGATCGTTCCGTGTCATTCTATAATAAAAATCATTAGGTTATCAACACAATATGCCCTTCAGGAAAATTCATGATTTATACTGTTCACTAGCTACAGTAGCTACCTACATCCTTTATTATTTACAAAAACCATTTCTTTTATTAAGAGCTACTTATCTAGTGCAAAAATGTAAAATGAGTATAGTAAAAACAAGGATAAAACGTTTGAAATTATCTTTGTTCTGTTGTAGTTTCATTTAAATCTAATAATCTTAAAAGTGGTAAACCAGTATGAAATATAAGTAGGTACTAATTTAACCAGCCTGTGAGAAACGTACTCACTTAACATTTGAACATATTCAGACGAATGTATGCCACCAACATACATCGTTCGTACTCTAAAATCCGGCGAGTGTATGCCACAAACATATACCGCCCCCTTAATTCCGACGAGTGCATGCCACAAACATACATCGTCCCCTAATATCCGACGAGTGTATGCAACATACATACATCGCCCTCTAATATCCGACGAGTGTATGCAACATACATACATCGCCCCCTAATATCAAATTCAATTTAATGCATTTCAACAAACTAATTCAATGTATCTCTTGTAACCAGTGAGCATGCATAGCTTGCTCACTCAACCCAGTGAACACCTTATATTTGTTCGCTCATCATTAAAAATTAAAAATATTCACATTAGAGATATCCAAATTCACATAAAGACTTTCATATTTAAATATTTAAAGATACCATATTAAAATATTCGTATTTAAACTCATATTCATAGTTCAAGCAATTTATATTGCTATTCACGGTGTTCATATTAATTTAATCCACAAAATTTGTACCTATTAATTAATATATCAATAAATAGAAAGCCAGAATTCAATTGTAAGCAAGTAATACGTACCTATTAAACCAATCTTACCAGGTAACGTAGGTAACCAGTAAGCATACATGACTCACTCAACCCAGAGAACAACACGTTCGCTCAATACATTAAAAAACAAAGGAAAATTTGTAATAATTAATTTTAATAATATTAAGATAAATGAAATGTAAGCAACCAATCATAAATTATTCTTACTCTTTACTACTTCTTACTAGCTTCATAACTTATAGTTTTCTTTTATTCACTGTTAGTATTAGATACCACGTTAAAACATGGATTGTATGCAAAATTTAGTAGCCATAAGTGATTTTACTCTGTGCAACAGTAAAGGCTATCAAAACTTAGCACTAATTACTTAAAACATTACATGTAGGTACACAGCCAAAACTGCCAGTCCTAGCTCCATGTGTAAGATTATAAACAACATAAACAGCAAGTACTCTAATAATATAATAATGCCAATCATCACCATTAGTTCTGTACAATCCACATTTAATACATCATGTAAATTAAACAACAACAATCAAGATATTATGCCAGATTCATGGCACGCTATGATCGTGCCATACGAAAATATCTACTACATACCCGCGTTTAAAATTATGTAAGTATAATCGGAGGGTAGCCCCGACCGTACACGAACACAATTAATCAATTCAAATAAAAGTGTGATCTAGTTTTTGTCCGTTCCGTCGGAGAGTAGCCCCGACCATGTACGGAACACAATCCGCCACACAAATATTCCAATTTTAAACAATACAAACAATACAAACAGTATGTCAAAAGAAAGAACTTATCACGCTGAACAACTTCTCTTAAGATGCTATCTCATATAGTTTAACCTGGCTGCTAGGGTTCCACATCAGCTGGCCTAGCATGAACGGCTTTTATCACGCGATATGATATAGCACGTCATGCTGTCTTGCTTACCTACCCCACTAAGGTGGAAGCAAGACAGCAAGACGTGCTATATCATATCGCGTGATATAATGATGGTAATGCTAGCCAGGCAGGTGTACCAAGACCTTCAAACTTTGTACGTCAATAGAAAATGCTCATCACATTTAACAATTTTCCATAAGACGGTATTTTTATATCTCTCATAGTTTGGCTGGACTGCTATGGTTCCACATCGGCCATTTCGATCTTCTAAATAAATTATAGCCTACCTATAAGTTAGCGACAACTTATAGCTATATAACAAAAAAAGTTTCATTAAAATCCGTTCGGTAGTTTTTGCCTGAAACGTGGACAACAGACAGGCAGACAAAAAATTCAAAAACTATATTTTTGGTATCTGTTCCGTTTAAGAAGACCGTTGGTGGTATTTTTTTCTATTTCTTTTCAATGTATACAGCCCATGTACCGGCAAATTTGTGCTTTTAAGGGCATAATATGGGCTTCAAATGTCAAATGAAGACCATGTCCATGCCCATAATTTTTAGCCGGTAGCCCCCTGAATAGAATCGCATACAGTTTTATAATAAGTATGAATTATTTTATTTATTTACCTACTTAATATACACGGTTATTTTTTTATCACCCTGGATAAAATTAAAAGGATTATTCTGCTCATGAAAACAAACAATTTTTATTATGGGACCAACACTAAAATCGCAAAAATTCAGCTATTTCATACAAAAGTGCAAAAATATTAAATCAAAATGTATGGAACTGCTGATATTTTTTCGCGATTTCAGTATTGGTCCTTTAATAAAAGTTGTTTGTTTTCATGAATAAAATAATCCCTAAAAATATCCGGGGTGATAAAAAAATACCGTGTATATTACATAAACAGTACCTACGTATTAACACATTAAAAATTTATATCACATAGCCTTCCGCCCGCGGTTTTGCCGCGTGTACTACACGACGTTTTTCCGAGAGAATGTGATGTTTTTCCGGGATAAAATTAGCCTATGGGACTCTCTAGCTCCTAAACTATCCACATACTAAAAAAAACAGGTCGATCCGTTGCTCCGTTTTGACGTGAAAGACGGACATACAAACAAACACACTTTCACATTTATAATATTAGTATTTATATTGTATGTCAAAATAAAATACTTATCACGCTGAACAACTTCTCTAATGATGCTGTATTTGTATCTCTAATAGTTAAGCTGGGCTGCAAGCGTTCCAAAACAGGAGTACCAGACCTTCGATATTTTTCCGTCAATAGAAAATGTCCATGACGTTAAACAACTTTTCTTAAGATGCTATGTTTATATCTCATATAGTTTAATCTGGCTGCTAGGGTTCCACATCAGGTGTACCAGACCTTCAAACTTTGTACGTCAATAGAAAGTGCTTATCACGTTTAACAATTTTTCTTATACCGGTATTTTTATATCTCTCATAGTTTGGCTGGACTGCTATGGTTCCACATCAGAAATTGCGATCTTCAAAATAAATTATAGCTATTATGTTGGCAAGGACCAATAGCTGTATAATAAAAAAACTTTAATCAAAATCCGTTCCGTAAACTTTTTTGCCAACGTCATCACACGAAAAAATTCATCCCCTGTTTTCACCCTCTTTAGGGTAGTTTTTTTACAAACTTTGAATGTCGTATTTATTTATCTAATCAAAAGCCTATAAAATAATTTTGAAGCTTCTAGCTTTAAAAATGACGTAATTTCCATACAAATTTTCATCCCCTATTTCAACCCCTTACAGCCCTTTGTTCACATAAAAAAGTAGCCTATGTCCTTTCTCAGGCTCTAGACTACCTCTGTACCAATTTTTATTCAAATGGGTTCCGTAGTTTAGGCGTGATTGTGTAACACACAGACAGACAGATTCGCATTTTCGCATTTATAATATAAGTAAGGAATAAAATACTAGTGTTGTAACCGTTGTGTGCAGGATTTCTCCAGCTTCATTCAATTTTATCGAAATAATCGTTATAACAACTTTAATAGATTAATTTGTAAAATTGATCTTTTTTGTGTGAAAACTAGATTGGCGCTTAAAGCATTATTGAAATTATGAATTGGCAACAATGATTTCGATAAAACGGTTTCTAGACAAACGCACACTTATCCAAGGAGAACATTTCGAATGAACCGAATGAAAAAAAAAAAATTAAATTCTTTAAATAAAACCTAGACAACCTTGCACACCTCACCATGTCGAATCGTCACGTTCACCTTTCCAGAGATTTCTTAAAACACGTTTCGTTCGGCTTGTTCAAAGCGTACGCATCGGACAAGCGTGCGTTCATCATAAGCGGCCTGTACACGTTGGTCCAACCACTGGCCAATACATCGTACATTGACACTTTTGAACGAACAAGACGTTTAAAAAGGTTCTTTCAAAAGAGTTAACCTTTGTGATTCCAGGGTCTTTTTAATGGCCCATTTTTTATGTAAACAAAGCACTCGAGTGCGCGGCTATCGCTATCCCGAACATCTGGTTATACTTAGGCCGTCTTTGGTTACATTTATGATAAGCTGACACTTTTGAACGAACAAGACGTTTAAAAAGGTTCTTTCAAAAGTGTCATTAGACGACGTATTGGCCAATGGTTGGGCCAACGTGTACAGGCCGCTATAATAAGTAATGTAGCTACTCTATGACCATGTCTATGCTGTGAGCTGTAGTTAAAATACTTGCACTTTTAGAGCCAACGCGCACTTGTGATTTTTAGTCGACCGATGACCGATAGTTTAGTCGGAATCGTAAGACGATCGTGATCAAACTGTCGGCCGATAGTTTGGTTTTGAGAACCTGCGAGAACTTGTGATATTTAGTCGATTGGTCGATAGTTTAGTTGAATCCGGGCGTGCGCTCACATAGTCCTTCATGCACAGGCCGATAGTTGTATAACTGTAACTATAACTCTAGTTGTAGTACCTAACTATTGGCCAGTCATTTTCGATAGTTCGATACTGAATGCGCAGTCTACCGATAGTTGATGATAGTTTAGTTGAATGCAGTGCGCGCGCTCACATAGTCCTTCATGCACATTACCGCCCGACCGATAGTTGTGCGATAGTTTGATCGTACAACTATCGGCCAGTCATTTTCGATAGTTTGATCGGTCCATAGTTTAAGCGCACTGACGATTGCCACTGCCATATAACTATATACTGAATCCGAGAACGACCAAACTATCGCCCGATTAAAAATCACAAGTGCGCGTTTGCTCTTATATAAATTATGCAATTTAAGTAGATTCGATTCAAGTTTATATAACATAAAAGGTCAATTTATACTTTAATAATATGTTCATTAAAAGTATAAGTACCTATATAGTAAGTTTAACATTTTATAATAATAACTTTAGTCTTAATCCAAATAAGTTGCAAACCTACTATAATCGATTAGTTACTCAGAACCTTAATCGATTAATCGCGAGAATCGATCACAGCCTCGTATGGTTACATACATGCCTAATTATGTCACTTTAGCACTTTAGCCAACTTTAGCATGTGTCAAACAAAACGGGCATCTTATTTTGTGACGACTGTAGTACCCATGAAGTTTGACTTATACTCTGAGGTAACTGGAGCTCTCACCCTGAATAAAAAAGTGTCGCCAGCAGACATTTATGTATGTAGTGGCAGGTAGTGGCTGTCAGTTGTCTCATATGACCATACGTATTTTTTTAAAGTGTAGGTGAGACGGAAGACAGCCACTGTGTTATTTGTGGTATTCAAAAAATTGTTCGTACTGCACTCTCCAGTTACCTCAGTATTAAGTCGAGCTTCATGGTAGTACCCATGAAGATCGACTTAATACTGAGGTAACGAGTATTAAGTCAAACTTCATGGTAGTACCTGTCATTCCTACCACAAATTATATAGACTAGTATTCCTTTCCTACTTCACTTGATTACATGGCAAAATATAGGATAAATTATAATTTCGTCAAAATCTAATTTTATTATTGTTTTTTTATTTTTACGAGAGATAGGTAACATAGTAAATACATAAAATGACTGAAATAATTATGAAGAAACAGAAAGGTTCAGGACCTTCGGCAATTGGCAAATTATACCTGCTATCCTATAATGGGCTACAAACTCTAGGGTAAGTTATATATTATTTTATCGAGTCATCTCATCTGATAAGTTCAGTCACTCAGAGGAGAGGAATCAAAGTTGATTGTGTATTTAATTGAAATTGACTTAAATGTACCTAGCTACCTACATACATTACATAGGAATAAAATCTTACCTTATATCTAGGTAGGTACCTACTTACTTGAATATCTACTAGAAAAATCGGGAGTTGGTTTTGATCCTAAATTAGTAATATTGTGCATTCACAATGTACCTAATAAAAAAATAATAAAATAAATCCACCAGCCAGACCCATTCATTCCCCATCCGAAAATATACAAATGGCAATATATTACTTACACTTTTTCTTATCTTTAAAAGTTAGTTAGGTACTTTTAAATATTGTATTTAATTTGAAGTAGGTATTAATGCCACAGTGGCTATGAAATTTCTCTAGTTTAATTAATGGTAAGTTATCTCACCACTTTAGAATTCCTCAACTCAATCCCCCAGTCGCGCGCAGAGCTAACTGCCACTGACTCTAGAATCTGGATTATTAATATTTCATATCTACAGTTTTAGACTAATATACATATACATTTATAAATTATCATTTTATTAGTCAAACTAAGTGCGGACTGTCTCCCTAGCAGCCAATACATCTCAATGAATTTTCGGTTTGCTTGGTCTCTCTTGTTTTTTATGTGTTCGTGCCAGGTAAGCCTTCTATCTAAATGCATGCCTAGCCTAGGTATTTGACGGTATTTTCCTGTGGTAGTAACTTTCCATTGAAGGTTACCAGTGGACAGTTGTTTCTTCAAAGGGAAAATGTAATGTGGACAGATTTTGTAGCACTAGCTCTGATTCGCCACTTTTAAGCCATAGTTCGACTTCATTCAAGTGATTTTGAAGCAATAAAGATGCGGATAAGTGATTTTTGTAACACAACAGGATATCAGTGTCGTCTGCGTATGATGAATTGCGGTCTTTGGATTTTGGTAGGTCTACAGTGTAAATTGTGTACAGAACTGGTCCGAGGACAGAACCCTGTGGTTCTCTAGCTTCTATTTGGTATAAGGAAGACAAAGAATCATCGTTCTTTACCTGGAATAGCCGGTTTTACAGGTAAGATTTCAGAAGTGTGTAGCCGTATGTGGTAGGCAAATTTTCAATTTACACAGAAGGCCCTTGTGCCAAACTGCCTTTGTTTTTGGCAATTTGCGGTAACGACGTCTTTGGATTTTGGTAGGTCTACAGTGTAAATTGTGTACAGAACTGGTCCGAAGACAGAACCCTGTGGTTCTCCAGCTTCTATTTGGTATAAGGAAGACAAAGAATCATCGTTCTTTACCTGAAAAACCGGTTTTACAGGTAAGATTTCAGAAGTGTGTAGGCGTATGTGGTAGGCAAATTTTCAATTTACACAGAAGGCCCTTGTGCCAAACTCCTGTTGCAGATCAAGGAAGACAGCCGAACAGTATTCTTTTCTTTCCAAGGATTGGCGGATTGTATGAGCCACTTTGTGTTTTTGTTACGTCCCTGTTTATGATGTGCCCGAAATCCGAACTCATAGTCTGGAATAGTCTTTTGTTCTTCCAGTATAGGCATCAGACGTTTTAGAAGAAGCTTCTCAAATAATTTTGGTAGCAGGGGCAAAAGGCTTTTGGCCTGTATGAATGAAGCAACTTCCGTTGGAGGCTTTCCTGGCTTAGCGATCATATTAATTATAGAATCTTTCCAGATGAGTGGGAAATAGTGTAGCCTTAGAATCACATTGAATAGTATTGTTAACAGGACGATTCCTTTTATTGGTAGATGATTCAGGACTTCAGATGTGATTAGATCAAAACCTCTTCTTTAGTTGTTTTATGTCTTTTTTTACCTCTGCAAGAGTACAGAGTGGTAATGGTAAGAACATATGTTGATCACTGTTAAAAATGTCATCGTCGGCTGTTTTATCTGAAAAATGGCATGTGGTTCATTGGGTTTGAAAACGTCTCTTAAAGATTGGCCGAATAGCTCGGCTTTCTCTTCTGGCTCTCTTGCCCACTTGCCGTTAGGGTGTTTCAACGGCGGCATGTGCTGTTTTGGCCTTTTGCATTGACTTTATCAGTTTCCTCAACGAACGAATAATCATCTGGTTTGTAGGGTGATAGAGTTTTAAGCCTTTTTTGGAGTGAGTGGAGTTTCTTCATTTTCCTTGACGTTAATGTGAATATCGCCGGTGTCTGATCAGAGCTACCGTCCAAACATGATTCCACTTTTGTGTAGAGATCTGAGATTCCCTTCGTAACAAAAAAGTTGAGCAGGGGGGCTACCGCGTAACTTTATGGGTATGAACTTCATACGTCTTTCAGAACTTTAAGTCAATTTTATAAAAAAATAATAGCCACTATCAGTTCTTTGTTTTGCGACGTCGGGTATAACGTAAGCTAGCTAGCAACGTTCAACAGAACAAAACAGCAAAAATCTATCAAAATAAGGAATTCAAATGACAGTTGAAGCCCATACCCATATTCATATTTTTTTGCCGGTAGCTCCGCAGGTCAGGTGTTTTATTGGGGTCTGATGGCTAGTAAGTTGGTTCTCCTGTTGACAGTGTATTGAACCCATTCGCATCTATGGACTTTTTTAACTCTCTACCTCTGGTAGTAATAGTAATCAGTTTTGAACCCCAATAGGTATGTTTGGAGTTCCAATCCCCGCCAGCCATAAATCTGCAACCAAGCCTTTGGAAAAAAATATTGAATGCCGTCTATTCGATGCCGAGGCGGACAGTATACAGCAGCGAGTGTGAGTGGACCCTGCCACTCATCCACTGATATGACGGTGGCTTGCAGGAATTCGTACTTGAAATTTGGAAGGACATGGTGCTTAATGTTTTCTTTGAATATGATGGTTGCTCCTGCATGTGATGTTCCATCTGGGTGGTTGGTGTTGTATATATCATAACCTTTGATTCTGACAATTCTCTCATCAGTCAAGTGGGATTACGAGATGAGAAGAACATCAATATTATTATAATGAACGAATAGTTCTACTTCTTGCTTGTTGGGAGACAAGCCATTGATATTCCATGTTGCATGCAACACGAAGGTGCTTCATATCTTACTCTGGGATATAAGTGTCGTTAGGAGCCCTAGTAGAGTGCCCAATTGTTGTATGGGTATATCCATTTTCTCTGGTTGTTTTATGATAATCTGTTCTAAAGAACTTGTTGGCTGAGATTGATTGTTCTCTAATTTTTTATCCCAGTATCCAGTAGTTTTAGGATCAGGAGTTGTAAGGTCTTCTCGATGTGGCCCAGCATACCTACTCGCCTTTAGGGGTGGAAAATCATCTACACGAAAGGGAACATCATTATGTTTTTGATGCGTCGTGTTTGTTGTTTCTTTTTTCTGCAATGGCTGTGTCATTATCCTGGCTCGTAGTTTGCAGGATGATTTCCAAGACAAAGAGTGCAAGTAGCCGGTGTGTTACGATTCTTTTTGGGACAATCAGTGGTCTTGTGTCCTTCTGCGCATTTGACACATCCATTTCTCACGAGTTTTATCTTCCGTCGGAAATCTGTAAACATCAAATCGCTTGAAATTCCCTGAAATATGTGGTAATTTTTGGGGAAATTTTCTATATGCTAGGCATCCGGAAATCGAATTATAAACCTACTGATTTTAGTGGACGTCAATGCTAAGCTGGCTTCTATCGTAGATATATAGTACGCAATTATACCGGTTTTCATGTCATATAATTCTGAGGTTATTTTTAGAAAAAAAATTAGATTTTTCCTATTTATCAAGTTTTTCATGATATAACTAATGATTTAGCTTTAGAAACATGTTTATGGCCTATACATGCCTCTAACATTTCCTTGTATACAATTTTTGACAGCTGAGATTAAAATGCGACATCTATTGATGAAAAAACGTACTTACTAAAATCTCTACCTGTCAGAAAAACGCTCATTACGTCGTAGTGCACAAGTTTTCCAAATCTGAGCTTTAGCGAAATTTTTAATGTTAATTGTTACGAAACTGATAAAGCACTTTCCTGGCCGACTTTTACATTATTTACATAAGGTCAGCTAACCAATTTTAATTGTATGTGCATAACTATTAATTACGTAGAACAGTGACAGTAAAACTGAGTTTAAATCAAGGGTAAACAATTAACTAATCCTATTGGTGGTAACCAGAATATGAATGATTTTCTATGCTTTTAAGGGTTCCGTACCCAAAGCGTAAAAACGGGACGGGACGGTAAATTTTCACAGATGATGTATTTCTGTTGCCACTATAACAACAAATACTAAAAACAGAATCAAATAATTATTTATGGGGGACTACCAGTCTACCATACAACAAACGTGATGTTTTTTGTCGCTTTTTCTCGATCTTAAATATAGTGTCGCGATCACGAAGCGCAGCGAAGCGATCGCCTTAAATTTCGTGGTTAGTTTTTTTTTGTGAAAACTGAAAACAATCTATAAGTTGTGTAGGTTAGAAATTTAAGGCGATCGCGAAGATTTCTAACCTATCACGTGTTCTACAGGATTTCCGATACAAACTCGCTCATACCTGTCACCTGCAGCCGTGAGCTTACTGTTATTATTACTTCAGTCATTCTTCATTTCACTAGATTTAGTTTAGTGAAACGACGTACTTATCACTAAACTTTTTTAGGAAAAAGACGTTGTAAATAAGAATATTCCACATCTTCCGTGATATCGTGGTATGGTATCCCTAGGGATTTCGTGAAATCTCTGATATCTAATCTGCGACATATAGACCGTATAGACTTATGATTAGGGTTTGGCGCCAATCCCCATTTTATATATTTTTTTAATATAATATTATGACAAATGTACATGAGTGTAGATAAAGTAGTGTATGAGACTGCAACTGCACATAACTCGGTATTAAAACACTCGTGGGATACTATTAAAAAACTCGCCTTCGTGTTTTAATAACGCCTATTACCTACTAAGTTAAGTACCTATGTGAAAGTCACATAAACTACTATTTCAATTCGGTCCAGTAGTTTCGGAGATTAGCGCGTTCAAACAAACAGACAAACAAACTCTTCAGCTTTATAAAAATAAATAAAAAATAAAAATCATTTATTTTCAGACCAGAGATCCATAGACTGTTAGTAACAATATAACTTATAGACTATGTTAGTAATTTGGCAACACAAAAGTAAATTAACACCTCCAATGGGCAGTCTCACCGAGCCACATGTAGCTCGGTGAACCTGCCCATCAGAGCTGAATCGAGGCGATCACCCACCATCCTCGGGATTCTGTTTGAGCTCCGCTGCACCCTGTTCACCAGCGAGGCAACCATTTTTCGCATTAATGCGTAATAGTCATCCACGCTGGCATCGGCAAACATACCCGACGCACTACAATAGCGTGGGAGCCGGAACAGAGCCCTGAAGATGTTGTTGTATTGAACGCGTAGGGCATTGTAGGATTTCTGTGTAAAGTTGGCCCACAGGCTACTCGTGTAAAATGCCTGACAATAGGCTTTAAAAAGCGTAATTTTGACTTCGGCTGTACATCGAGCAAACCTATGTGCCAACATATTACCCCTTACCGACAATGCCCTACGCTCCCTCTCGATATCCAAATCATCTCACATATTTTCATGGACTACATAACTTAAATATTTAAACTGTGTGACACGGTTTAAAGTCACAGTGTGAGTGGTGGTATTGTGGACGGCCCTTTATTGTTAGATTTAAATAACATGAACTCGCTTTTTGATGCATTGTACTTCAAACCGTGCGACACAGCATAAGACTCACAGGTCCTCAACAGCTTTCTAAGCCCCCCGCTTGAGGGACTTAGCAACACCATGTCGTCTGCATAACTAAGATTATTTACGCACACATCATCTATAAAGCATCCGACATGTGAGTTGAGGTCCACAATGAGGTCATTGACATAAATAAATAAATAAATAACTTCTTACATTCACACCAATTATCTAAGCCCATTTTAATTTCATTAAGAAACTGTATCATAGAAAACTTGATAACGGATAAATATATACTTAAATACTTTTTGTTTGTAAATACATACTTAATATACATAGTAAACACCCAGACCAAGACAAATAGACATGTTCATGCACACAAATATTTGTCTTGTTCGGGAATCGAACCCGAGACCGCTGGCGCAGAAGGTGGGTAGCCTACCCCTGCGTCAAATCGGTCGTCGTTATCGGTCGACATAAATGTTAAAAAGGCGAGGGGATGTCAAACCCCCTTGTCTCACGCCACATTTCATATAATACTCATAATATTACTTAGTATATGTAGATATGCTAAGTTCACTACATATGAGATGTTTGGACATTTGTATGGAAAGTCGTTTTTTGTACCATGTATACTAGTTCTGTTCAAACTGATGATGGTTTATTATTGCTTGGTTGAAATACTGCCTTAAGCGCCCCACAAATGGTCAGTTAGCCTGTCGGCAACGGCCTGTCAGTTGGCCGCAATCGGCCACACACTCACAGTTTCGTAAAAGGTTTAGAACTGACAGCTAATGCGCAGGTATAGAGTGTGGCCGCGGCCAATTTTAACAGTTATCGGCCGGACAGAAACTACCAATTAGTACTAAAACTGACGGCTATCAACTGCTCGTGTCCTCGTGTGTGGCCTCAAAGCCGGCTTTCGACTATTGCCGACAGGCAATGACCGGTCTTGTGTGTGGCCGATGGAGGTCTCGTACGTCAGACAGCCGATCCGGTCTAGACCGACAGGCGAACTGACCGTCTGTGGGCTCCTTAAGCATTTGAATAAGTCAAATAATTAATTAAAGCGGCTTACGAGCTTCGATCAACAATACCACTAGATGGCGCCTCACGAACTAAAACGTGACGCAAATAGTGACATATTTTCGTCACGTCACGAATGACTATTTTAAACGGAGAAAAAAAAATCGAATTTTACCATCATACGACAAAAAGCACAAATTTCGGTATAAAAAATGCCCAGCGAATAAAAGCGCACGTCAAAGGTGCGCTCTTATTCGCTGGGCCTTTTTTATACTCCAACCGGTTGTATTGTTGGTCAAAGCTTACGAGCTCTACTAGCTATCACAAAAAAATATGACCTTCCGTTTTGTCTAAAAGTAAGTAAGTATAACCATTTGAATATTTTGAATGCAAAGATTAAGATTAAATTATGGATTTTCAGATGGACGTATCTTCTGTGGCAGTCAGTTGTATACTTTTTGAATCGTGGCACGCTAGATGGATTTTGGAATGAAATTAAATGGAGTGTTATAATATTTCAAGGAGCTGCTGTATTAGAGGTTTGTTTGAATTGTCTGATATTTACCTGATAGATTGAAAGTGTTGCATCAGTAATAAGTTCTATCGAAAAGTATCTACCCACCAAAAATGGTGTCTCTACCTTCAGCCCTATACAAATCCCCATACAAACTGGAACACCCTGTGGCACCCTGTATAACGGGAGTTTTCCGAAACCCTTTCTTAGTGCTTATATCCATACTAATATTATAAATGCGAAAGTGTGTTTGTTTGTTTGTTTATTTGTTTGTTTGTTTGTTTGTTTGTCCTTCTTTCACGTCAAAACGGAGCAACGGATCGACGTGATATTTGGTATGGGGATAGTTTGGGAGCTGGAGAGTAACATAGGCTACTTATTATTCCGGAAAATTGAGTAAAAATTGTAATTTTCTATGAAAAATCGTTTAACTGTCGTACCTTCGATACAAAACTGTCATTTCTTCCATTGCCGTTTCCAAAGAGTATGTAATCACTGACGTCTGCGCCGTCAAAATCGAATACTAATCTTTTCCATAAGCTTAGACTAAAAAAATGTACTGTAGCTAGCGCCAAAAATGTCCCAGTCGCGCATGCGCGCAGATTTATCTGACACTCACTCTACTTCACGGAGTAATTTTTTATATGTAAGAAATAGAGACCAAGCTTGGGCCCCTTTATTGGTAGAGTGTAACTAGCGCTATCTGTTGTCTGGTGTAGGCAACTTTTGGTGTATAAACGCACACACAAGATGTTGGTGACCGGGTCCACTATTATATTGCAAAACAACGTTTGCCGGGTCAGCTAGTACATTAATAAAAGGAATCTATCCTCAGAAAATGGTGTATCTATCTTTAGCCCTATACAAATTCCCATACAAATTGGAACACCCTGTAGCACCCTGTATAACGGGAATTTTCTAAGTGCTCATCTATATCATGAAAGGTAAATACCCTCTATAAATAGTGTCTTTACCTTCAGCCGTTAGGGCTCTACGCCTATGGCAACAATGAATGAATCAGTCAATCAATTCAGAGTTTTATATGTATAGATAGATGAACCTATGACCTTAAAGGCTTATTTCCATATTTAAATCGCTTTGGGTAGTAATTTTTTCCGTGTTTTTCTGTTTGACCTCGGCGCGCGCGACGTTAGTTACTAATATATTACGATATCGATAAGGAAGCAGCTAGCAGAAAAAAATATATAAATATTAAGTTCTAAACTCAAAACAAGTACAAATAAATGCTATAGCCACAAAGGTGTATGTGTTAGTAAGGTCTGTACCGCCTCTCACTTGAGACAGGACTTCCTCATTCGTGAAAGCTTGCCAACGTGCAGCCCCATACCACTATTTAGTAATCTGTGCCCATACCTAAAAAGGTACATTCCGTTTCGACCATACTCTGCAAGACTATGGAGCGTGTACTGAATAAACATCTGTTGGCGTACCTTGAAACTAACGATCTGTCTGGTCTGGTCAACTAAGTCGACTGGAGATCTTTTCCTCGTGTACGCCACCCACCTTTGGAATTAAGCGATCAAGAAACATGGCGAAGCACTTGCCGTATCGCTTTATATTTCCAAGGCATTTGATAGGGTCTGGCATGACAGCCCGATTGGCAAGCTTTCCTCCTACGGAATCGCTGACAGCCTTTCCATCTGGATCACCAACTTTATGAGGAACCGTTCAATTCGAGTCGTTGTGGATGGTCAGGCATTTGACCTGAAGAATACCAACGCTGGAGTTCCCCAAGGTTCGGTATTATCTGCAACGTTATTTCGTCTCCACATTAACGACCTGTTGGTGCCTGGTACATTTAGTTATAGTGATGACACCACTGTGACCAGCAGATATCTTTCAGGTGCAAGAGCTAACCAGTCACGAAGTCCAGTCCAGATTCATTTTATTTGTTGCCCTGGGGAAATGCCTTTGCATACCCCCCCGCCCCCTCCTCCGCCCGGGGAGACAAGGGGCTTGGACCCACTAAAACCCCCGGGGTCCTCC
This sequence comes from Crambus lathoniellus, assembly GCA_949710035.1. NCBI lineage: Eukaryota > Metazoa > Arthropoda > Insecta > Lepidoptera > Crambidae > Crambus > Crambus lathoniellus. The sequence continues at coordinate 19,889,204 of OX453297.1, forward strand.
TCAGCACATGGGGCGGACATTGCAGGTCCTGGGTGATAGTCACCGCATCTCCACCCTGTGCCTGCGTCTCCTCGACGCTTTCTAATCGTCTTCTCCTGTGTGGCGTGTCGGGGCGCGCCTTTCCACCACGGGGTGCCTGGATGGCCGACGGAATTGGCTTAGCCGCCCGACCCATCCCCACCTTGCCTGTTTCGCCACATCACGACAACGCCTCTCCTTGGAGAGGCACGTAGAGCAGCTGACCTCCGGAGAGGAATGCCGGACCTACACGCCGGACGGTTCGTGAAACAGGTTTCACGAACCGTCGGAAACGGAATCGGATTCGAATTCTGTGCTTTGTCTATTCTATAAGGAGTGACAGAGACAGGGCATACATTTCGCTGTCGGGAGCGTTTCCGACGGTTCGTGAATCAGGGGGCTCTGGTCTGACAACCTCCCTGCATCGGGCGGAGTCTTGTCGAGATTCCCTTGTTGAGCAAACAAACCTGGCACTTCAGGCAGTTCCGATTCGGTCAATGCACCTTGTTAGCTTTCAAGACACAAAAATGCAGGTGTCTTTTCTCAGCTTAACGGGGTTCCTTTCAACTAGCTCCGACTTTCCAGGGTGTATCCTAATCAGTAACTGAGAATCTAAAACTTCTTGGCGTTACTCTATCATCTCCTGAACTTTGAGGAGTATATCGTCACAATTGCTAAAACTGCTGCAAAAAAACTGGGCGTCCTCTCAAAGGCCAAGCGATACTTCTCAGAACAACTGCTTCTTCTTAACAAAGCACAAATTCGTCCATGCATGGAGTACTGCTTTCACCTTTGGGATGGCTCGGCTACGTACCAACTGGCAGTTTTAGATGCGATTGAAAACCGCGCAAAGAAACTCATTGAAGGCACAACTTTAGCAAGAGCTGAACTTCAAAGTCCCAGTCATCGCCTTAGAGTTGCTGTTCTTTTGGTGTTTTACCGAAACACTTTGGAGAGTGCGCACAGGAACTGCACGATCTTGTTCCTCCAGCCCCTTTCCACCAACAGGGTAAAAAACACAGTTACCATCCATCGTAGACATTCCACCTAGCCGTACTAAGCGCTTTGCTAGTTCATTTTTAATGCGAGCTGTTAAAGATTGGAATGCGCTGCCTGCGAACGAATGTGTTCCCCGATCATAACTTTTCAGAGAAAGAGTGAATGCGGACCTCCTGGGTAAGCATGTAACACCCTAGACTGCATCCTGTCTGCTAAGATGGATGGTGGTCAAATCCATACCAAGTACATACAATTTGTCAGTCAGCCTGACTATTCTTAAACATCCTGCTATATTAGACGGCTGCTGGTGCATAATACAAGATCCCATTTAATTCAAATGTCGTTTTATTATTCCCCTATTTTTTTTTGCTAGCTTAAAATATCTCACAAAGTTTCCATTTTCCAGGTAGTGCACTCTCTAATAGGGCTGGTGTCTTCAGGGTTCATGGTGGTGCTGTTGCAAGTGTATTCGCGCGTGTTCCTCGTGTTCGGCGTGCTGATGACCACGCAGGGCGCCGCCTTCAGCCCAGGGCTACCGCTGTGCGTGCTCGCCTGGTCCGTCACCGAGATCATACGCTATGCCTTCTACGCACTCAACTTGATCAATGCCGTCCCAAAATTATTGACGTTTTTCAGGTAATTATATTTAAGGGTTACCAGGGTACGATTTGTTTGAGCTACCCCTCTCTGATTTAGGTAAAACAACTGAACTTATAAAGATGTCTCAAATGCTTTGTTAATTCTTTATTTATGATTCATAAATTATGAAAATGTTAATTCTATGAATATTAATAGTTTATGAAGGATTTAAGTGCCTATTCTTTAAAACAGACAATGAAAAAACAAAGTCATGAAACAAACAATTTATTTTATCTACACTCATGTTATAATATTCGAATTATGAACTCGTGCCTGAACGTTTAATGATACACTTTATGCCATAGTCAACTTTGAAAAATAAATCTGCATCATAATGGTCATTATGATACAACCGGATACAGCTATCACTCATTATAGTACACTTATATTTCTTAACTTCGCAACCGTAGGATTTACCGGCCCTGACTTCCAACACTTCCAAGCCCTTCTTTAGGCGGCAACATTAAGAAACTTTTAAAAATTTGCAGCGGTTTTCCTTTGACAGATAATATGTCAAAATTAGTTCCAAATCTTTTAATAGATGTCACTATTTCGAGTCAGCTGTCATACTAGAATTTCATAGTCGTTGGTAGCCATAGATATAGTTTGGTAGCACAGTTTATATTAGCATATATATTTACTGTGCTGGTAGTATATAAGTAGTCTGTGGTTCTATCAATAACACAAATAATATTTATTATTTAATAAATAAAGATTGAGATTGCAGTTTAACATAAAAAACCATACAAACAACATAGATAACTAAATAAAAACTATGAACCTTTGCACAAGAATAGCTTTTTTCCCCGTAAGCTTGGCATTTCTTTTCTTCAGTTCTGCTTTCAAAGCAGCGAGTGATCACGATCCGTAGTCCGTAGTTTTGTGAGACGACGACGCCCTGGGAAAAAATCCACGCAGATTGCCTAGTGGAGAGTGGAGAGGGTTAAACACCCGGTTAGTGTCATGGTGTAGTCTGGCATCTCAGCCAAAGGCATTTGGCGCCTATACATTGTTAAAAGGACCATGAACCAAGACCAGTACAAGCAACTCATAGAAACTCACCTACTGCCGTAGGTTTTTTCATGGCTACCTGATAACTACTACATCTTTATGCATGACTCTACATCTTGCCATAAAGCCAGAAGTGTGACTGCATTCTTGGATAATAGAAATTTCTCTGTTTTGCCACGGCCTGGGAAATCGAAAGAAATAAACCCCATAGTTCTATATGTGGGAACTCACCAGACTGGTGATGGCGAAATAACTAATTTACACCAAGCGGCAGTTGATAGAAACTATCATCCGAGAATGAAAAAACAACCCCACACTACAGGAAAATGCAAAAGCGTGCATTAAGAGCATTGCAGCAAAAGGCGGCATTACAAAATACATATTAAAACTTACTTTAGTTACGTCTATCAGTATAATATATACTTATACAAAGAAACTATAACAGTTTTGTATATTTATTTTTAGTTTTTATGATCTTAATAGAATACAAAATCATTAAAAAAATACATATTAGACCTACAACCAATCATTTGTTACAGAAATTCAACTGAACTGTAATAATAAAAAATCTCAGTATTGTCCCTAATAATTTGGCCACCTATGGTAAGGATAAGGATAGTAGGAAGTAGGATATCCTTAATATTATTAAAATACTTTTTAAAATGCCAGTAGTAGAAGAAGATATTGATAACTGTTATACAATAAAATTTTTAAAAGAATATTCAGATGTTCATGCTAAATCTTAAGCTTAGGGAGAAGTTTGCCAGCAGCTATTCCAAGTTTCCAGGTTCTTCGGCTTCTTTAGACAAGTGCACAGACCACAACCGCCTCTTCGAAATCCATGTTGATGACTGCGAGCAAAAATTACAAAAAAGTTGTGTCGCTGTCGCTCTCGTGTGCGCATCTTTTCGCGGCGAAGAGACGGCCGGCGACAGTGACAATTAAATTGCCGCGTATCTAAGTCACCCGTGTGCGCTAGCCCTTATCTTATCATGCATAGAAGAGTCGTCAGAACAGGCACCAGTAAGAAAAGCCAAAGTCGTCGGTTATAATAATCCACGGAAAATACAAACGAAAACAACGAACCACAAACAGAAGCGAACAAAACACACTGACTATACTTTTTTTACCCTGTGACACTGACGAGACAAACAAAGACAAAATGACACAGAAAGCATAGATTATTTTTGCTTGAGCGAGTGAGCAATGTTTATGGTCTCATGCCTTTATCATTATCTTGTATACAATTTTTGACAGCTGAGGTTAAAATGCGACATCTATTGATGAAAAAACGTACTAAAATCTCTACCTGTCATAAAAACGCTCATTTAGAAAGTATAGACCGTATAGACTCCTATGAGTGGGGTTTAGCACCAATTCGCATTTTATAATTAATACTGTTTTGCTTTATTTTTAAAAGTGTAGATAAAGTAGTGTATGAGACAGCACATAACTCGGTAATTAAGCACTCGTGGGATAGGTACTATGAAAACGTGTTTTAATACTCCTCATTATGCAACAATAACATAAACTACTATTATATAATACTAGCTTTCCGCCCGCGGCTTCGTCAGCGTAGAACCCCTTGTTTACTCCTTGTTTACCCCTTGATTCCTCCGAGGTGGAATTTCCAAAAATCCTCTTTTAATGCTTCCCTACACTCCCCAAGGAACATACATGCCAAATTTCAGCTTTTTGCGCCCAGTAGTTTCGGCTGTGCGTTGTCTGTCAATCAGTCAGTAACGCAAGAGTTTTATAAATATATACTTACTTAATTTCTATGTTGTTATATTTATGCTCCCATTGTTTTCTGCTTTTAGATATTCTACTTTCCTGATCCTGTATCCACTTGGCATCACCGGGGAGCTGCTGTGCATGTACCACGCACTGGACGAGATCTACGAGAACAAACTCTTCACGGCCTCCATGCCTAACGAATGGAACTACATGTTCAACTTCTACTACTTCTTGATCTTCTATATGTTTTTGTATATTCCACTATTCCCCGTTCTCTTTTCACACATGTTGGCTCAAAGGAGAAAAGTATTGGGCGGTGACAAACAAAAGAAACAATAGTAGAACTTGTTTTACGTAAAATGTTTTTGAAACAACGATTTTATGAAGTGATAAACTTATTGACAATTTTGACAAACATAAATATCTTTATCTAAACTCATGTTATAATATTCGAATTATGAACTCATATTGACACACTTTATACCCTTGATTAAAATAAATTAAAAAAAGCAGCAATTATGACACCGCTGTCATTCATTATAGTTCACTTCTTTTTTATTTTACAATCCCTATGCTTCGATCATATAAACCCTAGATACAGAATTCCATACTAAATGCGCTTGAAAAAGTGATTCCAACAGCGCTGTCATTAATAGTTATACTTATAGATATTTAAATTCCGAATACTGCCGTCACCACATTTGATATTCGACCTTAAGCAACAGTAATTGGATTTAAATTCGGTCGGCATGGTAGTACTTACGATCTTATTACATGGAAAGCTCAGATGGTCGGCCGACGCTAGAACAGCGAATCGTATTTCGTCATGTCTGCATCTCTGTCTTACTAACGCAAATAGAAGAAACGGTTGCGCGGCAAGGAATATTGCAATATTTCCCTTCGGACTCGTGTCTCCCCTGATGTCTCCCCTAGGGGAGCCATCAGGATTTTCTTAGTCCTGGTGTCTTCCCCAAGTAGGGGAGACATGAGACCTTGCTTTTAAATAATATGCCTCCCGGAATCGTGTCTCCCCTAGGGGAGCCATTAGGATTTCCTTAGTTCTGGTGTCTTCCCCAGATAGCGGAGACATCAGACCTTGCTTTTGAATAATTTGTTAAGTAGTAGAAATTCCCTGTTAAGTGTAGATATACTGGCCACTTGAAAAAAAATAGTATTGTACTTAATCTTTTATTCACAGAACAGTAGGTATACTTACTCCTTGTTTTTATCTTTCAAAGTTAAGTTTGTAATTCACATTAAATATTCAAATCACATCCTGATTTCACAACAAAATGAACGAAAATTTGCATTATGTACAGAAAGGGTGGGAAAAGGGGAGACATCAGAGGAGACACGAGTCCGAAGGGAAACTTTCCCACCCTTTCTGTGTACATACATAATGCAAATTTTCGTTCATTTTTGTAGTGAAATCAGGATGTGATTTGAATATTTAATGTGAATGACAAACTTAACTTTGAAAGATAAAAGCAAGGAGTAAGTATACCTACTGTTCTGTGAATAAAAGATTACAATACTATTTTTTTTCAAGTGGCTAGTATATCTTCACTTGACAAGGAATTCACGAGTACTCAATAAATTATTCAAAAGCAAGGTCTGATGTCTCCCCTACCTGGGGAAGACACAAGAACTAAGAAAATCCTGATGGCTCCCCTAGAGGAGACACGAGTCCGGGAGGTATATTATTTAAAAGCAAGGTCTGATGTCTCCCCTACTTGGGGAAGACACCAGGACTAAGAAAATCCTGATGGCTCCCCTAGGGGAGACATCAGGGGAGACACGAGTCCGAAGGGCAATATTTTAGTATAAATAATGAAATTATGATAGTTTCAGTACATGTTTGACTTTAAATTAATTGTGCAATTATACTTACGTTCAATACTGCCCGAAATATGATATTACATCGCTTTTTTTCCTTTTTTCGAATTGTTTTTGCCCATATTCTCAGCACATTTGGGCGTCGTTTCGCCAGGCGGTCAAATGACTACTGAGAGCGATCTAATGCTCCCTTTCGAATGGAGCATTCGTTGGCGGCTATACTTTCTGTGCGTTTACGCTGTATCTAGGGTTTATATGATCGAAGTCCCTATGGCAACCTTAAGATTATCCGGCCTGGGGTCAGTCACATAATATAGGTTTATGTGACTGTGTGTCATTATATTATGTTCAGGTATGAGTTCATAATAAAATTCTTCTATTATTTATATAACATGAGTTTAGATAAATTACTATTAAGTTATGGCTTGTATGTAGGTGACGAAGTACCTACATTGTTACTGGGAAATAAGGTTTAGCTTAGCTTAGCAGTTGGGTTTCAGGGTTGTTGTTAGAGATAAGTGTTAATTCCATTTCGCATTTATTTGTTAAATTACGACTTTTCACGTACAAATAAATAATGTAGTAAATATTTAGTTATTATTTTAAAATACTCGCAACCAATAAGTAGGTACCTACCTTAAATCTCATATATTATTATATTATGTTAACATATTTTTTTAAGTAAGTATTTTCAATTTAAACTTAATGCTAATGGGATATCTTGGCGAACAAAGTATAGTCGACGAAAGTGACTGATATTAAAAGTCCGTTCGGTTAGATAGTGTCGGTACACCCGCACGGTATTTTGGCTCTTGCTATAAAATGCAGATATAAAATAATACACTCAAATTGGGTATCAAAGTCAATTTTAATGAAAATTTGGATACTTTTATATAAAAGGAAGTTAAATAAGTGATTTACAAATAATAATAATTATTATTAATTTTTTATATGATTATTATGATTACTCATCATCGCTCGAATTGCCACAAGTCACAACCGTCGTTACCACCTGTATTTATAATAAAATAGATTATTTAAGAAAATATAATTTAATAAATGCCGAATCCCAAAATCCAATTCCATTTGCGGGTGTACGCCGCACGCGGCTTCTTTTGTTTATGCGGCGGCATCCTTTGACAAGAAGAGGCACGTGCCAAGGCGGCGCGATAAAAGGGCGACACTATCTAAGCGAATGGACTTTACCTACTCACGGTGGTCAATCCACATAGACTGAATAAACATCTCCGTAAGCGCGTTGAACCGTCGACGTACTGTAAGCATTGTAAAACAAAACTATCTGTGCCACTGAAGTCATTCAATATTGTAATATGACATAGCACTATGGTGTTTACATAGGTATTATTGCTTGTGATGTGAATGTACTTACATCTGTCGATATTTTTTCTTTTGTTTTATATTTCTTTATCACGTCTGTCAGCAGTATTTTTATTTTCCTAGTACATTACTGGTTGGCCATGTTGGTTCTGTATGGGTAATTGGCTTTACTCGTACAAAACCAGGTAATGTAGCAGTAATATATTATTTTTTCCCAGTACAAAACTGGTCGGCCATATTGGTAATGTAGAAATTCGTTCTACATTACTAGTTTTGTACCAGGATTACTAGGAGTACACTAAAAGTTTTGCGTAATTCATTATTAAGACAATTCACATGTTAAGTAATATATTAACTGCTTTTCGAAGTATTTTCCATTACATTTTAAACACTTTTTTATTCGGTCAAACCATTTTTGAAAACATGAGGAGCTCAAGGGTCCTGAGGGCTGAGGGCATGTTTTTCACGCGCTGCTTGAAAGCTATCACGGCCTCTTCCGGCCGAACCGACCGACCTTCACGAATTTCATCATGGAGAGAAACACAGTCATGGTCAAATTCTTCGTACCAACGCCTTACAGTGCTCAAATGAGGTGCTTCCCTCCCGAAAGCATTTTGAAGCTTTCGAGCAGGCCAGTCTTGCGGAGACAGGGAACTTATTGAGTTTCCTAAGTCTTAAATAAATATAACATTCGAAAATAAAACATTTATTAGCGGCCAGGAGCGCAGAACTTTCAGTGTGCCCTACGTATTTTGCCCCATAACAGTGCTGGCAATGTAGGTAAATTGGTTATGTACGTGCACAGATAATATAATACTATATAACACGCGCGGTTAAAGAAACAATCTGTAAATAGCGGCCAAGCATTAAATGTGAGCGCGATAGCATGACCCACCCACGTGCTCTACATGCAGCATGACGGTATGTGTGAGCGAGATAGCATGACCAGCCGGCCGCCATTTCCATATTGTTTCTTTATCCGCGCGGCTTATAACAAGGGTTATTTCTTGCGAATGAATTTTTCGTCTGCTCTTTAAAAATCTTGAGAAATTATCTTGGATATCTAGATTTCTTAAAGATGGGAATCTTTAGTCTAGAAAAAAGCAAATTAATTTATCTACTTAAGTATATAAATATTCTAATAGATAAATTAATATACATTTTCTTTCCTATAAAATACACATAAGCTGACTCTGTATTATGCTCCTTTTCAAATAGTTTTATAATATTATAAACAAACTATTATTATAAGTATTGGTGTTTCTACTTTTTTAATATTTAAATATTTATAATGATTACATACGTTTGTAAATGTTTACTTTTAAGCATTATTTAATGTTTATTGATGTGTTAATTTACGATGTTTAGGTATGCATTTTCCCTACATTGGACTAATAAACTTGTATTTAATTTATGGGGAGAGTCGACTTGGCTTTATAAATTATTGCGGTAATGTGGGAAAGGGTAATGAAATAAATTATTTTCCTTGATATATTTTTTATTTTTATTTTATTTTATGACCTCAATAATGCAATTTCCTATAGCAGTCTTAGTAAGCCAAGATCATTTAGGTTCTTTCTTATTTAATCGTCACCGGGTATCTATATGAATTGCTGTAAGACAAATGGAAAAAAATAATTTTAGAAATATACAGTTTGACTGCAAATTTTGTTATAATTATTGAGAATTAAAGTTATCTAATAGGTTATAAAAGGAATCTAAATTTAATAGAACAGTGTATTGTCTATGGTAGTCAAAGTCCACAATCTGTAGTCGTACTTTTTATTGAAAATTAAACAAATGTCGTTGTTAAAATTAAAATGTTGGCTTTATAAAGTTATAATTGTATTTAATAATTATATTCAAAACTTGCATGATGTTATAACCAAAAATAATAACAGATTGGCCGGAAACAAACTCGGCAGAAGGCCGTTTGGTGTTACCGGCCATATTGTTTTGAGCGAGCTATAAAGGAGGTAGGATAAGGCGAAGCGGGCCTCATTCTGCATCGGGAATTCAAAGCAAAGCTAAGTATTCTATTACATCGATGTGAGATTATTGGTGTTGTAAATTGTTAGATATCTAATGCGAAACAAACTTGAATTAGCATCAAATAAGTTTCTGTTGGAATTTGTTATTCTTTGTCACAATATTCTATTGTTGTATTGTAAATGTATTAAAACTATTATCAGTATGGTTATAATTCAAATACACATTGTGCATTTCACACTTAAAAATGTAATTTGTCTGACGTGTTTTATGAAAATAAAAGTGTTTGATGAAGGGAGAATTGCACCCCTTGGCGAGTTTCTTGCTGGCTCTTCTCGTTACAAGGTCTCCCGCCGTAGGGTTTTCTGAACCAATAGCGTAGCATCCTTGACAATCACAAAGGCTTACTAATAACTTGAATAAATGAAAATGAATATTAATTATTGAGTTATTTATTGTAATACCTGACCCATAATCTTAACAATTTCAGAAGTGGGATCGACAGCTACAATGTTCCAGTTGGTTGGAGAGCTGAACAACTATCAAGGAAGAGGGCGACCTTGGAAATGCCAGGTTTCTGCTTTTGGTCACTCTACAATGGATAGTGAAGATGAGAGCCTTGAGAGTAAGGGCTTGCAAGGTAGGAATGTTCCTTATTTTGTTAAAACGTGACTACTTCGCCTGATGAAGTATTTAGTTAATTTTTGACCTTTAAAATCCCTTGCACCTTTGTTGCATTTTGCTCAACAAAATGGAGCTGTTGGGTTCTGTAAATGGCTAGTCGAGAAGACGAACTCTCAGTTTTAAATGTAAGACAGATCATCAGACAGAACAGAATCAGTATCATTTACAACTGTTAAGCAAGTTGGAAAGAAAGAACATTAATAACATTTTAAGCTTACATGGACATAATGAGTAAAACTATTATGTATTTAAATACTTCAAAATTTAACGTCACTATAACTTTTATTGTAATTTAAACATAGTAAAAACCCCGTTTTTAATAATGGTTTTAAGAACAAAGGAGACGGAATAAAACCCCCCTAAGAAGCAGCTGGCATAATAAGACTTGTAATCGATAAAGCCTTTAAAACGTAATGTTCTTACGTTTTTATTTAAATTCTAAAGCTAGCCCATTATTTTATATTTAATTTTCAAAATACTCCTAATTGCGTTAGGGAACGAAGCTATTCTTGGCTTGAAGATGAGAACATACCCTATTTTAAAAAAGTGAGTGTCAAATCAAGTAGACAACATAAACATGTCAATGTCACTTTAGTTGAATGAACCATAGATGTATTATTCCTGTAGATGGAGCATAAAAATTTGAACGATTCCTTCTATAATCGACTCTCGTCTCTCAAATGGCGACATTTCGTGTGTTAAAAAGAGATAACAATAGCCCAACGTGTGCGTCTTAATGAGCCGCGCGCCACTTAAAAGTCAACGTCATATTTGTTTGTTAACCAGCAGCACGCGTAGCATGACAAACCCGAGAAGAGTTTTGTCTACCTCGAAAGTCTATAATTGACAGCAGAACAATAGCTTTGTCTACGATGAAATGTCATTTTTGACGTTTCGATATAGACAAAAGCTTTCTCGAGTTCGTCATGCTACCCGTGCTGGTTACAAATGCTTCAGAAAGAAAATCTTTTTTTGTAGTAAATTATAGAAAGATTTGATGGTGTGGTGCGGTAAATCTGTTGTTTGTTAAGAATGGCCTGTACTGTTCCCGGTTATTCAAGCAGAGTGAGTGTTTTGAAAGAGAATAATGAACACATATCATTTCAGAGGTAAGTCACACTCATTGTTTTGTGTTATTGCGAACACATTTTTATAGCTTACTGGTCCGTATTTGCAAAAACTAAATTGCTGTACGTGTATACACAGTTTAACATTGACTTGGTTGAAGAAAATCGGGTGTTTTTAGGCTAAAAATATATAATTTAAATCCAATTGGAATTTTTTGACATTTGACCAACCTGATAGTGTTGTAGTCCGATTTTATTATGTAATATCGATAAAAAATTGTAGTGTTAACAATTTTGTATTTTAACTTAATTTTCTCAATTTTAAACAGATTTCCCACCGCCGCCGCGCCGCCGTCGATGTAAAGGAAACGTGAATAAGAAACGTAAGAAAAGGCGACGATTGGAGACCTTCGCAACAAACAAGAATATGCTTGATGCACTTATTAAAGCAAATTGTTTAAGAGTATAAAAATTAGCGTGAAATCTGTATTTTTTACTTGATATCATTCAGCAGATTATTTAATTTAATAAATTGATTAGAAATCTCGTTCAGTTTTACGACTATACCTCCTAGTATAAATAGTATAATTATCATCATTATCATATTAATGTCCTCACTGCTGGGCTATAGGCCTCCCCTGTGCATGAAAACACCACAGGTAGAACGGGCCATAAGTGCCATAACCCACCACGCGAAGCCAATGCGGATTGGTGGGTGAGGGTGCCAACGACTGCTAATGCAACCGGGACCAACGGCTTAACGTGCTTTCCGAAGCACAGAGGAGACCGAGATAATAAAGTTTTGGGTCACCATTCAGATGTCCACGAATGTTGCATAACATCAACCACCGGATGCAGAATGCGCGTACCAATGAGCCATCGATCTCCTCAAGTATAATTATAGTACCTACTTCATATTTGGCACTGATTCAAAATTAAAGGGCTTGCATAGACCAAGAAACTGAACAACTTTCTCTTTGGAGCATAGCATACGTCGAATTATAAAAAAAAAAAACTGCCACACTAGATCGATCAGCTGAGCGTGCGCTTTTGTCTGGAGGGAAGAAATTTTTGCCATATTTCGACCTATGCCGAAGTTTCATAGCATAAACAAAATTCTAAGGCATAGATGCGCTTTTAACTGCCTATCATGCTTATGCGGGTTCTCTGCTTATGTATATCGTTTTATTTTGGGAAAACGCCACTGATAAGGAAAGAGCGTTCAAAGCGCAGAAGAGATGTTACACGCATAATGACATATCGATGTCTCTGACGCAAAATGACATATTGTGACTACGCAGAATGACATACGCATAATGACATATCTTGGACTTGACATATTGTGACCACGCAGAATGACATACGCATAATGACATATCTATGACTCTGACGCAAAATGACATATTGTGACTACGCATAATGACATCTTGGACTCTGACACAAAATAACATATTGGTGACCACATTACAGTGGCACAATCTTTTCTGTTGCGGTGACAGCGGCGCTATGTACGTTTTTCTTTTTTTGTAGCAATTTACCCGGCCCTGACTTCTAAGACCTTCAGCCGCAAGCAGCGCTATGGTTGGACATCAACTTGACAGCAGAATGACATTAAAAAAAAACATGATGTTTCACATTTTGGCCACTGGAACAGAAAAGTTTGTGGCACTTGTATCTCTTACAATGCCACAATCTTTTCTGTTCCGGTGACAGCGGCGCTATACGTTTTTCTTTTTTTTGTAGCAATTTAACCGGCCCTGACTTCTAAGTTCTTCAGCCGCCAGCAGTGCTATGGTTGGACATCAACTTGACAGAAAGTGACATTAAAAAAAACCACGTTAGTTTCACATTTTGGCCACCGGAACAGAAAAGATTGTGGCACTGTATACAGGGTTATTTTTAAATACCAACAACCTCGCAGGAGTAAATTACTAACATCTAAACAAAAACATTTGTTCCACAACTTTTGTAAAAAACTGACAAAAATAAAATCGACTTTTCATACAAAACTTTATCAGCTATTCGGTTATATATATGGAAAGTCGATTTTTCTTGTCTGTTTTCGGAAAAGTCGTAGAAAAATGTTGTTGTTTATGATGTTAGTATTCTACTCTGGTGTTTACAAAAACCCTGTATAAAAATTAAGGGGTGACTGACATATCAATGCCCAGTCCAAACCACTGGACCTAGAGACTTGAAATTATGTATGTATGTCGTGGTCAGACACAGCCTTCTCTATTGTCTTCTACGGTCAGATCATTGAATTGATTATTTCATGAAGGTTGGTCATTTCATGAAATAGTCGTATTTCATGAAATTTTGATTGGAATATACGGGAACCAGAACGGGAATGGATACGGGAATGTGGCGAGAACGGGGATAAACACGAACGGAATTTTATTATGAGTGGGAAGTTTGAATGTTTAGATGTTTATTACTCAATCACACAAAAACGACGGATTTGGAATTGCAAATAGATAGTTTATAGCCTAGTTTAAATAAAATATACTTTTATACCGGTCAAAACCCACTAAGGATTTTCCGAATGTCCACGCGGACGAAGTCGCGGGCGAAAGCTTCTAAGGGAAACAACAGTTTCAATAAGGACCCAATGTAAAATACTTTTTAGTTAGAGATTGCATGGCTGGCTACTTCAATTTATTTATTTATTTATTTTTTTATTTTCTATTGTTTTGCCATAGTCGGGTAAAAAGGGATCTCATGTCACACACCACAACCGTTATGACATTGATACGTAGACGTATTTATTACAAACTAGCCTTCCGCCCGCGGCTTCGCCCGCGTGTACTACACGACGTTATCCCGCGGGAAGGTGATATTTTTCAGGAATAAAAAGTAGCCTATGTCCTTTCTCAGGCTCTAGACTATCTCTGTACCAAAATTCATTCAAATCCGTTCAGCCGTTTTGGCGTGATTGAGTAACAAACATCCAAACATCTAAACATCCAAACATCTAAACATCCAAACATCTAAACTTTCACAGTAGTAGGAAGTAGGATATACGCGCAACACAATTTTACGTCTTTAATTCATGTCATTTCGCGTATGTGTCAATTCGCGTATGTGTCATTTCGCGTATGTGTCATTTCGCGTATGTGTCATTTCGCGTATTTGTCATTTCGCGTATGCGTCATTTCGCGTATGTCATTTTGCGTATGTGTCATTTCGCGTATGTGTCATTTCGCGTATGTGCCATTTCGCGTAATCAAAATGTGTCATAATGCGTAAAATTGATAATCACACCAACAAAGTGGTAAAGTAAGATTTGGAAAAAACTTTTTTATACGTTACCTCCCCTACACGTCTAGAGCGGTCTTCGGTTCTGGATTCAAAAAGTAATTTTTATTTTGATATAACTTTTGAATTCTTGCAAAAAAAAATAAAAATAGTTTGTAAGAAAACATATATATCTTTCGACTTATCGCAAAAAAACAAATCACATCCCTAATTACCTTACCACGCAAAGAAAATTGACAATGTCCTAAAATTACATGGTTTATTTCTTAGATTTTCATTTTGTGGTTATAAAACTTTAATAAAATAGCATTTCCGTAAAAAAGTTCGACGGAGAAATTTTACGCCAAACATACATACTTACATATTTTAGTAAAATTTTGTTTCTCTGCTGGGATATTTTTTTGGATATTTCACAATGATATTTCATAAATCATTTTAATACGTTACATTAAAAACGTAATTAACATTAGTATATTATGATACAAGTGAGCTTACGTTGCTCATTATACACGAGGCTGTGGGTTGCAGCCCGAGCCGCAGGCGAGGGCGTAAATCAGCCGGTAAGTTGCTCGCGAGTTTCATACGCACTTTTTCAACACACTTGCGGATTGACTCCCTCCCACGCTCGGGAGCCAAACCACCTCTGGTATATAATGGCTTCGTTTAGTCCCTCGTTATAAAATATTCTATTGATAATCTCAAATTTATGTAAATAGTATATTATAGCATACTTTTCAAACAGACTGTTTTTTTGTCTCCATAGCAATTATGTGACATGAACTCATGTTCTTTCTCAAATAACCAATTCAAATCGGCTGTCGGGTTGGGACGTGTGTTCTATTACTAGTTGAATTTAGAGAGTGCGCCAGATAAGTCTGCGCGGGGTCAAAATCGAATTCTAATATTTTCCATAAGCTTAGAACAAAATAATGTACTGTAACTAGCGCCATAAACGCCCCAGTCGCAGAGTTATCTGACACGCACTCTATGAAGATTGCGCTCGCTGAATGCTCGCTGATTATAACTTTATGGTACCTACCTACATTGACAAAGTGTCAAGTAACCATCACAACAAAACAAGAATATTATAGTACTTGAAAATTTGCAAGAATTCTGAATTGATAACTATACTGATTATATATTTAATTGCATTGCCATCGGAACTAAAGGTGAATTCCAAATTTCAGCTCAATCGGACATTGGTAAGTGGGTCAAATTTAGCTCGCAAGATTTGACGAACGGACATGCATACATACACTGCAAGTTAAATAAAAGCTTGTAAAAACCACACAGATATCGGTTTAGTAGTTTTTGAGCACTCTTAAGAGTGCCAACTTATCTGGTTGCTGCTGCGCCCCCTGGTGGTATACCACTGTGAAACATGACTAAGAATCTGCTCTGGAATGAAACCTTTATATTTATTTATATTTTTTTACATTTTTCATCAAAACTCGAAAACTATGCGGCCTAAGAAAAAAAGAGAAAATGTTTAAGAATGTGCAAGTGCAAGCAGTGCTCTTTCATAATTATGATACCCCATATGCCTTAGTAGCCCCCACTTTGAATTTTTAAGACCCCCTCTCAGTCCCCGTTGCAAATCGTCTCACTGAAGGGGCTGCGACGGTAGATCGCGCTAGACTTTTGGCTGTATCTCGACATTCTCGACCGGAGTCCGGGGCGTGGTTAAAGGCCCTACCTTCGCCACATATAGGCACTTTACTCGACTTCAGCGCCCTGCGTGTGGCGGTTGCCCTCCGCTTGGGCTGTGACGTATGTGAACCACATATATGCATCTGCGGTATCTGCGATAACTAAATACAATTTTATTTCATAAATTCTTCATGACATTTCATAAATAAATTAAATAATGTAAAACCGTAGAAGCTAAGAGTTCGCATACACAATTGTTTGGTAGTGCGGTTGGGAATGAAAAAGTAATGCTCTTTATAATTCCATTGTGCACTACTACACAGTAGTGCAAAAGGGAAGAAATAATTCCTAACGACACTACCGGTTTGACAGCTGGTAGTACAGTAGTGCAGATAGGACAAAAAATTCCAATCTGCACTACCGGTAGTGCAGATTGGTAGTGCAGAGTGAAAGGAATGCTCGGGGCGGCCTCTCTGACTAGACGAGCTACTTGTTGTGTATAATATTTTTCAACACACTTGCTCATAAAGTGAGCCTCATTACATCGATCTTAGGGCTATAAACCGAACTATAACACACGCGTGCATAATAATATTACAGTACTAGTTGCATAATAGAATTATCCCTACAAAGTTAAGTAAGTACCTAACTGCAAGTTATATGTGAGTAAACAGAGCATTTTCAATTTCACCGGGTAATACGTACAGTTCTTTTTAGAATAAATAAATGTGTCCCTAATTCAGACAAAAAAACATTATTAAGTATATTATTATCAAATTATTTATAATTCACAATAATTTGTTATAAAACATTTGCGTTTTATCACTATTATTATAATTATTTTGACGTAGGCTGTATGGCTGTATGTAATCTAATCAATGACCTTACATCTGGCGCGTGCAAAAAAAAACTTGCGCGCTTTTTCCCTTCTAATATTAGGTTAATTTATGAATGCAATAAATGTTTGTTTTTCCTCGCAAGCAGGGGCGTATTTTGATATTTGGCGCCCTGGGCCAGTTACGTGGGCCGCCCCATACATTCAAGAAAAAAAAACTTTAATAACTAAAAAAAAACACTCGATAGAATAAACATCGCACGCGCTCTAAGATGAAACAAAAATAAAAAATCAACTTATCATTGTAGTTGTTTTTTTTGTTTACTTATAATATGAGTTTTAGGTGTTGTTGACAATTAGGTAGGTTTTTGAACTTCTTCAGACAAATGAGAAATAAAATTAAAGTAAAAAACATAACAAGCGGGCACACAAAGCTGGGCGGGGCGGCCCGAGCCGCCCTGGTAAACTTTTTGAATTTAATCAGACAAATGAGAAATAAAATATAGGTAAAGATCATAACAGGTGAGCACACAAAGCTGAGCGGAGCGGCCTGAGGCGCACTGGTAAACTTTTTGAATTTTGTCCGATAAATGAGAAATCAAATAAAAATAAAGATCATAATAGGCGGGCACCCAAAGCTGAGCGGGGCGGCCCGAGCCACCCTGGTAAACTTTTTGAATTTCATCAGACAAATGGGAAATAAAATTTAAGTAAAGATTTTTACAGGTGGGCACTCAAAGCTAAGCGGGGCAGCCCGCGCCACCATAGTAAACTCTTTGAATTTTATTAGACAACTGGGAATAAGTTATAATTAAAGATCATAGCAAGCGCGCACCCAACCGCCCTGGTAAACTTTTTGAATTTTGTCCGACAAATGAGAAATAAAATAAAAATAAAGATCATAATAGGCGGGCACCCAAAGCTGAGCGGGGCGGCCCGAGCCACCCTGGTAAACTTCATGAATTTCATCAGACAAATGGGAAATAAAAAAGGAAAGATTATAACAGGTGGGCACGCAAAGCTAAGCGGGGCGGCTTGAGCCACCATAGTAAACTCTTTGAACTTTATTAGACAACTAGGAATAAGTTATATTTAAAGATCATTACAAGCGCGCACCCAACCGCCCTACTAAACTTTTTTGAATTTCTTCAGACAAATAAGAAATAAAATATAATTTTAAGAATTTGATTGAATCAGGCGGCACTTGGCGGAAGTCCCTAACCATTGTGAAAAACGAAATATATGTAGCTTACTTCCGCAAAAAACACAATATGCAAGATGCACCGCCCGCCCGCCCGCAAAAAATTGCACATGCACACCACGAAAACACCAGTGCACAATACCTGCATCTAGCAAGACAGCAATACACCTTGCACCGTCACCGATTAGACTACTCTACACGTGTTTCGCCCCAACCCGGGGCATCCTCAGGAGATAGTTCGTGCTAGTTCGTGCGAAGAACCAACACCAAATGAGCTCCGGCGCCTACCAACACCGTATTTATCGTCTCTTACTCCCCACTTTGCGTCGAGTGACTGACAGTGACAACTTTTGAAGAATGTTGCCAGCTTAAAATAAAAAAGATTGTAGAAAAAGAAAAAGAAAATAATGATTTTTATTTAATATGTACAAATAAATTAATATACATTAAATAATGTGTTTTATTAATCACTTATTTTTAAGAATTATTATGTCCATTTGAAAAAATACGCAACAATGGCGAGGAAGAGACGTTAATTTGATCGTTAAGAATGGCTCCATCAACATTGTGTTTGATAATTTCTAAGTTTTCCAACACGCTCAGCCGTAGGCCTTTACTACAAGTATGTAAAACCTCATAGGAATGCCTATCAGATAGTTGATGTCCGGTATTTAGTAAATGTTCCGCGAAATGAGATCGTTCCGGTCGGCCATTCCTATAGGCAGAAATGTGTTCTTTATAACGTATATTGAAACTACGGCCAGTTTGACCAACGTATACTGAATTACATTGGTTACATGTTAACTTATATATCCCTGACTTCCCGCCAACCTCCGTTCTTTCCTTGCCGTTGCAAATAGCACGCCGGACGGTATTAGTAGTACGGAAAGCCACGTGAACGTCGTTGTTTTTTTGCAAAAAACTAAAATATAATTTTAGTTTTTTGCATTCACAATGCAATTTTTATAATAGAAAAATGGAAAATGAAGTATTTAGAAAGAACGACTCCGTAGCTCAGTGGTTAGAGCAGTCGCCCGGAAAGCGAAAGGTCGTGGGTTCGAGTCCCATCGGAGCTGGTTGTGAGACGGGTCGATTTTTTCTAAATACTTCATTTTCCATTTTTCTAAAATAAAATATAGTTAAAGATCATAACAGGTGGCACCTACTGCTGAGTGGGGAGGCTCTAGCCGCACTGGTTAACTTTTTGAATTTCATCAGACAAATTAGAAATAAAATATAGGTAAAGATCATAACAGGCGGCACCAAAAAACTTTTTGAATTTAATCAGACAAATGAGAAATATAATAAAGGTAAAGATCATAACAGGCGGGAACCCAAAGCTGAGGGGGTGGCCAGAGCCACCCTTGTAAGCTTTTTAAATTTCATCAGACATTTAAAAAAAAAAATATAGGTAAAGATCATAACAGGCGGCACCAAAAAACTTTTTGAATTTAATCAGACAAGTGAGAAATATAATAAAGGTAAAGATCATAACAGGCGGGAACCCAAAGCTGAGGGGGTGGCCAAAGCCACCCTTGTAAGCTTTTTAAATTTCATTAGACAAATTAAAAATCAAATATAGGTAAAGATCATAACAGACAAACAATCCAATTAGGTAAGTCCAACTTCGAGAAAGAGATCTCTCGTCGAATCCAGCTCGGATGGGCAGCGTTTGGGAAGCTCCGGCATGCATATTCGCTGGGCTTAAAAATGTCAAATGACGCACATGTCCATATCTATATTTTTTAGCCGGTAGCACAGAATAATATAAAGGTACAGAGGGCTCACTTCCGAAACAGTTACTATAAATTATCAATCTTTTTTCACGCGAAAATCAGGTCTAAAACGCCTACCCATTCATTACAAGCGAAAATGAACCGTAGCTATACGTAATAGTTCTATTACTCGGATACGCTTATCCCAAATTGGTTTTGGGTACTTTTTGTTGCCTCACTAGGGTCACTCGACTGCAATGTAACGTCAAAATTCTGTGTTTAAATTAATGTTTTGAGTAACTAAAAAGAATAACCACCGTGTCAATACTATACAATGCTAGATGATCAGCGCATATGATTTTTGAATATAGAAAGTGGATATTTTGTAATTTAGTATTTTAAAAGTGCTACTCGAACGTAATATAAGTAATGAAATTTTTAATTACAAGTTAATTTAAAATTATGACTCTTTCTGTTTTTGTTAAGAGAACCGAAGGCCGCACAATAAAGTTTTAATATTACCAATTTACAATGGGCCAAACACGTGTGTTTTGGCGAGAAAATAAACTAATTTCTTCTTGTGTTGTGTACCTACTACGTCGCTTCGGGTGCACAACTAAGAGCGCGCGTGACACCCGCCTGATATTCTATCCTTCAAAGGCGCCCGCGTGTAGGTGAATAAGTCAACTGAATTGCGGAGTGAGCCACGCCTTCGGTAGCCTCCCTGGTAAACTTTTTGAATTTCATCAAACAAATGAGAAATATAAAATAAGGGAAATATCATAAGCAGGTGGGCACCCAGAGCTGAGCGGGGCGGCCCGAGCCGCCCGCCCAGGTAAACTTTTTTAATTTCATCAGACAAATGAAAAACAAAATAAAGGTGTAGATCATAATAGGCGGTCACCAGAAGCTGAGCGGGGCGGCCCGAGACGCCCTGGTAAACTTTTTGAATTTCATCAGTCAAATGAGAAATAAAATAAAGGTAAAGATCATAACAGGCGGGCAACCGGAGCTGAGCGGGGCGGCCCGAGCCGCACTTGTAAACTTTTTGAATTTCATCAGACAAATAAGAAATAAAATATAGGTAAAAATCATAACAATCGGCACCAAAAGCTGAGCGGGGTGGCCGACATGAGCCGCCCTGGTAAACTTTTTGAATTTTATCAGACAGATTAGAAATAAAATATAGGTAAAGATCATAACAAGCGCACCCAAAGGTGAGTGGGGCGGCCCAAACCGCCCTGGTAAACTTTTTGAATTTCATTAGAGAAATTAACGAGAAATAAGTAAAGATCAAAACAGGTGGCCGTGCAGAGCTGAGCGGGGCGGCTCGAGCCGCACTGGTAAACTTTTTGAATTTCATCAGACAAAGCATCAGACAAATAAGAAATAAAATATAGGTAAAAATCATAACGATTATTACTGGATTTTTGAGTTTAAGATGTTGTTGACAATAATTTATTAGTACTTAAGCTTTTTGATTTTCTTCCGACATCCGAAGACAAGTGGGCGCGCTAAGCTGAGCGGGGCGGCTTGCGCCGCCCCTAGCAGCCTGCCGCCCTGGGCCATGGCCCCCTTGGCCCTTAGGTAAATACGCCTCTGAGTCAATGAAACCGAGGGTATATTAAGTTGGCGTTTAGTCTCGAGGTGCAAACTGTACTTTTCACTTCGAGAGCGAGAAAACTAGTCAATTTAGTACAAAAACATTTAACAAATTCTGACATTTTCGCGGTCAGTAGTAGTAGTAGTAAAAATATTCGCCCTTTTGTAGGACAGGCCAAGACATTTAGCCATACTGCCAATTATTGAGTATTATTTAATTATTATAGTTTCTTATGTTTTCATAAGAATGTAGGTGTGTTACATTCCAGTGCTCCTTGGAGTTTTTGGCGTCAAGTGTGTCAAGCCAACCTTCTCGATAATTCTTGCTGAGGTTAGTCACCACACCACTATAATAAAACACTCGGCATCACTTTACCGAGATAGCGCCTATTTTAATCATTCTACATATCGTTCAGTTGCGTAGACACTTGGGGCACAAAAACCACACCTATCTTGAGTCACAAAATCCACTATGAAACAAATTGCGATTAATTAAAATATCCACTCAACCTTACCCGCCAAAATGGCGCCAAAAACTCGCAGTAAGTTTTTTCCGCTAAACCAGTCATAAATTGACAATTTAAAACACATGGCGCCACCTTCCTTGCGGAAAAACCATGAAACAAAAAACATCTTAACATTTTCGCAATGAAGATGGTCCACACTTCACAATTAATAGTATATTCACTGGCTGTTTGAGTTTATCTAATGTCACATGAAGGAAATTAAAAAAGTAATTACATTTTACTCCCTAGGGACTAAAGTGGTTATTTAGTCCCGCTTCGTAGGGCTATATTTGCGTACTTTTAGAGCATGAGAAGTGAAAATTATTATTATTTATATTAAAACATTAATTTAAAGTCCCTGGACTTAGGCTTTTTCTCAATTACTTAAAAAATGACATTTAATTAAAAATGAAGTTTCCCTGTCAGTTACAGGCTACTCAAAATGGTTTTGAAGAATTTTTCGTCATTCTTTTATGACAGGTACCGTTCAATTTTTTTCAAATCCAAGACCTTTTTTTGTTAATAGGTCTTTTTCTTTACGAGCCCGTTGCATTGCATTGGCAAATCCAGGTGATTTCTGTGGGTATTTGATAAGAAAAAGTGATGTGATACAAGGCCTTGTTCAGTGATGTGATACAAAGCCTTGGCCAAGACCAGATTTAGTGTAGCTTTTTGATTTTTTGATTTGATTTAATTTTGATTTGGTACGAACGTGTGTAGCACGGATTATATTTGCTTTACAGCAAAGTTCGTCCGCACCAAACCGGCGGTTAGGTCTGGTCTGGACGTGTGTAGCGGCTATAAGAACGAACGAACTATAAAAAAAAGGAAAAAACGCGAAGATGCTATATTCAGACCTTAGGTGTCACTTTGAACATAAATAGTTCACTAAAGTCAACGACAGATGGCTCCAAGTTAATACATACAACAATAGTCTACCTACAGAAAAGAAAAAACCTTTTTTTCTTTATGTACTATGTTTATCAACTTTGATAGAAACTTAAATGTGTCTTGTTCTTTAGTATTTATTTTTGAAATACGTACTAAAATTTACAACTGAAAATCAGCGTTTGCTTGCGTTGCAAGACAAGTAATATGACGCTGAGCTGCGACCATTGAGTACTGCTGCGGCACGGCACACACACATTTTTATTTTGAACTTTTTGTCTTATTGGGTCTAATTTGTGTTTTCTATTCTTGTTCGTAATACAGTGCTTCCTTCTCTTATACCTATGTGAATATGCCTTGTATTTAATGAATATGTGTGTCTGTAGTAAGAATCTACAATCTCTATTTGGTGGTAAAATATATTTGTGTGTTTGCAGACTTGATGCAGTTGAAGAGCTAGACTGTAATAAATTAACTGGCAAACGACCATGTAATAATTATGCATTAAATGAAATGAAGCAACTTAGAAACACATCCAATAATAACTAAAAATACAAAAATAAATTATATTAAAAAAACCTTTTATTTAAAATCAAGCTTTTATTCAAATATCCTAAAAAGAATAAAATAAACTTTGTACCAAGTCAAATCCAACAAATTTATTACATTAAACAATTTATTTGTTTTAAAAGCTTGTCGCGAGATTTTATTGTTACTGGGCTTGCACTAAACACAAATGCTTTATCTTATATTTGACATATGAAATTAAATAAAACGACAAGCTTTTAAAACATATAAATTGTTTAATGTAATAAATTTGTTGGATTTGACTTTATACAAAGTTTATTTTACTCTTTTTAGGATATTTGAATAAAAGCTTGATTTTAAATAAAAGGTTTTTTTAATATAATTTTTGCATTCAAAAGATTTCATTTCTTTGTCACTTTTAGTCGGGGGCATAGATTAATATCTCTTCGCTTCGCGAAGGTCGGGGGATTTTCGTAATAGTTAGAGCGTTCTTTTTCAAAAGGCTAACTAATTTCAACAGTCATGTTTTTTTTTCAAAGTTTTTACATCCCTAGTGAGATTATCAATTTTTTTTTATTGAAAATGAAGTAAGTACCTACTTATTGGGTTCGAGACCCATCGAAGCTAGTAATTGTGACACGGGTCGTTTTTTTCTAATACTTCATTTTCAATATTTTCAAGGAACTTTTTATCAAAGACATTAGGAGTTTGTTATGTAATGCTAACTACCTACTTACTTCACAAAAAAATCTGGCATACTCTTCGATCATATAAACCCATACTGGACGAAAGACATGTGAAAGGTTGTTTGCAAGCTGTTCATTTAAATAGCAGTAATCGCCTACTAGGTTCTGATCTGAGTTGAAAAAATTACTGAAATTGGTAAGTAAAGTAGTGGGTAGGGTACTTAGGTAGATACCATTGTGTACGAGTATGTGGTTATACTTAAAAATAAGTAGCTAAAATAACTCTACTATCAGTTTAAAATTAATCGAATTCTTATCATTCGTTTCAATGTTTATTATTTACTTACCTTGCCCGCCAACTATTGTTTTTATCTTAATAATTAGTTAATCGGTTGATTATCTCTTTTGATTTGTAATAATTGCTGTGATATACCACCATATACCTACCAATCTGATAAACAAATATCTGTTTTGTATAAAATAAGTTACTACGGTATGCCGTGGTAGTCAGCCCTGATTATTGGCAATATGAACAAGAAATACGTAGCCGTTTTGTTGGCCGTGCTGGTGGCAGCTGCAGAGGCTAACAGCGTAGCCAAAGCGATACCACCACAACTGCTGCAAAACGAGTAAGCTTATGTTACCTATTTCATCATCATCGTCAGCCATTTAATATCCCCACTGCTGGGGCACAGGCCTTCCTTATGGATGGATAAGGAGATATACCTTTTGATTACCGTAGAACGTACTTTGGCCCTAGGTGGTATGTAACGTTGTGTTTTTTTGTATATAGAAAGACAACGTGTCATTATCATATGTATTAAAATTCCATCTTATTTATTTATTTACAAGTATAAAACACTGATGTGTTATTATAACTCATTGATTTTCCTTATTTTATATTTATTTCACACATGCGACCTCATTTCATCCATACTCCAAATTCAAACTATGAACCTTCTTGTATAAAACTCCTTGGTATCTATGTATTTTATTTTTATAACTTTTTAATTCATGTTCGACAACATTTAAAAATATTAAGTATTCTACTATCTTCTTCTTACACATAAGTTTTACATCGTTCATCCTGCTCACCATATTACTTTTTTCTTGTGCCGATCATCTTCGACGCGTTTCCCGCGCTTTCTTGGGTAATTTTCACTTCTCAAGGCGTGAAGCATATTTTTGCTCCAAATTAATATAATTTTATAACAGATGTTAAAATTTTGTTGATTCCTTGTAGGAATCACATACATTATTGTTGGGTAAGTGTTTTAAAGAGATTAAATGTTGATTTTTATAAATATTACACACAATTGATGAAATCGTTTGTTTTTTAGGTTGTTTTCGGAAAGTTTTGTTGGCTAATAAGAGACGCTACATTGCATCATTTCCATGAAAATTGGATTAAAAACTAAAGGGTACGTATTTATATAATTTCATTTTAAACTATTATTTGTATTTATTTATCTATTTATATTTTTCCTTTTACTAACTCCTTTCTTCTTTTCCTTCGATTACAGGAGGGAAGCGGAGGGATATTTCCTGATTATTATTCATAAAAAGATTTCATTGTTTTTATGAATTCGATCTGCGACTGTCAACGATCTGCGAATTTCTGCAGCACCAGTCGTGATCCTGACGTTTATCCGTGCTTTTTGTCTGCATCAAGTAAGGGCGTTCCAATTTTTATGACCTTTATTTGGGCAAGAAATACGGCAACTTTGTTGTGACGACGACGATATAAAATCGTACCCTTTATGACCACGATTTTCTACTGCAACTTCGGTGCGACGACGACGGTATAAAATCGTACCCTTTATGGCCACGATTTTCTACTGCAACTTCGGTGCGACGACGACGGTATAAAATCGTACCCTTTTTATCACGATTTTCTAGTAAATAACTTTACTTACTTGAACAAAATAATCTTCCGTGTTATTTATTATTTTAAGAGAGCAAAAGATTAGGTACCCACTCCACTCATTTGTTTTACATGTAGTATAAAAACTTAATCTATATATTTTTTAATTTAGTAACTGTAATTAATAATTTGATGCCTAATTACAGGTACATGGTATGTTTCTTTTTTTTGTTATTAAAATTATACATCTAAAAACTACTTTTATTTATTAATATTAAATCTGCTCACTCTATTCCCTGCCTTTAGCCGGGCCAGGGAAAGAGGTTGACAGTTGGCGCCCAACGTGGGGCTGACGAAGTTGTAAATAAATTTGTAAATATTTCTTTCGATAAAGCTGGCTTAGGTAGGACGCATATAATGTCCCATACAATTGATACAGGAAATGTGGTGCCTATCAAGTGCAAACCGTACCCTATGTCTCCAGAAAAACTTAGGGATCTTAACAAAGAGTTGGATCGCATGTTAGAGCTAGGAGTAGTCGCGCCGAGCGAGAGCCCATGGAATAATCCAACACTCATGGTTCCAAAGCCCGATGGTCAGTTAAGGTTTTGTTTAGACTGTCGGAAGTTGAATGCAGTGACTAAGGGCGATGCTTATGCCATACCATATATTCCACAGATTTTAGACAGTTTAAAACATGCTAAGTATCTGAGTTCTATTGACCTAAAATCTAGTTTTTGGCAAATACCCCTTGATTCAGCTTCGCAAGAGAAGACGAGTTTTACTGTTCCTGGGAGAGGGTTATTCAAATTTACTGTCATGCCGTTTGGTCTTTGTGGGGCCCCGGCTCGACAGCAAAGGTTAATGGATTCCCTATTTGGAAGTCAATTTAACAGTGACTTAACTGATGGTATATGTTTCGTATATGTTGACGACATAGTCATAGCGAGTTCAAGTTATGAAACACATATAAAAATTTTAAATCGTGTTTTTCAAAAGCTAAAAGGCGCCAACTTAACGATAAATATGGATAAGTGTAATTTTTTCCGTAAATCCTTAAAATACTTAGGATATGTTGTCGATGAACACGGGTTAAGAACAGACCCTGAGAAAATCCAGGCAATTTTAGATTTTCCAACGCCGACATCTTCAAAAGAAGTAAAAATGTTTCTCGGTACATGCTCATGGTATCGACGTTTTATTCGAAATTTCTCAACAATAGCTGCACCTCTGAATGCTTTAACTAGCAAAAAAGTAAAGTTTTCTTGGTCCACAGATGCTGAGCAAGCATTTAATTTCTTGAAAAATGCTTTGGTATCAGCGCCAATACTTGCCTGTCCTGATTTTTCCTTGCCTTTTGTCGTACACTGTGACGCATCTAGTTATGGGATAGGTGGGATGTTAACTCAAAATTTTGATGGCATCGACCATCCTATTGCATATGTTAGCCGTTCTTTAGGTAAGAGTGAGCGCAACTATAGTGCCACAGAAAGAGAGGCTTTGGCTGTTGTTTACTCTGTAGAGAAGTTTGAACCGTACTTAGGTACGAGACCATTTAAAGTTGTTACAGATCATGCTTCACTGAAATGGTTTATGAAGTTAGAAAATCCAAGTGGTAGGCTTGCGCGTTGGGGTTGTCGCTTGTCTCAGTTTGTTTTCGAGATTGAGCATAGGAAAGGGAAGGATAACATCATACCTGACACGTTATCTCGGTTGCTCAAATGCGAGGCGATACATGTTACAGGTGATGACTGGTATGATCGTGTTTTTAACCAGTGTCAAACAACGCCACAAAATTTTCCAAATTTTCGCATCGAAAATAACGTTTTATTCCGTTATACGAAATCAAAATATAATTTGACTGCAGAGTTTGATTGGAAAAAAGTTATACCAAGGGATGCTTGAGAACAAATTATCTCGGAACATCATTGCCTTCCCACGTCCGGTCATTTTGGCGTATTTAAAACTCATCGGCGACTGGGCTTGCAATATTATTGGCCCGGTATGTTTAGAGATGTCTCTGAGTTTGTGAGCAAGTGTGATGTTTGCGCTTCTTATAAGCATTCTACGAAGCTTACACCAGGACAAATGGGAGAACCAAAGCGGTGCTACCGTCCGTTTCAGGTGGTATCAGCTGATTTAGTGGGTCCGTTGCCAAAGTCTCGTAAAGGTTACATGCATTTATTGGTCATAACGTGTTGTTTTTCAAAATATACTTTATTGTTTCCCTTGAGGCGAGCCACGAGCGCGGCCGTTGCCGAAAAAATTGAAAATCACCTATTTTTAATCCATGGGATACCGGAGACCGTAATTGCAGATAATGGAGTGCAATTCACGGGATCCGAATTTCGTGCGATTATAAATAGATACGGTGTGCCAAATTTCCATCTTGGCCCTCGCTACACGCCTCAAGTTAATTTAGTTGAGAGGTATAACAAAACGGTTATGACTGCGGTAGCCTCGTACGTAAAAAATGACCATCGTTCGTGGGATTCAAATCTTTCGCAAATACAATTTGCAATAAATAGCGCAATCAACGAGACTACAGGTTTCTCGCCATTCTTTTTAGTTCATGGTCGTGAACCTGTAGTAAACGGCTCATTTTATAGACAGGCTGACGGGAGTGAATATGACATTTATTTGCCAAGGGAGGAGTATGCGGGTGAACTTGGTGTTCTAAGCGATATTTTCGCAACAGTTCGTGGTCACTTAGTAAAAGCTCACCAGCAGAACTCTAAATATTATAACCTCCGGAGGCGTCCAGCTTCATCATTTTCTGTTGGCCAAATTGTATATAAAAAATCTTACACACAAAGCGATGCAGCCCAGTACAAGGCAGCAAAGCTTGCACCAAAGTATGAGAAATGTAAAGTACGCAGAGTCATTTCTCCTCTGGTACTTGAATTAGAAACTGTAGATAGTAGTAGATCGCTGGGTATTTGGCATGTTAAAGATATTAAGGTGTAGATATTTTTTTTCGATTCCGTGTGATATCGGAGTAAGAATAATGTCACCCCTACACGGGAGTCGTAAGAGGCGACGAATGTCTTTTCTGCGCTAAACAACATCTTAGTGCTCATTCCGTGTGATACCGGATCTAGAATAGTGTCATCCCTACACGGGAGTCGTAAGAGGCGACGAATGTCTTTTTACTTACCAGCGCAACCAACACCTTGGCCGCTGTGGGGTTATAGGTCATGGGAGTCTGACCTAGGCGCAGGTTTGAAGGGCTAGTGCTCCGCCTGTGTTTTAATATTGTTTAATATTAGACTCTAGTGTAGGTGTACTGTTTGTCCAGCAGCATGTATTTGTTTTGTAAATATGTTTATTTGTGAATATGTAATTTTGGTTGCGGAGGCTAGTGTAAGACCCGTGCTTAGGGCCATACACAGGCGTAATTTTGGGTTCAGTCTCTGAGTGTGGGGGTCGTTTTCTAGGAGACCTTCCCATCACAAAGATGACCGGAGCTTAATTTGTTTTTTTTGTTCTAGTACAACGCTGAGGGCAGCTTTTCGTTTCGCCCTCACGTTCGAAACTTTAATGGGAAGGGGGGTATTGTAACGTTGTGTTTTTTTGTATATAGAAAGACAACGTGTCATTATCATATGTATTAAAATTCCATCTTATTTATTTATTTACAAGTATAAAACACTGATGTGTTATTATAACTCATTGATTTTCCTTATTTTATATTTATTTCACACATGCGACCTCATTTCATCCATACTCCAAATTCAAACTATGAACCTTCTTGTATAAAACTCCTTGGTATCTATGTATTTTATTTTTATAACTTTTTAATTCATGTTCGACAACATTTAAAAATATTAAGTATTCTACTATCTTCTTCTTACACATAAGTTTTACATCGTTCATCCTGCTCACCATATTACTTTTTTCTTGTGCCGATCATCTTCGACGCGTTTCCCGCGCTTTCTTGGGTAATTTTCACTTCTCAAGGCGTGAAGCATATTTTTGCTCCAAATTAATATAATTTTATAACAGATGTTAAAATTTTGTTGATTCCTTGTAGGAATCACATACATTATTGTTGGGTAAGTGTTTTAAAGAGATTAAATGTTGATTTTTATAAATATTACACACAATTGATGAAATCGTTTGTTTTTTAGGCTTTTCATACTTCTGGTTGTTTTCGGAAAGTTTTGTTGGCTAATAAGAGACGCTACATTGCATCATTTCCATGAAAATTGGATTAATAACTAAAGGGTACGTATTTATATAATTTCATTTTAAACTATTATTTGTATTTATTTATCTATTTATATTTTTCCTTTTACTAACTCCTTTCTTCTTTTCCTTCGATTACAGGAGGGAAGCGGAGGGATATTTCCTGATTATTATTCATAAAAAGATTTCATTGTTTTTATGAATTCGATCTGCGACTGTCAACGATCTGCGAATTTCTGCAGCACCAGTCGTGATCCTGACGTTTATCCGTGCTTTTTGTCTGCATCAAGTAAGGGCGTTCCAATTTTTATGACCTTTATTTGGGCAAGAAATACGGCAACTTTGTTGTGACGACGACGATATAAAATCGTACCCTTTATGACCACGATTTTCTACTGCAACTTCGGTGCGACGACGACGGTATAAAATCGTACCCTTTATGGCCACGATTTTCTACTGCAACTTCGGTGCGACGACGACGGTATAAAATCGTACCCTTTTTATCACGATTTTCTAGTAAATAACTTTACTTACTTGAACAAAATAATCTTCCGTGTTATTTATTATTTTAAGAGAGCAAAAGATTAGGTACCCACTCCACTCATTTGTTTTACATGTAGTATAAAAACTTAATCTATATATTTTTTAATTTAGTAACTGTAATTAATAATTTGATGCCTAATTACAGGTACATGGTATGTTTCTTTTTTTTGTTATTAAAATTATACATCTAAAAACTACTTTTATTTATTAATATTAAATCTGCTCACTCTATTCCCTGCCTTTAGCCGGGCCAGGGAAAGAGGTTGACAGGTAACTTTGGCTCACATTTGAAAACAGTATAAATATGTCATCCTGTGGTATGAACTTTTATCTATCAGCTGCAAGCCATTGTCGAAGGATTAAGAGAAGTACTATTATGCTCAGTTAATTATTATATTGCAGAACAAAAAGTTTAAAATATATTCTATTTTGGGTCAAAGTTACCCCCTAGTGTGAAAGTAACCCGGTCTTATAGGAAATTGAAGGTATTTTCATAAACTGATAGACCACATCATTAAAAAATAAGATAGAGGCACGGAGGCATCGAAGTTATGAAGATGCTTCAAAAAGAAAAGACGTTTGTTCAAATGGCGCCTTCGATTTACTTCAAATAAGGGTGTACAGTACCTTCTTATCGTTCAGCTCTTTCAAACTTATTGGAAATCTTTATGAAATCCTAATTAGTTACATTATATACAATTAACACATGCGTTGATGCTTAAGTATCTATGTCTTACTGTAAAATTCTTACTTACAGAAAGAACTGGGAAGGACTAGGCCTCCAAGCGAACGTCAACGATTACGTAGACAGCACTATTCACATGGTCGTGCCGTTCATCCAGGAGAATGGTTTCGACCCCATGCCTTTGCCAGACGTTGAAGAAGGTTTTGAAGTAGTACGTAAACATACCTATTATCATGCCAGTATTAGGGGTACTACCACAGAATTTTCTACTGAGCCTCTTTTATGGGACTCTAAAAATAATACTCTCAATCTTTAACAATTTTCAAGGCGAATTATTTTATTTGTAGCGACCACTACTGATTACGTACAGCGCATGGCTGAGGATTCACAATGGGCACATGACCGGCCTAGTGAACGTGGCCCGCTCTGGTGACCAGAGGGTCAGCTACTTCGCTAAGATGCTGCGCGTGCGAGTCCAACTCCAATTCAGGGACTTGGAGGTATGATGCATACAAATTGTCTACTAATAAAAACTGTTTAAATAAAAAAAAAGACAACGCGATCAAGATAAATAATCGTCGGGATTAACACACGATCTCTGCGCCGAAGGCAGGTATTAAGGTTCTCAAGGTAATTAAATCAGAAAATAAGATTTCTATTCAGTTACCTACCAATGTCAGTAGGTAAGCAACCATGCAACCAAAAGAAAATGTTGTAGCTGCCTTATATTTTTTTGTTCTGGTATACTTAAATGTTCCGATGGTTAACATTATCTTGTTTCTCTCAGTTCGTGTACAGATATTTGGTGAAGGTGATGAATCTCGGGCCCACGGGCGGCATCATCGGCTCGCTAAATCGCTTCGTGGTGATCTTCGACATTCTCATCGACTTCAACAACGATGAACTACACCTCCAACAGTTCTCTCTTACCGATATTGGGTGAGTTTAATACATTCACAAAGAAGGTTGAATAACCATAATAACCCTTTCAATTTTTAAGGGAGCATAAACACTTAACCAGCCCTTGATGAGCTATTTACTGATTCTTCTCGTCACTAAATTCTATTAAGGTCTCCCGCCGCAAAATTTGGCGAACCGGCAGACACTAGTATTAGCCTAACTTTATAGGAAAAATATATAAAAACAATCAAAGAAATCAGACCCTTTGTATAATCTTACTAGGAGATAATAGAAGGCAATCGTCTTTGTCATTCTTTTCGATGCGCGTTTTGATTTAATATCTTAACAAATCGCCGCTATTTTGATCACTAATAGCTCAAAAAAAAACGATTTATAAAAGACATTACGTTTGCTGATTAACTTATTATCTTTGCAAAACAATACTTAGCTATTTAGATTTAAATTCCAACAAAAGGTCAATTTTTTTTCAATATTTCGCAATACTTTATTTCGATATGTAACTTTTATCGTAATTTTAATTATTTTCCTTATATTAGCACATTTAGAAACGCCAAAAATTTAATAGTGAAACAAATAATGAACAGATGCTTACGTAATCAATCTTCATAAATTATGTCTCCTACAAAAGACATCAACGCAATAAGTTTTAGTTGCTATAGATTTTGTTCTCGTAACGAAAAGTCAAGAACGGTGTTACGGGTACTGGGGACGGGTATAACGTAAAATAACGAAGTTTCGTTTTTCGTAGAATTACAGTAGGCCTGCAGTTCGTTACGAGTTTTGGTGCGTACGATAGTATGATTAAATAATGATATCCCACAATCATCCCACAATGCTTGTTTTATATGTGTTCTCATAAAAAGGATTAGGACTTGAAATACACTGGCCTGCAAAATTGTACGAGCACTACGAGATACGTAGTAGTTTTTTTTACCCTGTGCTACGAGTATCACACTATTAAAATTGTTATACCTAACTTTTGAAGTACAGTCGCCAGCACGGCAGGATACAACAAACTGTCAAATTTCTTTAAATAAAATTCAAGCTTATGTCCAACAGATAGAGTTCAGTTTCCATTAATTTTTGACATTTTGTAGTAGCCCGACGTGCTGGCGACCGTACCTACACAAGATAATATTAATAGGCACCTACTTTCGAAATAAAAAGGACTCAAGTAAGAGCTTAATTCTGTATATTAAAACTTCATAGTCGAGAACCTTCTTTTAAGAAATGGCTGAAAAGAGCTTTGAAAACAAAAATAATCCCTAACGAATTACAATTTTACCATTCATTGTTTTTTTCTGTATTTGATTACATTTTTTTTCTTGATCGATGTAGTGTCTTCGTAGTGATTACTTTCTCTGTGATATAGATGAGTCTTGTTACAAAAGCTAATTTAGACAACAGCACATAAATTTTAATTATCTTGCCTCTTTCACCTGAAGAATGTGCTAGAATCGTGACTTTTCTGGAACTAGGCATCAGTATGCGTCGTACTACAAGAATGTTAGGTGTGACGTTACGAACGGTCCAGAAGGTGAAGCGAAGGTACGAAGAGACTGGAAACCATCTAAAGGAGACCTCGTAATGATAAGACCCAAGTGTACTAGTGCCCGAGAATACCGTTATATTGTTCCCAATGTGTTGAGAAATCGCCATTTTTATGCAGTTGAAGTCCAGCAACAGCTTCTTCAGACCCGAAGGGACTACATTAGTGACAGTACAGTGAGAAAAAAATTTGGTGAAGCAAATCTGAAACCCCGAAGCCCCAAGCTCGAGAGAGAGCATCGAGTAGCGAGACTGCGATACGCCCGTGAACACATACAGTGGGGTGAAGAAAAGAGTTATCAAACATTTTTTTCACAGATGAGTCTCGATTTCTTTAGACTTCTGATGGAAGGCGAAGTGTCTACAGGCGGCCTGGTGAGCGATACCTTCAAGACTGCTTCTCAGAAAGAGTCCAGAACGGTAGACTCAGTATACATGTATGGGCTGGCATATTTTCATAAGGTCGCACAGAGTTGTGGCCATAGAAAATAGCACTCTGACTGGGGAAAGATATGCCCAAGAGATTGTCAACGAATATGCAGGTTTTGGTCACTGTACCGGTTTTGGCCACTTTTTGCCCTAAAAGTTTTCTAAATAACGGTTCGTCATTTTTCCCAAAGGCAATTAAAATAAGGTTTTTAAGGTTAACAATCGTTAGAATCCCTTGCCATAATTTTTTATTTCATTTAATGCCAATCTGTTTTAAAAAAATCGTATGAAAATTTTAAGAAATTTGTTATGGATGAAAATAAGTAAACCTTTGTTTTTTACAATTAAATTTTGTTTCTTTTTCGTGAAATTTTAAAATATTATTTTGAAAATAATAATTGTTATTATTATTATTTTCAAAATAATATTGAAAATTTATAAAATTAGATATAATTGCTCCAACCGTCACTCATTTTTGTAATACATTGGAATGTTACAGTTTGAGCACGACAGTCCCAGAAAAGGCTATAGGTACATAACGTTGCACAAACTTGTTATTCAACATTAAATTTCGTAGTCTTCCTTTTATTTAAGATACTATGCTACTTAAAAGAAACGCTTAGGTATAATCGAGCCTTTCGATCGGTACAATAAAATAAATGTTAATATTTTTTTACATTCAGCGGGTTCGATGCCCAGTTCAGACAGGCGATTATTTAAAATTCTTTGAATGCAGTTCGTTTTCTTTTTAAAATAAAAATGAAGTCTCCTTTCAGTAAAATTGTAGATCTTCAGTATTTAAGGTACTTTCCCTCTATGTGGCATAGTTTTGGGACGCCCTGTATAATTAATATTGTTTTGCTTTATTTTTGAAATATATAATAAACTAGCTGACCCAGCGCGACTTCGTTCCCGTGGCCCTACCCCCTGCTCCACCCTACCCTACCCCTACCCTACCCTACCCCTACCCTACCCTACCCCTACCCCTACCCCTACCCTACCCTACCCTACTCCTACTCTACCCCTACCCTACTCCTACCCTACCCCTACCCTATCCCTACCCTACCTTTACCCTACCCTACTTCTACTCTACCCCTACTTGCCCCTCCTTCCCCTATTTTCTCACCCTTAAAACCTTCCTTGGACTTCCACGAACATTTCAAGACCAAAATTAGCCAAATCGGTCCAGCCGTTCATGCGTGATGTCGTGACCAAGGGAAATAGGGATTCATTTTTATATATATAGATGTAATGAGTGTTGATAAAGTAGTGTATGAGACTGCACAAAACTCGGTATTAAAACACTCGTGGGATTGGGAGTTTTTTAATAGTATCCCACGGTGGGATACTATTAAAAAATAATCAATTGTGTTTTAATACCCCTCATTATGCAACAGTCACATAAACGGGTGTGTAATATATGATATAACAACATTTCGTATAAAACTCACAAAATATAACAACACATTACATAAAATCATTTCATATAACGTTCATTTTGTATAATCAACGAATTATATAAATTCAAAATATATAATTTGAAACCGTATAACGAACATTTGATATATCAACGTTTCATATAATAAACATTTACTATAACACTTACATTGTATAATATTTAAAACACATAATGGTTATATAACATAACATTATTTCATATAACGTTTATTTAGTATAATCAAGGAATAACTATTTCTGGCGCTTCGCCGGCCGCTGCCGCGGCACGCTCGCTTCGCTCGCTCGGCTCGCGCTTTGTTTTGTTCACAGTTCTAACCTAACCAAACCTATTATAAATTGTTTTGTCACGGTTGTGGCTTTTTATGGCGCCCCCCTTTCGAGTGCACTGTACCCCCCGTCCCCCCTGCTCCTTTGCCTACACTATACATTTAATTGACTAAATTGATGATTATATAAAACAAAATTATATCAAATGAAATTATTACATATGATGATTATATGAAATAAAATTATATCAAATGACCGTTATAGCAAATGAGTTTTATATAAAATATTTTTATATAAAATGAGCGTTATGTTAAATGATATTATATAAAATGATTATTATATGAAATAAACATTATGTAAAATGAAGTTAGTTGAAGTGTTGTTATGGCAAACGTTTATTATGTCATATGAACGTTATTGAAATGAAATTATACCAAATGAAATTATATCATTCATTACGCACCCCACATAAAGTACTATTTTGAATGCTGTTATTATTATTACAGCCGTCTCCGCGTCCGTTTCACCGGTAATATCCTGACCGACTGGCTGGTTAACCCCGTCATCTCCGTGTTCACGCGCATCTTCGACACCATCATTATCAGAGTGGTAGAAATTAACATCCGCAACGGCATCCAGGACGCCATCGACTTTGTCAACTACAACATCGGCAACATAATCGACAGCTTGGAATCTTATGGGCAGAACCTGCTTAAATATTAATCTGTTGATTATTAATCTGAGTTAAAGGAATGTCCTGTTCTACAATTTAAAAGGTTTTCAATAAAATTGCGTACCGAATTGTTATCTATCTCTTTATTTTTACTTGGCGTCTACAAATCTATAGCAATCTAAAGTCTCCAATTCAACGATTGAATTGTACAAGGTATAAATATACATTGGTAGATCTTACCGTGATCTTACCTAAAGACAATTACTTTTACTATGCGATTATTATAAGCTTTGAGTATTCAAAACGGGAGTTGCCAAGAGCACTTTCCTACATTAGATTTTTTCCGCCAATTTTGGGGGGAGACGAGGTACACACGCACAGCACACAACTTCAAATTCACGCACACTCTTGTAGAAAAAGTCATATTGTAACTCACGCATACGAAAACAAAAAGACCATAAAGTTATATTTGCGAGTGGCCAAAATTTGGAACTAAACATCATAGTACACATTCTGACAGCTCACTCAGACGGCAGCGCCAAACTTACCGAAAAAATAAGTCAGCTCTTGCGTCAAGGTTAGTGATGGGGCGTAAAGAGACCGATGAAATTGAATGATTGGAAGATTTATGATTACGAATAAAGATTTTTTTAATACGGTCTTCATTTGATTTTATTATTTGCACCAAGAAAATTACTAAAAGCAGCTTATAAATAAATGTTTAAAGGGTCCCACAGACGATCCATGAAACCCGAAATCCATGATATTAAGCCATGATGTTCGGTTTTTGTATGAAAAACTGGAAGTGTGTGGTCGATTGCGCCAACTGGTGGACTGATCGTCTGTGGGGCTCTCAACATACATAAAACATAGTTCTGCCCTATCTTCAAATAATTTACAGAAATGAAATTCCGCTCGTGATAGTTGGCGCAAGTAGCCTTTTTATTAGATAAGATATTATTTTATTTTTTAAACTTTTTATAAACAGTAACTTATCTATCCGAACCACAAGTTTGAATAATCTACACTTTATTATCTTACCTTAATTTCCAGTCCAAAAGCTTAAAAAGCTGAAACAGGGCATATCTTTACGGATAATTTGTGTGTGGATTGCTTCGACCGAAATGACAAAAATACTGTTAAATAGGAAAAGTACCCAAAAGCTGTAGTTACATAGATTTTGAGTTTACATAGTTACGGTTACATAATGTTTTATATTTCTATTGATTTTTGAAATGAATTAATTTGTTGTATGTAACGTATACATTTATGCGGATCCGTTTTCTCATCAGATAAGACAGTCGCGTATCTGTGTACTTTTGCATCACTATAATCTTCCCAATTCCATATTAACTTTCTTATTTAAATAATATTTAAAGAAGAAAGTCAGTAATTATCTGTTTTGGTCTTGCAATCTCTTAATCTTCTTTTTTGGAATATTATTTCTCTTTTCAATTTTCTCTTCCTAGACGTATCACTCAGTTGAGTTTGAGATGATGACTGCATAGGATTTAACAGCGTGTCACTTGGGCTAGAATTTGATATGGATTCCAGTTGAGTTTGAGATGATGACTCTGACTGCATAGGATTTGACAGCGTGTCACTTGGGCTGGAATTTGATATGGATTTCCTATAAAAACAATTAAACTTCGATGGTTTCGCGCCCTCCATCAACTTTCTTCTACTAGATACTGATTCAAAACATGAAGAATCAAAATGCTCTGGGGGCCAAGTCTGCTAACGTTAAGTCACAATCGTGTCTCAATCGTGTTTCAATTGTAGTTTAGTTGTAGTACTTGTAGTGCTTTTTTCCACACTAGTAACAAGAAATACCTATGTACTTTTTTCACAATACTATTGATGGAAACACCACACACTACATTCACATCACATAATACTGTCATAAACTCTTGTAACTAATGTTTAAAAAAACACTACAACTCAAATACAACTGAAATACAATTGAAACACGATTGAGACACGATTGTGACTTAGCGTTAGCAGACTTGGCCCCCTGAACAAGTGACGCTTGTTCTTTTCGGTGCCCAACAATTTTTTATTCTGCAAAACTCTATCCATTGGTTCTTTAAAATGTGATTTTTTGGAAACCTGTGATGTAAATAATGTTGATGACAGCATTATCATTATGATATATTTTATTGAATTAAAAAACTAATTTATGTGCTTTATCAGAACGCATCAAAATAATAGTTCATAGAGCATACATTCGTTCTCTTTGTAACAGCACTATGACTTGTACCACGGTTTTTGGTATCATTTTGCTATCGCAATGTCTGTCATTAGCTTACACAAACAAACTACGTTTTCTTCGTGATTATATTATAGTTTGATAATAAAATTATACTTAAGTGTGATAGGAAATTCCATCCTTTGTAAAATTTGAACTTTCTGATCGTCTTTTGCAGAAATACACTGCACAATACACCATTTTAGCGGAGCTGCGTTCGGCGATATGTGTTCTTACAAAATGACAGATGGTCGTGACCAACTAGTTTTTATAAAGTGACACGAACTAATTGGACATGTACTTTGGTGAAAGGGGGTGCGTGTATATGTCAACTCCCGTTTTGAATACTCAAAGATTATAAGAATAGGACTGTCAAACGGCATTTTTGATCTTTGTTCCTTTTCTTGC
Source organism: Crambus lathoniellus (assembly GCA_949710035.1). Taxonomy (NCBI): domain Eukaryota; kingdom Metazoa; phylum Arthropoda; class Insecta; order Lepidoptera; family Crambidae; genus Crambus; species Crambus lathoniellus. The sequence continues at coordinate 19,928,623 of OX453297.1, forward strand.
ACATCCTACACCCTGAAGTGGAAGCGAAACGCAAACCAATATGGCCGTTTTGACAGTCCTATTCTTATAATAATCGCATAGTAGTCAATTTGATGATATCAAACGAGTATAGTAGGCAATTATTTGATAAAGTCAGGTTATGATTGTAACGATTAAGATTATCAAACGCCAGTTTTATTATCATCAATTTATTTGTTCGAGGATAACCTCTATGGCATTTACAATGGTAGGGACACACTAGCATTCAAACATTATCGAATATACCTTACAAAAATATTATCATAATAAATAACACAGTTTTTATATTTTCCTTAAAAATACACACATATACGTACACACCTAGATGAAGTCAATCAATAATGACAAACTGACGTCAACGCTAAAAATACTTACATTACAATGATTATTTTACTCTTTTGCAGATAATAATAATTTATAATACGAAAAGTTTTTCTTTCGATTAGAAATATTAATCACGATTTTAAGCAAACCAAATTGTCATTTACACTAGGTGATTCCTACTTTTGTTTTAACTCATATGAATTTGTATCTGACGTAGGTATCTAAAGTACGTTTTATAATTCGGTGCAAAAAAAAGGAAGCAGTATTACCACATCAAAACTCTATATTCACATTCTGTAGATTTCTTTATTTGTGAACGACATTGCCGTTAATTCAAAACATGCTTTGACTGGATAGATATTTGTATAAAATTATTAATAAAAGTAAAAAAATGGAAATTACTCTTACGTAAACAACAAAATAATTTTTCGAAGGGATGTTAGATGGATATTTTTTTCACGTACTGGCAACACGCAGGCACAAAATATTTGTAACGCAGGGGTGACAAACCTACGTTAACATGTGTGTGATTATTTGATTGATTTTGATTTGTACTTTGATTACTTTACGTGGGCTCCTATCTGCTTCGCGTACAGTGCTTCTTTTACATTATTTCGTAGATTTCTTGTTGTTTCTGTTATTGTTTTTGTTTATTGTTAAGTTTGAACCGTTGCTACTTGTTACTATTGTGTCTCTACTATTACTATCTAACCCATTTTGCATTATCTTATGCGTTTTAACCCAAGATATAGTTCTCATAAGTAGATTTCAACAGAATCTGTAAAACCAAAACCTCACAATAAATTTGGTTTAAAAGAGAGATGAAGAAAAAGGTTTACGACACCCTGTTGCCAAACTCAAATGTGAAAGTGACATTTTTTTTGCACCGAATTATAAAACCTACTTTACTCAGTTACGTAAGTTATCTAATAGGGGTTATGTAAATAAAAACCTTACCCTGCATAGCCGAAAAGAAATCAAATCATCATTTTTGTACATTTCTCTATAAAAAGTTTGGAATAATATCTACTGTTATTATTATTATCTCTTAGTATATTAAACCTGTGTCTGAACTAGTAACGTTCACATAATAGTATTCAATTCAATATTTGTACCCTTACAAATCATTGTGAGCAATTCCTATATCTATACAAGTTCATCATAAAGCCAGCACTAGCCTATGTCTCATCTTAATCATTTCACAGTTGGATATCATACCAAAAATATAAATAGGTAATATCTAGATTGACACAATATTTCTTAATAATCTAAGTAGTTAAAGGTACCTGCTAGATTTACGAATAAACTAGTAAGTTAAAAATACATACAGACTTAATTAATATAAGGCCAACGTTGCCATCTTTATAACAAACAAGCCACACTGGGAAGCAAATGCGTTTTCACTGATATTAAAAAAAAAATACATTAAGGCGCTACTCGGAAAAATATGGACTTTTTGATTTAAAACTATAGGACGGTTACAGTTGTTAAAAATCTGGTAATAAGATATATATTTCTTCATACCTTTATCTAGAATCGTATAGTTTCAAAAACACGATTTTATGATTTTGCCTCGACACTTTTTATTTTCGAAAAGACCTCTAAAAAATACGAAAAGTGAAGATTATTCTTAAATGGGGTTACTTACACTATTGGAAATTGGTTTAATTAGTGGACACCAATAATATTGAGGATCGTATAGAAGCATTTTTTTAAAATCGCTGTAGTTTTTTAATACGAAGTGATTTTGTGTTTTTTTTGCCTAATCTGCAAAATCGGTCTCGCTCCCGCGCGCGTCGTTTTCTCATTGCTATCTCGCTTCAGCACATTTTTTCCGAGTATCGCCTTAATTAATTTAATGATGACGATGAATGTTTAACACATTTACTCGTACAATAATATACAATTCAAGTACTTAGTACATTGGAAAGTCGCTCGAAATTCGAAACTACAACTAATTAAGGCTGCGTACACACCTTAGCTGATAATTCACCTTGTTTATTCATCAGTTTGGAAATAACTAGTCCTTATTCCAGGCACTTACACTCATGATATTTAAGATCTAATAGTAATGAGTCTTATATTGAGTGTAATGAAGATTCGACGATACGACAGAGAGATGTCGTTAATGCGTATTTGCTACTAATTAAAAGGAACTTACTTCTACATTTACTCTACAACGCCGCCATTTTTAATGTACGTCTCTTTCGCGATCTGATTGAGTTGTGACGACATTTTGTCACTGGTTTCGTTTACCATTTTGGTGAAGTGCGAGTTGGGGTTGCTGAGCAGGCAGTAGGGGTGGTCGAACTCCACGAGGCGGCCGGCGTCCATCACCATCACCCGGTCCGAGTCCATGATGGTGTTCAGGCGATGGGCCACGGTCAGCACCGTGCAGTCGGCAAAACGTCTGCGTATCGTTCTTTGGATGAATTCATCAGTTCTGGAAGAAAACATTTCCATTTTATTATACACTAGCGGCCGCCCGCGGTTTCACCCGCGTGGTTCCCGTTCCCGTGGGAATATCGGGATAAAAAGTACATATAAACCTTCCTCTTGAATCACTCTATCTATTTAAAAAAAACGCATCAAAATCCGCTGCGTAGTTTCAAAGATTTAAGCATACAAAGGGACATAGGGACAGAGAAAGCGACTTTGTTTTATAATATGTAGTGATTTATTTTTGTTGCTACAACGGGCTCGAACATAACAAAGTTGAATCTAAATGATAAATAGTAATAGTATGTACGTACTGATAATGGAAACTGAATTGGTGATGAAGTTTCGATAGGATTGTTATCTAATCAACAAAGGTTGTTAGTAAGTTTTTTTATAGTTTTCCGATACGAACAGAAAATCGAATAAAAAATCTTTGATCAGATTAATAAACTACCTACTGATTAATTATTAATACGCCAAAGGTGTTTATAATAGCATCTGTGCAGAGAATACTAATAATTTGAGACATCTAGGCGCAAGGCGCGTCTTCAGATTTTTCAATATACACACTACATCATAGTTTCCATTACACCCAGTTTACCGACTTCAGATTCCCAGTATTGTTGGCATTGCACGAGTATGCGGTTGCCGCGCAGGATGGCGCGCACGAGGCACACCACTTGCCTACTGCCGTAAACTACCTGCCTACTGCAGTAGGTATACTACCCTAATATTACTACACCATGGCTTAGCTTCCACTAGACTCACTTGGGGCCGACGTTGACGGTAGCCTCGATCAGCACGAGTACGAGGGTCCCGCGCAGGGTGGCGCGCTGCAATGCACACTAGTTGCATAGTGCAGTATACTACTACCCTATTTAATATTACTACTCACTTGGGGTCGACGTTGGCGGTGGCCTCGTCCAGCACGAGTATGCGGTTGCCGCGCAGGATGGCGCGCGCAATGCACACTAGTTGCCTACTGCAGTAAACTACCCTATAATATTACTACTCACTTGGGGTCGACGTTGGCGGTGGCCTCGTCCAGCACGAGTATGCGGTTGCCGCGCAGGATGGCGCGCGCAATGCACACTAGTTGCCTACTGCAGTATACTACCCTATAATATTACTACTCACTTGGGGTCGACGTTGGCGGTGGCCTCGTCCAGCACAAGTATGCGGTTGCCGCGCAGGATAGCGCGCGCGAGGCACACCAGTTGCCGCTGCCCCAGAGAGAAGTTTGAGCCGCCCTCGGACACTTTGAAGTCCAACGCTGGCACAGCTTCCTTCAGATCCACCTGGAGAGAAGTTTAACAGACCGCTAATACCGATTTATAGTTAAAATAATAAAGGGTTAGATGGTTTAGTTGGAATTTGGAGGCAAGTTATAGCCCTGAGTCAATTATGTTGGTAAATTATGTTTTTGTTGTTCTTTTAGGCTGTCGAACAGACGGTTTTACATAGCCAATTCAACACTATCTCTAAGTAGGGCAGAGGTACCCTTTGTGGCCACTTTAAGGGTTTTTTTTACTTTTAAATGGTCTTAGGCATTTAAGACACAAATTATATCTTAAATTATAGATAATTTATCTACCTTTAAAGTTACATAATTAAAATTTATAAAAGTAAAATAGTTTTTTTTATATTACACAAAATGTGTGAGAGGTGCCAAATGTACCGGTTTTGGCCACTTACTGATAGTTAAACTTTTGTAAGTATTGATAAAAATCAAAACCAAACCCAGGTAAAATCAATATATTCTAATGCGCTAGAAACCAGTCAATTGCAAAACAACAATTTAACTGTAAAAAACAAAGGTTTATAAAGTATTTCATCCAAAACAAATTTCTTAAAATTTTTATACAAAACATTTTTACAAACAGAAAATCTTATGACATAAGGAATTCTAACGGTTGTTATAATTACATTAAAATACCTTATTTTAATTGCCTTTATCAAAAATGGCTAAAAGTTGTTTAGAAAACTTTTAGAGCAAAAAGTGGCCAAAACCGGTACGCCTGCCCTACATAGTATTTATAAAACAAAGTTCCTTCCCACCATCTACGTTTAGTTAGAGCTTTCAAACTACACTACAATGGATTTTAATGTGGTTTTTATCAAAAGACAAAGTGATTCTAGAGGAAAGTTTATATACGTATTATTTATTAAACACTACATCTACTTACATTGCACCCGTGCGAAGCTAGGGTGGGTCGCTACGCTAGTTTATGATAAATGAAAATAATTACCGCTTCAAGTGCATTCCAGAGTTGGTCGTCGTCGTAGTTGTTGAACGGGTCCAGGTTGTAGCGCACCGTGGCCGAGAAGAGCACCGGCTCTTGAGGGATGATGGAGATCTTGGATCGTAGGTCCTGATACAAATTATATTGTTACTTCCGGGTTTAGTACTTAAAAACTTATTGTTATAGTGAACTGCACTCTTGAAATAAAATCTTCTATTCATTTATAAAGCTACTAGCTTTCCGCCCGCGGCTTCGCCCGCGTGGACTTCACGACGTTATCCCGCGGGAATGTGACTTTTTCCGGGATAAAAAGCCGGTAGCCTATGTTCCTCTCCAGGCTTCAAAGTATCTGTGTTCCAAATTTCAACCAAATCCGTTCAGCCGTTTTGGCGTGATTGAGTAACAAACATCCAAACATCCAAACATCCAAACATCTAAACTTTCACATTTATAATATTAGTAGGATTAAACAGTAATTATCGACTTCGACAGTATTGGACTCTACTTTCATTATACTTTGTTCTGTTTAAACGTAAATAAACGTAAACACCAAAAGTGCGTAAACCTAATGATACTTATTTACAAAGTTTTCAAGTTACACATTGTTGACCGTTACTTTAGCCGTAAGTTTGGGCCGCGACTGGGCAGTAAACAGTGTGTGTCCGTACTTGCAAGGCCAGGTGTCCGGTGTTGACGTCATCGATGAGCACCTCGCCCTCCACGATGGCGAGCCGGAACAGCGACGAGATCAGCGACGACTTGCCCGCGCCCGTGCGACCCACTATGCCCACCTGGGGAATGAACAACGTTGAACGTTAACAATCAGATCAGCTGCTACCTTATTATCTGCTAGGGGACCATTTTGTTACGAAGCATGTGGAATAATTTTTTGACTGAAAATTATGTTCTTGGTATTAAATTAAACGCTGATTTACGACTCAATAAGCGGCATCGCCACTGATTATCCATTAGTCTACATTATTATAGTATAAAAGTGATCCTAAGTCTAAAAATATGGTTCAGATACCGTTAGAAAGTTTTCAGCGAACTGATTGTAACAAACCTATTATTCTTACTTTTGATCTAACTTGGTAAGTAGCGGATAAAAACTAGGTACTATTGTTATATACCTACTGTAAACGCATATAACACTATGATGTAAGTCATTGTAATTGTGGTGAAGATTTGTTCCATCTTGATTGTTAACATTTGAAAATTAACGAATAAGTTTTGTGATCGTTCATATATTATTATATTGTTGGCCCATTTGACAGTGTAGTGAGCTGGTAATGAGCACTTGAGTTTAATTGCTTGTGGTAAACTTAGGTAATAAAGAGAAAAATCTTTCCGTGTTCTGCATGTGCGTAATTATTTGCCTGATTTCTTTCTACGTGGAATGGGGTATCTTCCAATATAAGTTACTCTTAAAAACTCAATGTGTTAGTTCCTGTACTATTTATAATCGATTAGTGCATAATTTGGATTTTCAGTATACCTTAATTTACTCCATCATGTTGTAATTTATCCGAATGAAAATAATCAGATGATAAAGGATGACGTATTATTAATTAAATTAATTTGGGTGTTGGGATATAAAATGAATCATATGATTATGAGTCATCATAGTTATTTAGTATTCGAAATGATGTTGTTACCTTCCAACCACTTTCAATGACTAAGTTGAGGTTTTTAAGCACAGGCAGGTCTTCGGGAGTGTACTTCATATAGCAGCTGCGGAACTCTATGCGGCCGCGCGACGGCCATCCCTTGGGAGTTTCACGTTCTGGAACCAAATTCAGAATTTTTAGACCTATCTAAAATATAGAAATGAAAAGAATAATGAAAATAAAAACACTATTGATTTTAGAAACCCATTTAACTCCATAGCTCTATGCATATCACATCTGTGTAATAAATACCACTGCGTTAGGTATTATTTGCCCTCACTATAATAAAAAAAAGGTATTATCCACTTTTCAAGCATCAGGATTTCAGGATACTGGCCAAAATGGTGTAATAACAACAAGAAAAAAAACAACGATCGTCCTTTGTTGGTGCGAAAACAAAACATTGGCGCGTTAATTTTTATTGATTCAATTACGCTTCAAGTTGTTTAGAGATCACATTGTACAAAAGTTTTGTATACTCAGGTATTAATATGTTGGGTTTTCTTACCTCCTTTCTCCCACTGGCTCTCGCGTTCTATATGCGTGTATTGTAGGATACGCTCCACACTAGTCATCTGCGAGATTACTTCGGCCGTCTGCCGCACCCCGAATTGTAACATTCCCGTTAAAATCAGGGTCTGGGATATTGCCAAGCCGACGTTGCCCGAGAAGATGGTTCCTTATAAATAACAAGACATAATTTTACAAAGAAGCCTACAAACTTAAAAAATAACAGGCGAATGTGGTAGTCTAGACATTAGTAACAAAAAATAGATTACTGTTTTACCATTTACTTAAAGTAGTATTTGGGTTTGGATCTCCATTGGATCGGAGACTGTAGGTAATATTTGATTCAGTTTCATATGATGTGTACCGAAGATGATATGTAGAGTAGTCATGTAAGATTTGAAGAAAAACTTACGGCTGTCGATAACTAAGAAGGCAACGATGACGATGGCGAGGTACAGCACGCAGATAAAGTCGAGCCAGAAACCCAGCGTCACTCCACTCGCCAAGTAACTGCTCCAAGTTGACGTGTGAATATCCTAGAAGGTATTTAATTTAGTGATTAGTTTATAATGGCCTTTCATGAAACTTACGGAAAAACAGTATGTTTTTAAAAAAAAAAACAAAATATTATGTATATGTACCTACATACGCATACCTAAATATGTTAATTTTCTGATTCCATTTAATTGACTTGAAGAAATTATAATATGTGACTGTTGCATAATGAGGGGTGTTAAAACACGAAAAGCTCGTTTTTAATACCAAGTTATGTGCAGTCTCATACACTACTTTATTTTAATTATATTATATTTCAAAAATAAAGCATGTGGATCACAGACATACATCGATGTGGATTAGCGCTAAACTCTACTCATAGAAGTCTATTTCGTGGCTATATCTATACCGTCTAAATTCAAAATTCTAATTTTAAAAAAGTTTCTTTTTGTTGCCGGCTAAGCAGGAGGTTGAAGACAGTTGAAAGATTATAATTTTTCATGTCTCATTTTCTGAAAGTAACTCCTAACTTTCCTAAAATGCGGGTTGAAAGTGGTATGTGGCGGCCCTAGGGCCGTTATGAAATTTAAAAAAGGAATAGGAGGGGTCATGTCAAAATCTGTAAACCATCTACACACGTTCCGATCCGACAGCCGATTTGGTCTGCTCCCAGACCAAATTTGCGCTACACACGTTCCGATTTGGTCTTGGAGCAGACCGAATCGGAGGTCTGGTAGGAACGTGTGTACAGTCTCTTTGGACATTTATTCTCCAAAAGTATGCAGGCCAAGGCACAAAAGCCAATACAGCCATGTTTTGCTATTATATAAAATAATTAATATCGTAGAATTATTATTTTAATATCTAAAACATTGTTTTTTTAAAGAATGCGTTTTTAAAAACAGATTAAACCAAATAAGTTATTTGTAACATAAAAAATCAGGCTATTAATTTCATGGAATTGCATAGAGTACGGGTCAAACACCAAACAAGACTGTATGGACATAGTTTCCCTTGCCTTCCCTAAAACATGGAAAATGAACAAAAAAGTTATAGTCTTTCGAAAATTTCACGGCCATAGGAAACATATTTTTTAGATTATTTCTGTTTATTTTTACTTTCCTCATATTCAAAATGAAAAGTAGAGTGTTTACTTCGGGCGTATGGACCCATAACAGTCTCGAACTATCGGCGCCCTCACTTCGTTCGTGCGCCAAAACACTCGACTGTTATGGGTGCCATACATCCCTTGCTAAACAATCTACTATAAATAAAAATGTTGAGTGACGAAAGCGAAAGTGAATTTGTATTTTTTTTTATAAATAAGGTACTTTAACGTTTTGATAAAACGTCGTTTTTAGTGTAGCCTTGCTTTTAACTGTTTCGCAAAAGGTGAGAAAATTTGAGTATTCTCCTTTGGGATAAAGCTGTTTTCGTCTTGGGCGAGCTTGAATCCCTTGCTGCATTGAGGACTCCGTTTAAATTCCCTTGCGGAGTCCCTCATTTGCTTTGGATTCAATATCGCGCCCGTGACGTAAAACAGTGCTTTATCCCCTCGGTGTTTAATCTACTATTAGTTTTCACTGAACAGTTTTAACTGACAGTGAAAACTGAACGTGTTATAGGTGCCACTCACGATCACTTTTGAAAAACTGACAGTTTTCATGGTACACACGTTAAGTTTTCGCTGTCAGTTAAAACAGTTCAGTGAAAACTGACAGTTAAAAGTGATCGTGTGTGGCTAGCCACATACGATCACTATGAAAAACTGTCAGTTTTCACCGTACACACGTAACTTCGTCACGTTCAGTGAAAACTGTCAGTTAAAAGTGATCGTGTGTGGCCAGTGTAAAAGTGATACGGCTCCTGCTAAATCTACATACCTGGAACCTATCGAACTCGGTGATGAGCCTCTGCTGAGCGCCCGAAGAGCGGATGGTACTGATGCCATTGAGCGTTGCTGACATGTGGGAGAACACTGGACTGCGAGCTGCAAATAATTCGGTACATACATATTATTGTATACATGGTGGACCTGCAGATAGCATAGAAAAAATACATCTTGTATAAAAATACGAAACGGGATTTTAGAGAAAAAACACAGCTAATAGTAAAAAAGGTTGCATAAATATGCAATTAAGAAATCATTACACTTTACGTCTTATTTCCTTCGATCAACAATAACACACTATTGTTGATCGAAGCGTATTTCTGACTTACTTGTGCCTTCCAATCGTTTAATAGACTGCGCTGACTTCAGGTATATTTGGAGTATAGTGTAGAATAAAAGAAGTATGATGGTGGTTGGAAGTAAGGTCCACACGAGCGCCGCTGCGTTCAAGGCGAGAATGCTGAACATCACCAAGTAAATTTGAATACATTCTAACAGAAACCGGGGCAGAAGCTCGTCTAAAGCTCCGATGTCTTTGGAGAATCTGTTCAGAATTCGACCTGAAAGAACACGTATGAATTAAAAAGTATTTATAACATTTAATTGACTGAAAGCTCTAAGTGTACACTCCTCAAGGTAAACGACGGTGAAAGGAGAATCGTAACTTACCTGAGGAGTTGGTATCGAAAAATCTCATAACGCCTCGTAGCATAGAGTGGAACATATCGTTGTGTAAGTTGCGCGACGCCGTCATACAGACTTTGAAAAACATTAAGGCGCGTGCAGTAATAAAGAAGATGCAGCAAACAATCAATGCTGAGTAGACGTACAAGTAATGCGTCGTGTTTAAGGGGCCGATATATGCTTCAATCTCCAAATCTGAAAAAGGTAAGGAAAAATTTATACTTTATTACAAGAAAACCGAGTTGAAATTGCTATTTTAGAATCCCAGTTGATATACTGGTAATCAACTAACCGGCTCGTTGTTCAATGCCGGCAAAGTAACTGGAGAAGTTAAACGTTCCATTTCTTGGTGAAATAATTCTGTCATATTCTTTGATTGTGCTGTTATTTTCTCTCTCCTTCATGCGCGTTACCTCGTTTGTCCTGCAAATTGTTATTAGATTAATTAGCTTATTTATACATAAGAACATTTATACCAATACATAAGAAATCTATATGAGTAGAAATCTATAATAAGAGATTTTTTATGAAAATGATCTTACCAAAATGTAACCCAGTAGTCGCAAAATGTGGCGGAAAGTTGACCCACTATTAGGAAGATAACCATAAATACGAGTCTGGCAGTTTTGCCGCCTGCCCTCATGTAAGCTTCGTACACGTGCCATCCCATAGATCCGGACTCTCGTTGTTCTTCTTCCATCTCTTGCGCCGGAATGTCACATCCCGTCATTGATTCAGTAATTGAAGGACGACGTGTAGTCGACAGCTAAAAAGTTTAAACAAATAATCAAAATAATATAGTTCAATATAAGTAGTTTTAATTGTAAACTTTCGGTAGTAATAGTTAAATCTTACTCTAGAGGAAGTTCTTCTGTTCATTGCTGGTGGTTTCTCTTTATCTTTCTTCTCTTCGTTCTCATCGTGGCTGGATGACAGTAGTTTGGCGAAGTCCAAGCCTGATGTCATAAGTTCATCATATGTTCCTTTAGCTTCTATAGCACCCTGAATTCATTTTAATAAACATTACTTATAAAAAAAACAAGCTTGGGTTAGGGTTTTTATTCTTTGTAAATAAACTGTTTATTGTTTAAGAGTCTCCTCATTATATCTACTTACATTGTTCATAATGATGATGTAGTCAGCATCCTTGAGGTAGTGTAACTGGTGGGTGACTAGTATGCGAGTAGTGTGTCGCAGATATCCACCGATGCACTCGTCGAACAGTTGACGACCAACATGGGCATCCACAGCAGACAGTGGATCGTCAAGTAGGTATATGTCAGCCTAAACATAAAGATCTCATTAAATAATAATATTTGTTAATTGACAACATTAGTTTTTTTGCAAGGCACTGAAATTCGAAAACCATTTCGAGATTCGAATTAATTATACATGAAAAACATTTTTTTAAATGTTTTGGTCGCCTATTTGAAATAAATGATCAATGTCAGGACTTCCTAGCGTTATATGCATTTGCCTGGAATAAATCCATAGGAAGAAAAAAATTAAACAAACAAATGTCAAAATTACTGTCATTTTAATAGTGATGCCTGCTTGACTCAGATATCGAATTTTTATCGATTATTTATAATAAAAAATGAGTAAGCTTAGTATAATTTAAATTGGTAGTAATACTGAAATGTCTTTGTTTATTGTTATATTATTACACCAAAGAAGATTTTAAAAAGTACTTACACAGTTTGTTTTAAAGTATTGAGCACACTTACAAGTCATGAAAAGTATAGCATTTTTAAAACTACAGTTGTATATCACATGTGAGACGAAATAAATCAAGTGTAGTGTGTTTTATTACTTCTGAGCATCTGACTACATTAAAATAAATAATCCCTTCAAACAAAAATGCTATTCTTATCGACACAAAATACTAGTGTGCGTGCTGCATCTCTTCGTATAACATCATGTCATGGACAGTTTTTTTTTAATTTGAAGGTTAGAGAGTTTTGAGTCTAAGGAATCGCTTATATTATTCCTGATATTGTACTTACGTCCTTTTAGAAAAGGTATGTATACTTATACCATTTCAATTAACTATTATCTCAATAATTTATGAAAATAAAAAGTAAAGAAAATATAGGTGTTTTCTAACCTATAACCTATCATTATATCCATAAAAAATACCTTAAAATTTTGAAATGTTGTCAATTATTAATAATGGTATCTTCAGTATACTTCTGTTCTGGTGTATTCAATCAAATTCGTTACCTGTCTGTAAACTGCTCTAGCAAGATTGATACGCGCTCTCTGACCTCCAGAAAGGGATGCTCCTCTCTCTCCGACAAGAGTTTGATCTCCGTGTGGGAACTGTTGGAAATCCTTTTGCAGAGCACATACTCGAACAACCTGAACAATTTGTCAACTTCTGAATATTTTCTTGGTATAAATATCTTTTAACGCAATTTCTAAGGTCTAACCGCCAGTAGGTAGGTACTTAAGATATTATTTGCAATGAATTCTTATTAATATTGACAGTGTAATTTTCCTTACCTCCTTGTACTTCTTGGAGTTATATGGCAAACCGAACAGTATATTTTGGCGAACGGTAGCAACAAACAGCCATGGTTCCTGGCTTGCATATGACAGAGGTCCGGACAGGTAAATGCGACCACTCAATGGTCTCAATTCATTTAGAAGAAGGTGAAGTACAGAACTCTAAAAACAAAACACTCGATTATAACCTTATAATATTTTCAAAGAACATTTATAAATATAAAAATAGAAGTGATAATAACTTTTCCAGAGCCGACGGAGCCAATAATGGCACAAAGCTTGCCCTTAGGGATTGTGATGTTAATGTTGCGCAAAGTGACAGGTCCATCTTCAGTCCAGTTCGCGGAAACATCGTGAATTTGTATGCCTATATCGGGGTTAAAAGGGCTCAGCGTTTGTTTTAAGAGACCCTTTTCGTTGCATTCAAAGCCTGTAAAATCATTAAGTATATTTATTTTATTACTATATTGTCTAAGTCTAAGTTTATTTTGATTTTTCAATTTAAACATTTTACCATCAAAATTCCTCTACGAATAAATTAGGTAAAATCGGCAAAACATATTTTCACTTATTTCTCTATATTAATAATTATAATATTTTACATACTTGGGTTAAATATGCCTTCCTCATCAATTTTCTTGAATGTGTTCTGGCAGAGATCCTCTTCGCTTAAATTTTTGGTCTTCTTCTTTTCCACACTCTGTACCAATTTCGCTATATCGACATCGGCAACGCTACGCAGATCCTCACGTTCATCTGTAGTTAGATATTACACGTAAGTTGAAAATTATTTAATTACATATAGCTTTATCAAATAATTAATACCACCACACATCCGTTGTTATAATAAAATGTGATGGAATTTTTAGAGTTATTATTGGATAAAGACTATTGATAATGCGTGTCTATGTATATTTATGATGCTGATAGAGTCACTGTAAACGCCCGGTGTCACATTGGATGCACGTGAACGTTTATTCTAAGAAGTAGTGGTAAGTACCTACTCACACTGAATGAAATACCTACCTATATTTATGAGTTGCATCACGTTGTACAGAATTATAAAGTAAATCCAATAGAAACCCATGTAAATGTACCCATACACCATAAAAATAGAATAATAATTTTATTATAAAAACACAAAAGTAATAAATAAACTTATTTATTATGATTCGCCACAGAAATGCATATTTTGAAGTGCAAATATTGAGTTTTATTACTTTCTTCCTACTTATTTAATACCTACTACACTATAATAGTAGTAGTAGCATGTATAAACTTTGACACTTATAAAGGGGTTTCCTCTAACTTAGCGTTACGAAAGATTACACTGACGCTTTAATATCTCTGAAATGTAAATGAACATTCTATGTAAGCAAATGCAAACGTGTTTTGACCGTTGTATGGGGGACGGTGCCTTATTGAATATATTGTAAAAGTTGTTGGAAAGTATAAAGATAAGAACTTACTTGTTATGCTTTAAGAGTTTTAAGCACAACTATGACTAGTTTGTAAGAGTCACATGGCTATCACATAATAGCAGCACATATTCCAATAAACTAATATTTTAGTAACTCAACATAAAACAATCCCATATTTCGTTATTAATAACATATACGTACTTATGTTTAAAATAGGATGCTATTATGTTATTAATGAAAAGTGCAGTTTATCATGCATGTTAGTTCACAATGAAAGACAGAAGAAAAGTTTTCTTGAACAATATTAATACCACAATATGAATTAATCCCCTACACAACATTTATCACAATAGAGTACTGTATTGTTCAAACTCATACCCTTCAATAAGAGGACTTCGAGGCGTTTGATAGACATAGCAGTTTCCATCAAATGCCTAAGAGAAGACGGCAGATAGGCTGATAATGTTAATTGAAGAATGTGGAGAAATTGAGCCAAAGGGTAAGCCTGTGAAAATTATAGTTAGGATTGGTATTTGTTTCATGCAGTTTGCTGATATTACTCCCTAACCTTAAGGAAAACTAAATTATACCTTCACCAGTGCTTTAATAATAGTAGTTCAGTTCAGAATTTGGAACTGATTTTGCGAGGACGTGAAAGAAGGAAGAAGAAGGTTATTCTGTTAATACAGTGCCGAGTCATAGTTATATTTCGGACTCGCTATAGGTAGTGTTGGAAGAGAAGGGAAGCATCGACTGAGTGCAGTTTCGAAACCTAGACTTGGTCCCACATACCGAGCAGCATAAACGCCTCAAGGCGTTGCACCGATATCACTGCCTCAGCCAAGAATGAAACCGCGTTCGACATGATAATCGAGAGGGTTCCTTGAAGAGTGTTGAAGAATTGCGCCAAGGGAAATACCTGTAAATGTCTTTTTTGTAGTTCTGGAATCCTGACTGCATTAGTTGAATAAGAACTAAAACTGGCTGTTTTCTTTACTTTAGAGTTGTATATTATAAGAACCATTATAAGAACCATTCAAGTAATCTAAGCCTGTCTGTGGTGAGTAGAAAACCATTTACGCGCCTATTATTGCGAAACTGTTACTAAAGAATTTGCACCTGCGCGCCGCTGACTGTGCGTCTGAGAGGGTAACCTAAGTAATAATTGAGGTAAGAATATTTTATTGTCTGTGAGTAAGTCACCATCATAGTCAGTCATTGTACAATTTTGTATAGCTTAACATTTTTCTTTATCTATTAGCGAATATTTCAATTCATTGTTTTAATATTTCACATAGTTTGGAGTGCATTTCGGTGTTTGTGTAGGTACCTACTGAGTTGATTCTGTGTAACTGAAAGACAACAAACATACTACACCTTAATTTCACAAAATGCCAAAATTGTCTATTAAGCGTGGGTTTACACAGAGGGTTAACTAAGAGTCCCCACAAACTGCAGACTTTCCAGTCGGCCGATACTTGGCCGACTGGTTAATTTGAAGGCAATCCGATTTGTTCTAGTAAGCGCACTTGCATACATCTTCATTCTGATTAAGAGCCCGACTAAACTATCGGCCGATAGAAAGTCTCCAGTTTGCGGGGACTCTAACCACCTTATTACAAAACGTGGACTAAAATAGTCCTGGTTTAAAACTGGTACTAAACTGGTGCTGTCACTTTCATTTTCCAAATGAAAGACAGAATTTTAAACCATGTCTAACTTTAGTCCACGTTTTGTAATAAAGGGGTAAGGGTTGTTTAAATTTTATTTCACTGCAGGAGAGGACATTGTTTTATAGTTGCATTTTATGCTTAACTAGCGGCCGCCCGCGGTTTCACCCGCGTGGTACCCGTTCCCATGAGAATATCGGGATAAAATATAGCCTATGTCACTCGGGAAGACTTTAGCTTTCTAACGGTGAAAGAATTTTCTAAATCGGTCCAGTACTTTTTGAGTTTATTCGTTACATACAAAAATACAAATCTTTCCTCTTTATAATATTAGTATAGACTAACTACTTAACCTTTTTGGTTCATCGCCTTGTCTCTTAATAGGTACCTTACATTTGTGACACCTACTTGAAATACTAAGTTTACTACAATACAAGTCCAATAAAAATAAACCAAAGTAACTATTATATTTGTAGATGTAAAAGTTTCAACTTACGATATCTGCAGTGACTTGGTAGCCGAAAAGAGAGTAAGTGAGAAGGGTGATGTAGAGGGAGAGGCGCTCGGTGAACACCATGAAGCTGAGGTAGACTCCCCGGAGGTAGGACGCGGAGGTGATGCACTTGATCTCGTTCTTGCGCGCCAGGGCCACCACTTGCTCGAAGGGCTTCTCCCACGCGTACATTTTGATGACCTGTGAAGGACAGTTAAACCGGATAACTTATCATATCATATCGAATTTTGTTGGTCATGCTATGGGGGCTGGTTAAAAGTTGCGTAAAGTGTGGATTCTTCACATTCTTTTGTGGCCACTTTAAGGATTTTTTCACTTTGAAGCATGGTCTTAGGTATTTCAGACAACAATTATATCTTAAATTGTAGAGAATTTACTTACCTTACCATCTTACAAATAAAAAATAAATAAATAGTTTCTTGCATATAACACAGAAGGTGCGATAGGTGCCAAATGCCCCGGTTTTGGCCACTTATTGATAGCCAAACTTTTGTAAATATAGCGATAAATCAAAACGAAGTCCAGTTTAAATCAATATATTCTGATGTGCTAGAAACCAATCAATTGCAAAACAATAATTTAATTGTAGAAAACAAAGGTTTATAATAACTTTCATCCTACAAATTTCTCAAAATATTAATAGAAAAAATATCTGAAATACAAATATTGAATATATTTTTTCTATTAATATTTTGAGAAATTCGTAGGATGAAAGTTATTATAAACCCTTGTTTTCTACAATTAAATTATTGTTTTGCAATTGATATGGCAATTATAATTGCCATTGGCAAAAAATACGAAACATTATTTAGAAAACTTTTATATCAATAAATATGTAGTTTAAAAAACTATAAAAATCCACTTTTAGTGGGTTTTTATAGTTTTTTAAACTACATTTTAATTTTTTATTTTTTTAGTTTAACAAATGGCAAGCTATGGATGGGGATGGTAATTCATTTCACAGTCCATTCATGTGTTTGCCCACCCCGTAAACATTATAACTAAAAGGCGTGATTGTATGTATATAGTTTTACAAATTCAAGCGGAGTCTATTAGTTACCAGATGCGCGAGCCGAACCCTTACTTCCTCCCTGCTCCATCATCAGACCCTCACCACTAAGTGTAGCGAATAGGTCTCATCAGAACAAAACAAATTAGCCCAAACTCGAGGGGTTTCCTAGTGGTCATTAAGGGTGCCACTGACTTCCTCCCTGCTCCATCATCAGACCCTCACCATCAAGCGTAGCGAATAGGTCTCATCAGAACGAAACAAATGAGCCCAAACTCGAGGGGTTTCCTAGTGGCCTTAAGGAGTGCCACTGACTTCCTCCCTGCTCCATCATCAGACTCTCACCACCAAGTGTAGCGAATAGGTTTCATCAGAACGAAACAAATGAGCCCATCTCGAGGGGTTTCTTAGTGGTCACTAAGAAGTGCCACTGACTTCCTCCTTGCTCCATCATCAGACCCACACCACCAAGTGTAGCGAATAGGTCACATCAGAACGAAACAAATGAGCCAGAACTCGAAGGGTTTCCTATTGGCCATTAAGGAGTGCCACTGGCTTCCTCCCAGCTTCATCATCAGACCCTCTCCACCAAGTGTAGCGAATAGGTCTCGTCTGAACGAAACAAATGAGCCCAAACTCGAGGGGTTTTCTTGAGGTCCTTAAGGAGTTTCACTGGGTCCTCCCAGCTGAGATATACGTGATTGACCGTTTCAATTGAAGGTGCGAATGATGGAGCTTCAATCGATGCGTCAATTGCTCGCGCCATGTTTCTCATCGAAAAACCTGTCAATCGCACAACGAGACGATCAATTAGCTATAATATACCTGCAAATTACATATTGAGAATAAATTGACTTTGGCTGATTCGAATAACTAGTACCTATAGTCAAAATCACCTAGAAATAAAAAATGTGCAATATACAATAAAACATTCTGTTTATGCGAGCCACTTGCTTCACGTCGCGGCTTCACGTCGCGGCGTCATGTCGCTACCATGATTTCGAACCCGACCGCAGCAGTAAGCAGCAGTTTCAATTCACTTATGATGATACCTTAACCTTAACCAAGGGAAAAGGTCAGATGATACTGGACGGTGCACCGTTTCGTATGAAATCATCGATTGCCAGCAAATTTACAAGACCTGTAAACTTTCTCACGACGAGGATCTACCTACTTAGAGTGGACGGAAAACTATGTTGTTCGGAATCTATAATATTTCTTAATGTCATAAAATATATAATTATTATTTATTGGGTTGGTCTCCAACATTAAAGTTATTATGTGCATAGAAAGCGATGTAACATCATAAGGTATTTCATACAAATACATAATTATAGCACAGTCTATATTTGTTAGTTCTTACGCTGTGATTATAGTATCGCGGCCGGCGACACCATGGCGACACGAACGCTTGCAGTTGCGGTTTGCAGTCGGGTTCGAAAGCTTGTTCAATGGGCATGGTATGACAGCTCGTTTTAGTGCAAAGCAAAGTGTTGCTTCTGCACAAGGAGTAGGGTTTTTTTATGGTAGAGTAGGGTTATTTTCTAGCATAAGCTGCATTAAAAAATGTCTAATGCTTTTTTCTTGAACTTTGTTTTAATAATATTATATATATTGACGACCTCCGTGGCCGAGTGGTGTACGCACCGGATTTCAAAGTGCCACTATCTCTAGAGGTTCCGGGTTCGATCCCCAGTCGGGTAAATATTGGAAACGAACTTTTCAGTATTTCCTCGGGTCTGGGTGTATGTTGGTAATACCCGTAGTTGTTTCGAATTTCCATAATACTAGTGCCTAAGCTACTATACTTTGGTATTGGAACAATGTATGTGATGGTGTCCAATATTTATTATTATTAAATATAAGTAAATAAACTTTTTGCTTTGCACGAATGAGCTGTACCCATTGTACATTGTACGAAGCCTATATGAAAAATTTAAATGCTATGCAATATATCATACAAGGAGAAGATCTTTAGCTCTAGTGATTGAATTCGAATGATGTGATTGATACTCATAACCAGCTTATTCTGGCCATATTGAATGTGCATTGTGCTCATGATTGCCGGAATAAGGACATTGAAAGAGCCCCTCCCAGCGGCTCTCTTTATATTACAGACTCCATGCGTGACCGACTTAAGTTTGAAGCAGACATAACCAATCTAGCTAGATTAATAATACTAAGTGATAATTAGAATGAGTCCTCGTAATGATAAGAAATAACAATTGAGCCTCTGGGCTCTCTATTGACGATATACTAATCATTGCAGGTATATTTTTTTAAACAATACGGTGTAGCATTGCTCTAATCACACGATGTTTAGTGGTGATAAGGCTGAAGGTGGAAACGCACTACTCCCGGAATCCTTAATCACTGAGGAGCTGCTGGCTATCTTACTTATCTATAACTGAAAAATATTGTCGTTATGGCGTCAGACTTAGATAAGATGGTGGTAGCTAGCCAAGCGGACTAAGAACAAGTCCTACCAGCAACCAAGCCAAATACCTACAATAAGTACCCCCACTAGGAATTGATCCTGGGACCTCTAGGATCTAGGTCTATAACCGGTGGTGTGAACCACTAGACCACAGGGGCGTTTAAATTCTTCACCGTCTATGATACGCTA
This sequence comes from Crambus lathoniellus, assembly GCA_949710035.1. Taxonomy (NCBI): domain Eukaryota; kingdom Metazoa; phylum Arthropoda; class Insecta; order Lepidoptera; family Crambidae; genus Crambus; species Crambus lathoniellus. The sequence goes on from OX453297.1 coordinate 19,948,642, forward strand.
AAATGGAAACGTTTGTTTGGAAATTGTACGTTGGCCAAGTTTGAGTGCCGGCCGGTGAATTTATTTTATCCCATCAAAAACATAAATGTGAAATGAGAGCCAAGTTCAATATTATGGTATGAATATTGCCTTGGTTGTTGACTTCCACGACAAAAGAAGTGAGATCTAAATGGGTGCCAACTTCAATAATCAGTCGTGAAATTTATATAACTGTGACGGGACGTCCTCGTCGGCCAGCGGTACACTAGCCGGAACGTCGGAAGTCACCGCCCAGTATTTAATTTGTAGATAATAGATGAATAAAAAGATGATGTTTATAGGGACTTGACTTTTTATTGTAAAGGTAGTAATAAAGAACTGTAACAACAAGATAAAAAAATACATGAATAACAAAAAGTAGGTAGGTAGGTAGGTAGTAGTGGATATGATGATGAAAACTTACCCCTTTCCAAGGGTCAAGGGCTCCACTTGTTTAATACTATAACAAACAACTCAAACTGGTATAAAAACTGGTAGTGCTCCGCGAGCTCTGTACGGCTTGGTGATTTTAGTAGAACTGAATCAAAAATGATGAACAGGACACGTGAAACGAAGATTTTGAATTTGAATTGAAAGAACAGGATAGGATTCGATAAAATTAATGGCCACTATGTAGAACTAGATGGAGTTTCCAGCCATCATGGAGTTTTTAACCATCCATAATGACTGGTACGAATCGACATCGTTACATAACTACTTAAAATATTTTATAACAACTTAAAATATGATTGCTTCCTATAACTTAGGAAAAAATATCGAAGCCTAGGTCTGACTTGGCTAGTTCTCATATACGAATTATTAATATAAAGTACCTACCTACTAAAACAGATATAAAAAATATAAAAAAGCAACTACAACAAAAACCAAATTCTTAATGGAATCTTCTTCTTTCGTGTCGATGATGGTAGGAAATTAAATTAAATCTTCCCCGCCCAGAACTCGTCTAATCGAACCGCAGGCTCAGTAGCTGTCCACAGATCGTCGAGTGTGCAGTTAATCGGACACCCTGGGCAACGTAGGAGATGGGACATAGGTTGTGTTGTGGAGTAGCCCCAGCGGCACATGTTTTCTTTGCAGCGGCCAACTTGTGTTCTAAGTCTGTTTAAAGACAAGTCGGCCACGTTTCATCACAGCCGGGGGCCAGGTTTTCTGATATAGTGATTGGTGAGTTGGGTTTAACTCCCATCCAAAAGCGGAGTGTAGCCTTGGAAGCTTTACCAGATATGGGCCGTATGCGTCTAAGGAAGTTGTGTCTACTTTTAAGCCGAGTGGCAACTGAGGGATATCCGAACATTGGATGCCGGGCGTCCTGTTGTTATTCGATTATCTCAAAAGACGCCATCACTTCTCTGCGGACTTTGGGAGGGGCTATGCCAGCCAGTGGATAATAGTAAGAATAGTAAGTAAATAACTCATAATTTCCATAGCAAACTTTCGTTATGTACCTATGTGTTAACATAAATTCTTCACAATTTTTTTAATAAGCTTCTCGTTAGTTTCGATGATTTTGGTCTGCTCTTCTTTGAGCACTACAATCCTCGGCTGAAATGTCAATTGCAGGTCGTGTTTGAGTTTGAAGGCCAAGCTGCAAGCAAGAACTTCAATCGTACAAGATATTTCCCGGAGTTTGTAGTAATAAACAACTGCGGGGGAGTTGCAGGAGAGGATCCGTAACAAATGATGGCTTTGTGAGAATGGGGATGAAAGTAAATGCATCTAGTATGAAAGTGATGGTGTTTGAGAGAAATGAAGAAATTACTGACTGTACGGTAATGATAGGTGGTGAGAAAGTAGAACAAGTGCGTAAGTTTGTATATTTGGGGAGTTTATTCACAAGGGACGAAAAGTGTGAGGAAAACATAGAAAAACGAATGAAGAAAGGAATGCAGTGAATGGCGCTACACACTCGGTTATGAGTAGCCAAATCGTATCTGAAAAGGCGCTAATGGCTATTCATTACAGAGTATTGGTACTGACACTGATAAATAAATAAATAACTTCTTACATTCACACCAATTATCTAAGCCCATTTTAATTACATTAAGAAACTGTATCATGGAAAACTTGATAAAGGATAAATATATACTTAAATACTTTTTGTTTGTAAATACATACTTAATATACATAGTAAACACCCAGACCAAGACAAATAGACATGTTCATGCACACAAATATTTGTCTTGTTCGGGAATCGAACCCGAGACCACTGGCGCAGAAGGTGGGTAGCCTACCCCTGCGCCAAATCGGTCGTCATTTGATGTATAAAAGTGAGTCTTGGGCATGGCAGAAAAAGAATAGGTGTTGCAGTAATTTCACTGTGTTCACAGTTCACACTCGAGTCTACAGCTTATTGACTCGTACTTACTTACGTACGTATTTGTTTACGGTAAACGTAAACAAATACTTAATCGTTGTCACTTTCGCATTTCTAATTTGTTAGAAGGGATAGAATTTATGGTATGGAACCACAATACATTAACTAGTCTACGCTCCGTATTAGGAGCCTACTATCGCCGTAATTGGCTCTAACCTTAATCATACCCCCGTAATATCGAAAATCGACCCGAATAAAATTTAATCTCCATTTTTACAGAAGAATTTTTTCATGCCTAACTTGATGTTTACAAATGCTTATTTTTTATTCTTACTTTCAAATGTTGCCATTTACTTCCGTAATAGATGCTTTAACCTTAAATATATTTTGACTAGAGTTTACGGCGTATTTTAAAAAGCAATGCTTATAAATAATAATAAAATAAAGGCCTTTGTAGTGAACGTGCTTATTAATAGATTTAAAATCAAACCTTATTTTGAATTATTATTTATTTGATTATAGTGACACAACGTTTGCGGTAGGTGAATTTACACTTGTTTTGCGAAACACCCAATATGTATTTTTTCGTTTGTAAACTATATTTACAACCTATACCCTTCGATCATAAAAACCCTATACCTCAAAACGAGTTGTAGTGCTAACACAGCATAAGTAAGAATAACTTATTTTCATAAAAGTAACCCTGAATTTGCGAAGATCAGCTGTGCATACAAAAATTTATTTTGTGTCCGGTAAAATGTATTTGACAGCTGTTTCTATGCCTCCAATCATAGTACGGTTCGGGTAGGCCAAGGCAAGTACTCTATGATACTTTAATTGCTATAAAGTCTTTTGGATGTGACGAGATAAAAGATATAGGTACCTACTTACTCATAAACATATCGCGCGCGAAAACAGTCCCGTTAGCTGAGTAAAATAGTCTATTTTTAGTCCAGAAATTGAATCATTCATCAGTGACGGTAAATAAACGATTACAAAGCAATTAAAAAGCATTTAAAATACCTGCATGCCACTAATGATTTCGTCCATAATGCGCACGCGCTCGTCTGTCTTGCACGCGGTCCGCATGCGCAGCCTGGCGGCCAGCTTGCTCATGTAAGCTGCAAAAAAACAAAAATAGTCTCAAAACCTTTGTTAATTTAAGTCTTTGTTTTTTGCGTTACGCAGATACAGTATACAAAGAACATAAAAGACTGAAGAATCCTTTGTTTAACATAGTATGCACATATTATGTAGGTCCTAGTATTTTACTGTTTTCTTTTTGTGCTCGCTAAAAATTACCTCACATCATACACATCTGTTTCTATAAAAAGAGATACGAAACAATGATAAATCGATTTAAATTCCGTTGTGCAGCTCCACCATTTTCATTCAATACTTGTTGTGAAAAAACATTATCACTTCATGCAGATTGTGAATGTTAAGAAAACAACTCACATTGTACTGGGATTGTTTGCAAAACGATACCGACGACTCCGACAATCGCGGCGACGCCGATTTTGATGTAAATCAAGTAGCATACAACCACCACTTGTAGGGGCAGCAGCCAAATAAAGTGGGCGTAGATGAAGGCGTAGTCGAATCTGTTCACGTCGTTTGACAAGAGATTGACGACTTGACCCGCCGTCGTTTGCGCCAGCGCTCCTGAGCTCATGCGCATCACCTGGCGAATTTAAATGTTAGATGTCAATGGGAAGTTAAAGAAGTGAAAGCAACTAATAAGAGATGTTTAAACATAACAAAGACCAAAAATACAGGGTGTTAGGGCCACCTTTGCAAAAACTTTAACCATGGCATCAGACCATCATGCTGAACAACGTACAGCAAGAATTTTTTGTCGCAAATGAAAAAAAAAACGACTTTTCATACAAATTTAGCAACTAATCGGGACATTTTGTATGGATAGTCAAAATATTGTTTTCATTTCCGAAAAAAAAATCTTGCTGTGCGTTGTTCAGCATGATGGCCTGAAGCCGTGCGTGAACGGTGCCCCTAACACCCTTTATATAAATACTACACCACATGTTGCAAATAAAATTAATTTTATAAATACCTAGTTCCATTTTGGTTTAGTATGTAGATACAGCGCAGTTATATTTCACAGACAGCAATAAGCATGTTAATTCATATAAGTAAATAGAACCTTTCTATAAATGAGAGAGCAGGTGGCAATGCGGACTTTCATCCCAAACTGCTGCGTGGAGTAGGCGCCGTGGTGGTTGAGGAACGCGATAAGCAGCGACATGAGTATCACGACCGACGCGGAGTACACGGCCTGTTCGTACGTCATGTTGGACCCTGGCTCCCAGTATGTCAGCATCATGCTCAGAGCCACTGGTTGGAACGGTCTGGGAATCAAATTGTTCTTGGTAGTAACTACGAAAATGTTTTCAACTACCTCAAACGATGTTTTTTTCTTTTATTAACATCCGATAATAATTGCAAACTATTATGATCGGATGAACTAGGTGTTATTGTTGATCGAAGATCGGATGTTAATTTCTCAGTAAGTAGGTAAGTACATAACTTTTCGTATTACAATCAGCGTGAAAAATATTTGTAAGTTATTTAAATTATTACTTTTTTGCATTCACAATGCAATTTTTATTGTTGAAATATTGAAAATGATGTACCTACCTATTTAGAAAAAAACGACCCGTCTCACAACCGCACGTCCCATCGGGGCTGGTTGTGAGACGGGTAGATAGATACGCTTCTCGTAACGACTCCGTAGCTCAGTGGTTAGAGCAGTCGCCCGGATAGCGAAAGGTCGTAGGTTCGTGTACCATCGCAGCTGGTTGTGAGACGGGTCGATTTTTTCTAAATACTTCATTTTAAATTTTTCAAATATTTGTAACCTTTTATCAGTATTGCAAAATATAAGTAGATTTTAAGGGCCAGTTTTTATATCCAGGTTAAGTTCCAATCAAGTTATTTGACTTTTTGACTACTTTAGTGTCTGTATCACAGTACACAGAAACGTGTTGCCACTTAACTTCTGGTTTAATTTTAATAAAGCACGGAAACATACTATAAAATTCTATCAAGTATTTGTATTTCTTGGTAGGCCTTATTCTAAAGATCATCCCAATTAAGAGACATCACACATATCGTGCTTGGATTGCGTAACACTGCGTTTAAACGGTGTTTACAGGAGTTGTGTGATAATGTGTTTTGTCATAGCCACGTCAATAAGACGATTACTCACTTGAGAAGGAGTGCCTGGATCAAGAACATGATTCCAGAAGGCGCGTAGCTCATCCAGAAGGCCTTTGTCATCGCGCGCAGGAGCGATGGCTTGCGCCCTTTTTTGTTTGCTAATGCTATCTCTTCCAGCCATTTCCTGTGAACAGATATATAAGTCACGAGATGTAGAGAAAACACAACTAGTTACCATATAGGTTTATTTCGTAAGTGAACTTTTCAACATACCTACGTGGTACCTACATAACTGGTTTCTCATGTTTGTTTACTGGTACCTAAATATTTTCTCTCATATCTAACACTCCCAATCACCATCTTGTGTGCTTGACCTTACAGCTGGTACCTACTTATTATCTACTTATAGAAACTGATTGTTAGCGCCTATGTAAATAGTCATGTGGTACGAATGATATCACCGTTTTTGAATTTAAATTAAAGATATATCTTTATCGCTTCCTTCTTTACTTGAATACAAAATAGTTCGAAAAATGAGCTGTAAATGAAAAGTTTTACCTAATTTTACTTCTGTGTAGGTATATTGAAGTCGCAATTTTTATGTAAAAAACCGGCCAAGTGTGACTCGGAATAGCACACGAAGGGTTCCGTACCATCAAAAAAATCACGTATGATGTATGGGAGCCCCCCTTAAATATTTGTATTATTTTCTTTTAATTCATTATTTTTAAAGTGAATATACAAGCGTCTGCCTGTTGCCGTTGTTAATATCGAGCAAAAAACGTCAAACAATTGACTAGCTATCACGATTCTTTAGATACAGCCTGGTGACAGACAGACAGACGGACAGCGGAGTCTTAGTAACAGGGCCCCGTTTTTATCCTTTGGGTACGGAACCCCAAAAAAAGAAAATTTTTACTTACCACAAGGTTACACTGTTTGCCTCGTTTGATATTGATTAATTTAGTTACATTACATTAAAAATAAGTGTGATCCCTGTATTTATTTACATAATGTATGTGCCAGACAACTGGTCAAAGAAAACGCATAAGCATTAGGTATATTAAAAGTTCCCTATCGATAGGGATAAAAAATGCCTTAATTCTCATACGTATAGATAGCACAAGGCATTTATTTGTATTAGTTTACGTTCATCCGCTTATTTATACTTATCGTTCGGGTCTATCTCGCGATCTTCATCTTCTGCTTGGAGCTACCTATTTACTTGACTTGGCGCTACTATTTTTACTACATTTTTATTTACGACTGTAACCGTAACATAACGTAACGTAACGTTTTAGCTGACCCAGCGCGACTTCGTTCACATGGCCCTTCCCCCTACTACACCTTACCCCACCCTACCACTATTCTATCCCTACCATACCCCTACCCTACTCTACCCTATCCCTATCCTAACCATACCCTACCCTACCCCTACCCCTACCTCTACCTCTACCCTACCCCTACCTCTACCTTTTTTTTGTTGATTAGAGTGAGGGCAAATACATACTTTACGTATACCAGTGACATTCTGGCAAGTTGGACTCGGTCAGCGACAGCCGTACGTCCAAGTTATACCGGGACTCCCGGGCTGTCTCTCGCCGCCGCCCCCAGCGCCCCCAGCGCCCCCGTCGAGCCTGAGTAGTAGGCTCGGCGGGGGAGCTTGGGGGTTCTAACTCCAGTTTATTTATGTTTAAACTAGCTGACCCGGCAAACGTTGTAATGCCATATAAATTATAGTAAACTTCAATAGTACTTCATGACAGATGAAAATAAATAATGACGAAGAAGTTATATAGGTACGTGACAGATAAGTCTGCGCGCATGCGCGACCGGGGGACCGCGACCGATAAACAAACAAACACACTTTCACATTTATATCTAATATTAGTATAGAAGTATGGATTAAATTAATCCATCAATAGTTGTGGATACTTTGGAGTGTTAATCAGGTAAAATTAACACTTCTCGTAGCAAACTTAGGAAATGAGTTTTCCTTCTTCATTAGTTAAGTTCGTATTTGTTATTCAATTTTGTATGGATTACACGCCTTTGTTTTGGAACAAAATGCACTATCATCAAAATACTATGTCTAAATACAGAAAATGACGTAAAATGGGTAATTTGGTTGGCAATTATTGTGTTGTATGCTATTATATCGCTAAATTTTTCCAAGTTAAGGCGTAATTGGTGGCATGAGAATATTTTTGATTCATACGCGTATCAGTTGCTATCGAAATTTATGCTTATTGTAAGATTTATCGCGCAATCATACCTATATTTAGGTGCCTACAATTTAAAAGTATTTGAGTTTTAAGTTTAAAGGGTTGTTGTTTGTATTTTCGTGACCCTTCGGCATTTTTTCAGGGCAGTACTCGCGGTTGTACTGCTAGTCTGAATCTTGATAAAAATCTCGATATTTAAATTAAATTATGTATATTGAGTTTGGAACCATTTAAAAATTTAAGTTTTAAGGGTTGTTTGGATTTTCCTGACGCTTCTGCACTTTTTCAGGGCCCTAGTTGAGGGTGGGTGTACTTCTAGTCTGAATCTTGTTACTTATATTATTATAAAAATGTAGATATTTTATGATAAATTATTAACTTACGTAAAATTATTTTTTATTGTTTGAAATAATAGGTATCCTTACATTTTAATTGTAACCTTAAAATTAATTATGTTCAATAACTCAATCTCCAACCAAAGATTGTTTATAGAAGTTATTAAAATATTACAAAGGGTCTATGGATATCAAGAGCGTGGAAGTAAACTTGTTTATAAGCTACTTATGCCCTCAGAATAAATTATGCTGACTGCGTATTCATGATTCACTGACCACGTGACTTTTTGTTTGATTAAATTAAATATTGTTAATTATTTGTTCATTTAATAGATATAATTGGACGAGCTACCTACGTGATGTTTATTAACGCGTTCGTACTTTAACCGATTTGTGTAAAAATAATCTTTATTTTTTATAGATACCTATAAATTCTATTTGCTCAAACTACGCTATGGTGGCACAGTAGTGAAATTAATAAGATAATAAAAAATATTTTTAGAAGATCTAATGTTTCCGTATTACAGTTACATATTCATAGAATACTGTGTATTAATTAGGCTTAATACCGATCTTGGTCACATTCTATAACATTATGCTAAACGCATAATGACATTATGGTCAACCAATAACGACACATTCAAGCGATCTCCATAATTTAATTTCCCATGAATGTCTCATGGTGTTTCTGTTCTGTCCACGGGGTCCATTATCACATGCTCATTAATATTAAAACTACGGCCTTATCCGTGTGAAATTTTGTTGATCAATTTAAAAGAATGCTGTTCATTCTAAAACCAGCTAGTAACTTGATGATGTGAAAGTTAAAACGATTAAAAGTGACAAAACCTTTGATGGAAGGACAAAACATAATAAAACATTTTATGGTGTTAAGTTGAACTTGCATTGATTATTATATCTACATGCACTTTGCTAAAATATGAGAGTGTGATGGTTATTTTATAATTTTATATAATCTCAGGGAAATGGACAGACTAGGTGACTACTAGGTGTCTTTACAATAATTAACACTAAACAAGGACGTGACGAAAATAACTTAGTATCTATAAGATCATATCTAAGTATGAGTGGTAAGGAGTGAAAGCATCACATTCACAGCTATTCTTGAATTGAAGTGACCTGTGTTTGCGCTCGGTTCCGTGTGCCGGTAACACATTACTCGCGTCAATGAGTATCTAAGTGAAATCAAATACCTAATCGAATTAAGGTTATTTTTTATTACGCTCATTGAACAAACTTTAGTGTCGGTCAATTAATATTAAATGTTGCTATGCTTACTAACTATTGGCCGGTGTTGGTCGATCGTAAATCGGGGATGTGGGTATAGTCAGCTTCAAAGTGATCTGAGCGTCTAAAACTTCTAAAAATATAAAATGACAAAAATCAACCTTATCTCAAGAAGTAAAGGTGTATTTTCATTTGTTGTTTGAGAACAAATGACAACAAATGAAAGTACACCGTAAAGTATTATGGTAAGAGTGATTTTTGTCAAATGTTCAGATAATTTTGGAGGTTTTGGACGCTCAGATAATTTTGAAGCTGACTGTACATTAGCTACGGATGAAATGTTATGTGTGGTAGCAATTTTTAATATTTTTCAAGGTCCATAATAAGTCTTTGCATAAAAATATCTTGAACTAATAACGAATTTAAAAGTACAATAATAAACAGGTATGACTTTCCATAATTCAAATAAGAGTAGGTAAAGTCCGTTCGGTTAGATAGTGTCGGTACGCGCATGGCATTGTGACTCTTGCTATAAAATCCTTACTAATGCAGATATAACTAATACGCTAATACACACAAGTTGGGTACCAAAGTCAATTAATTATGAAAATTTGGATATTTTTATATAAAAGGAATTTAAGTAAGTGATTTACAAATAAAAGGGCGACACTATCTAAGCGAATGGACTGTACTTACCTAGGATACATATTAGTGAACTTATTCGACTTTTAAATTATCAATTTCCAATATATTATTGACTAATGGCTACGCGTTGTTTTAGCCGCCTGTTCCCGTTCCCTCGGGAGAAACTTAAGAATGAAACTTTTTATTGGTGAAAGATTTAAGTTAAAATCGGCCAAGTGCGAGTCGGACTCGCGCATGAAAGGTTCCGTACCATTATCTATACTACAACATTAGACACTATATTTAAGATCGAGAAAAAAACGGCAAAAAAGTCACGTTTGTTGTATGGGAGCCCCCCTTAAATACTTATATACAAATACATATTCTGTGAGCATTTGAAGCGTCTACCTGTTGCCGTTATTAATATTCAGCAAAAAATGCCAAAAAATCACGTTTGTTGTATGGGAGCTCCCCCTAAATATTTATTTTATTCTGTTTTTAGTATTTGTTATTGTAGCGGCAACAGAAATACATCATCTGTGAAAATTTCAACTCTCTAGATATCACAGTTCATGAGATACAGCCTGGTGGCAGACAGACAGACAGACAGCGAAGTCTCAGTAATAGGGTCCCGTTTTTACACTTTAGGTACGGAACCCTAATTATGTGATCCTAAACCCACGTGGACACATAAAGTGAACGTACATGATGCTAGGTGCTAGACTAACATTTATTTTCATAGAAAAACTACGAAAACCTATGGACGTCCTTAAAATACTTGATAAAGCAACCCACACAATTAAGCAATATAACTTACGTATTTTTACACGATGGTTTTGGTGGAATTTATACTTACGTAAATGGACTGTAAGTAAGTATTAAAACTTCTGAGATACTGCTGTGCAAATAAAAGGAAACACTTTGTTCAAACTATCAATAACTGCAGTGTCGACTACGGTGTTTGAACTATTTAAAGAATAATTTACAGTATTGTACAGTATTGTCTATGTCTATACTAATATTCATCAACATCTGATCTGAAGTCCTGAGGGAGATCGAGAGCTTCTATGGGCAGTTGTACTCCACGCAAACTGCTGTTGAAAGCAAGGCTAACGACCCAGAGCACAGCCATCTCTATCGTCTTCTACCGATAGAGACGGCTGTGCCCAGAGCCAAGCTGGCCACCCGGAGAGTGCCGAAGATATCCCGGACGTCAGCCTGTACGACATTAAATGCTTCTCAAGCAACTTAAAAACAACATGGCGGCGGGTGATGACCGCCCGCTCTCAGAAGCTCTGTAACTCTTGCAATAAAGGTTAAATAAATAAATAAATAGTTTCTGAGAGCGAGCGGGCTTAAAGTCCAGAAGCTTTTCAACTCTGTCATCCTCGAGAGCAAAACGCCAAAGGCATTAGGCAGAAGCGATGTGATGGTGTTCTTCAAGAAGAATGATAAGACCCTCTTGAAGAACTACCGACCCATCTCGCTTCTGAGCCATATCTTTTCATATCTCCCGAACAAGCCGGGTTTTGAAAAGGCTATAGTACCATAGACTATACAATCATACGCTGCGGCAAGTTGTACAGAAGGAAGACCGAAGAGTATAACGTGCCACTTTGCTTGGCGTTCGTGGACTATGAGTGACTACGAGAAAGCCTTTGATTCGACAGTGCTGCAGTCTCTCCAGAGGTGACAAACATCGAGGTGCTGAGGTACTTATACCAAAACGCCCACCATGTCGGTCCGATTACTGAACCAGAGTTCTAATCAAATCCAACTACAGCGAGGTGTGAGACAGGGAGACGTTAAATCTCCGAAACTGTTCACGGCTGCGTTGGAGGATATTTTTAAGCTTCTGGACTGAAAAGGATATGGCATCAACATTAATGGCGAGAAACTAACACACCTGCGGTTTGGCGATGATGTAGTTCTTATGGCTGCGACCTTGGAAGACCTGAACACAATGCTCGAAGATCTCAGTAATGCTTCTCATAGAGTGGGTCTTAAGATGATGTACCGTTGGGGCGGAAAGGATCTCGAATGGCGACTGCGCACCGGACGACGTTCCGTGGGCAGGTCCCTTACAAGGTTGACCAACGATCTGGTCAAGGTCGCGGGAAGCCGCTGGATGCGGGCAGCGCAGGATCGATCGCTATGGAGATTCTTGGGGGGAGGCCTATGCCCAGCAGTGGGCGTCGTTCGGCTGTCATGATGATGATACTATACTAATATTATAAAGAGGAAAGATTTGTTTGTTTGTATGTTTTTAGTTAATGGATAAACTCACATACAGACAAAACTGACTACTGGACTGATTTTAAAGATTCTTTCACCAGTAGAAAGCTTTATTATTCCAGAGTGACATAGGCTTAAACATTAAGTAAGTAAGTAAAAAGTGTTTTGTATTCTATTCTTTTATGAAAAATATACATACAATCCTTATCGAAGCAGCACCTAGTTTTCATTTATCGACCTGAATAGAATAGAATAGAATATTTATTAATTGCATTTCATGTGGTACATTTGAGATCTTACACTAAGTTTTGGTTCATACACATGCGCCCTGTAAGGACATAACATTCCGATATCATTTATCCGGATACTCCCACAGGATCTGGTGTACCACGCGGTTAAGATCGCGTGGAGCCACTAGTTATTTATACAGGTACTCTATACTTAGTTAATTACGAGTAAAATGTGATTGTTAATACCATGGTTTTATAGTTAAATAGATATCATGAATCAGGTGACATTGAATTTGTTTCACCTTGTTCCATTTTATGTAAGTTGTTTTGCTAAAGGTATTTATAGACTAAGATCCCACTGCAAATTAGTGCACTCATTGAGTTTTCGCTAAAACCTCATTTTTACATATATTTATGGTTAGGAGAATATATAAAAATAGGGTTGGCTATCAAAATGTGGCCGCTAGTATTAAAAAAATAGCACTACCACACTTCGCCAGCAAAAAATAACTTTGTTTTTCATAGTGTTTGTATGAAGGATAAAGTTTTTTTTGCGGGATTGAAAATGTGTTATAAACTGCCGACTATATATCTCGTTCAAAGCAATTTTTCGTTTTAAGTGTTTATTGGGGTGTACAGCATACATGTATTATATTTGTAAGTAATGCATGTAAGTAGTATACCACTACCACACTTCGCCAGCAAAAAATAACTTTGTTTTCATTTTGTATGAAGAACAAAGTTAGGTATTTTTGCGGGTTTTGAAAATGCGTTATAATATATCTCAAAAAACTGCCGACTATATCTCATTCGAGTGTAAAACTGTTCATTGATAAAACGTCCCCCCCCCCCTACTTTTCAAATAAGAAAGCGTGAAACATGTACGATTTTTTGTTGTTTTTGTTAAAACCCGCCCGACTTCAAAGTACTTACGTTATTTATTTGGTGAGGAATTATTTCTTACTTTTTTGATGTGATTTTTTTGAAGGCGGTTTTATTTTTTTATAAAAATAATTTTTATTTCACTCTTTTTAGTGCATCGTGCAGGCAATTTACGTGTATTCTGGTAAATAGGTATGTGATCAAACTGAAAACCTCCTTTTTTGAAGTCGGTTAAAATACCTTGAGGTATCCCATTTTTAACAAAACAAGAATCATCTAAATCGGTTTATAAACAAAGGAGTTATGCCCAAAGATACGTATTAAATCCACATAAAGTGGTAACGAAAACGACAGTATTTTCAAGATTTCCTGAAAACTACTGAACCGATTTCAAAATTTCAAAAAATGGGACCAACTTGAAAACCAGCCTGATGTAATAACGTTTCAATCATTTCAATCAGTCCATCCGTCTTCGAGTAATCGGTGGACATACACAAAAAAAAAAAAAAAAAAAAGAGAAAAAACATACATACAGACGAATAGAGAACCTCCTCCTTTTTGATTTAGAAGTCGGTTAAAAAGGAACAGGAGGGGTCATGTCAAAATCTGTAAATTAAAGAGTACTTACTTATGTACAAAAATGATCTTTAATCTCTGGACATTTATTTACCAAAGGTATTTGGGCAAAGGCACAGAAGCCTATACAGCCAGCTTTGCTACTATATATAAAAAATCTAAAATCGTAGATACCATACAAAAAGAGAAATTATTATTATTATCTAAAACATTGCTTTTTAATAATATGCGTTTTTAGAAACAGATTAAACCAAATAAGTTAAAACATAAAAAATCGGGCTATTAATTCCATAGAATTGCATAGAGTACGGGTCAAACACTAAACATGGCTGTATGGACTTAGTTTCCCTTGCCTTCCCTAAAATCGAGAAAATGAACGAAAAATTTATCAGAATTCGAGTCTATCGAAAATTCCGCGGCCATAGGAAAAATATTTTTTAGAATATTTCTGTTTATTTTTACTTCCCTCATATTCGAAATGAAAAGTAGAGTGTTTACTTCGGGTGTATGGACCCATAACAGTCTCGAACTATCGGCGCCCTCACTTCGTTCGTGCGCCAAAACACTCGACTGTTATGGGTGCCATACAGCCCTTACTTAACAATCTACTATTTCAGGCCTCCCTAAACACAGAATAATATTTAGCTAAACACATATTTTGTAAACGCACATCATTTAGGTATGACTTTTGTCGCACGAATGACTACAATTTCTTTTACATCATACTGCTCGGTAACAAAATTATTCAACGTAAAAAAAAAATAACCTACACTTATTTTAGGAAAAAAAACGTTTTTTCCTATTCTTGCATTGTGAATGCATAATTTTCTAAGTAGGTACTCTTGTTTTGTAAAGCGGTAGTTTGTTTACCAGAGTGCCTGTTTCACAATGTCCAATTAGGAGATGCTTTCACGTTTACGTGACAGTTTTGTATGGCCTATCTGTCAAGTAAAAGCTAATCAGAACTTACTTAGACATTGTGAAACAGGCCCTAAGTCTCTGAAACCATTGTACCGATTACGAAAATATAATTCACCAGTAGAAAGCTATATTATTCCTGAGTGTCGTAGGCTATATTCTTAACCAACTGCATTGTGAATGCATAATTTTCTACTCTTATTTTGTAAAGAGGTAGTTTGTTTAGATGTAGGTAAGTCTCTGAAACCATTGTACCTACCTACCGATTAAGAACATATATTTCACCAGTAGAAAGCTAGATTATTCCTGAGTGTCGTAGGCTATATTTTATCATAATACTAGTTGATCCGGCGAACTTCGTACCGCCTACCTTCCCGACAGCACGCCCGCCATCTACTGGGTCCAATTGTAAAAATAATCGATTTTCGAATCCACCCGTAGACATACAAAATAATTCTTTAAAATCGGCCCAGCCGTTTAGGAGACGTTCAGTTACATACACACGCACAGAAGAAAATTATGTATTTAAAGATCTGCAAAAGAACGAGTAAGTACCACTGGGGAAATCCGCGGCACCAGCTAGTCGTTTAAATATAAGTTGAAGAAAAGCATTGATATTTTATGCAAATAAAGTGTCGTATTACACTCAAGAGAAGGTACTTCAAAGTTAAACTTAAAGAGGATGTAAACAAAGAACCAGTTCGGCACGAAGGTTACGGAAGTGAAGCTTTTGATTCACTGCAGCCGCTGCATGTAAGTAGTCGAGGGCGCGAGAGCCTGCCTCCGACTGCAGTCCTTTAGATCAGCGGTAACGTCAAATCAACCAGTCTTTATAGGTTAACTGGATATCTCTCAAAGGATATTCGTGTTACTATCTTCCCATCAACTTTATATAAAGTGTTTATCTGTTTAACTAGATAGACAAACACTTTATTGCTCACACAGAGATACAGTACACAATGATGATACACAAATTATATGGGCAAAGGCGGTCTTATCGCTAAGAGTGATCTAATGTTGAATTTAACTTCAAAATTAATTGTTCATATAACTAATCTAATCGAATTATCATCGTTCTAAGTAGATTCTAGAAATCGTAATTATCTATTTATTTGTTGCAGTAGTTACTTACATTGAAGTATTTCATTTTATTATTCATACGTTCCCTGAAATATCAAAGTGCGTCTTACAATATCGTCACAGTATAAGAATTATTTTCAATTTTCATATCATTTTTTCATTGAGTTATAACAAGTGGCGTTAATTGCACGCCAAACAATTATGCTCTATAAGTTTTTGCCCTTTATTTACCTTATTTATTTTTATTTACTTATGGCTTGTAAACTGTAACGATCATGTGATCATGTTGCCTATTTCAACTTGTGTTCTCGAACCATCTTCTATCCTCATGTGAAGTGGAAGGAGACCTCAGCTGCTAAGTTTAGTTCACAAAACAAGAGAAAAAAATCTTTGCGTGTTCTGTGGTATAAGTTCTTTAATCTAGTATTTGTATTTTTAAAGCAATTTTGCATACTTATCAAAAATTCTTTTTTTTTGCAATAATTAAATACAGACGCCATGACATCAAAACAAAAGCTATTGATTTAAAAGAAGGATAAATACGTTTAACACTCCTTTGCGTTTTCAAGGTGATCCTACTAATTGTCGCGTGATCCTACATTCGTTGCCACATGGAAGCTTCTCCGTTCAAGACAAGACTATAATGTATACTTTGTTGCATTGAGATAAAATTCACATTATCGGCGCAAGCTTGGCTATTGTGCGACAAGGCCTTTCGTTGCAGAACTCGCCCCGACTAGGGTCAACGACTACCGTGCGACGTACTCGATGTACTCAATGAAGATGCAAGCTGCAGCTGCATTATACATAATCTGTGATTCTTAGACATCCAATTGGGTAATTTACTGTTCGAAAATGCATAATTTACTTACCTACTTAATTAAATTTTTTTTTAACGTCACTGGCTACGTCTCAATCGCAGATAACTTAGCCACTGAATGCATTCAGTCATTTATTCATAGATTGCATGTCACATTACATAAATTCAGAACAAGAAGAAACTTATACCTAGACCAGACCTAACTACCAAGGTTCGATGACAGAAAATAAAGAAAATCGGGGGGGGGGGGGGGGATCGGGGACTCCGACCAAAACTGAACTCCTAACATCGTACTCTGTCTCCTTAAAGTACATTATACAGGGTGATCCATCGGGCGGGACGGGTAAGTATGGGAAAATTTGAAACTATAAGAGATAGAGATATTTTTTCTAGGGAACCATGTCGTCGATTTTAGAGTTAAGAATAACTTCATTCAAATATTTTCAAAAAAACTCATACACGACTCGGGAATCGAACCTTGTCAGTTTTCAAAACAAAAAATTTAATTTTATTACGAAAGTTGATTGCGTAGGTTGTTGTTAGGAATACATTCTACTATGGAACCCATGTCTACAAATTTAAGAAAATGCTGCATTTTACTATTTTATTTTAAATGTCCACTATAACTTTTCGTCAGCAAAATGTAACTTTGTTTTTCATAATGTTTGTACGAATGAAAAAGTTATATTTGCGGTTTTTGAAAATTGTTATATCTCAAAAAGTGCTTACTATATTTAGTTCAAAACCAATTTTCGTTGAAAGATTTTATTATTATCTATAGCATATATTTTTGCTAGATTTTTCACGTTTTTATTTCAAAAGAAGATAGGAGATAAAAATTCCATTGTGAATGCAAAAAAGTAAAACCAATATGTTCTAGTATGTGTTTCTTTGTTTGTCCTTCTTTCACGTCAAAACGGATCGACGTGATTGTTGGTATGGGGAATATGGGGATAGTTTGGGAGCTGGAGAGTGCCCTAGGCTATTTCCCCGGAAAACTATCACAATTCCGCGGGATTGTATGGAAAATCGTTTAACTGATGTGCTTACAAACTGACATGTAATCACTGACGTTTTATTTGTTTTTTATTTATGTAATTCTTTATGCACAATGTACAATGTACATAGGCGGACTTAATGCCTCAGGCATTCTCTACCAGTCAACCTTAGGGTGATATAGCGATAGTAATGTGGTAGGGTGCACAACCAGCATTTTTTTTCATTTTTTCATTTATTGTTTAAATTTTACACATGTTATGAGAATAGTACATACACCGCAGCAAAAGCCGTTTCGGCTTTAACTGTTGCGGAGGTGTTCAGTTACAAATAATTAGTTACATAAATAAAATTTGTTTCCAATAAAAGTGATAAGTATAAAAAAACAGGATATGCTGCCGTAGTAACATTAATAATATGAACAAAAGAGAAAAAAAAATAAACTTGTTAAAGCGTTTTAGTCGTTTAGGATTACTTAAATATGTGACATTTGTGTTAAGCAGTGTTAACTTCTTTGGCGAATGAAAATCTATATTAGATTTACCTAGGTGAAACAAAATTCACCGGGTCCACTAGTATTTAATATTATGATGATTTTGTAAGCTAGTCAATTTCATAGAAAATATAATCCGCCGTCCTACATCCGTATAACCCTGGCTAGCTAATCGTGTGCTAATGCTAATCCACCACTGTCAGTCGCTATTATTGCGAGGCCCTTGCACGGTACGGGATGATGAAACACACTCAGGTTATATTGTCAATAGGTTCCTGTTTATTTATAACAATTCTTAGTTATTTACTTATTACTTTTATAGATTTTTTCTTAGGTTACAAATAAACACTTTTTCTATCTAACCGCCTCTGTGGTCTAGTGGTTCACACCACCAATTTCAGACCAAGAAGTCCTCGGTTCGATTCCCAGTGGGGGTACATATTGTATTCGGTTTGGTTGGTGGTAGGACTTGTTCTTAGTCTGCCTGGCTAGCTACCACTATCTTATACAGAGTGCTAGGGGCACCCTTGCAAAAACTTTAACCATGGCTTCAGGCCAACATGCTGAACAACGCACAGTTTTTGCAAGGGTGCCCCTAACACCCTGTATAAGTCTGACGCCATAACAATGATATTTTCGGCATTATTGTGTTCCGGCTGTTAGAGATATAAGATATCCAGTTCCTCAGTGATTGAGGGTTAGTGCGGTTCCACTTTCAGTCTTATTACCACTTCACATCAGGGGCCCGATTCTCAGGCATTCGAATTTTTTCAGTGTGGTAATTCGTATGTCGAACATTTTGTTCGTGGTTTCTATTGAAAAGTTAGAATGTTTCAAACAAACTAGGCTGTCCCTGGCTGTCCCACATGTCAACAAATTCATTTTGACAGCTAAGTTCGTATACAAACATCTATTGGTTTGTACCACTCATGAAGCTCGACTTAATACTGAGGCAACTGGAGAGTGCATTACGAACAATTTTTTGTGACCACAAATTACACAGTGGCTGTCTTCCGTCTCACCTACACTTTAAAAAAATACGTATGGTCATATGAGACAACTGACAGCTACTACATACTAAATGTCAAATTTGCTGGTGTTCACTTTTTTATTCAGGGTGAGAACTCCAGTTACCTCAGTATTAAGTCGAGCTTCATGGTACCAATCGTAGCGTTCGACTGGTTTTCGATCGAACTTTTTCGATTGTAAAATTCTGACAATACAAAAACTGTGTTAAATTTGAATTTCGAGCTTATAAATGTGAACTTTTCTCGATTGCCTGAGAATCGGCCCCCTGTTCGCGTAAGTGTATATATTCTTTGCCCCTGGTGTGATGAAGGCTAAGTGCTACCCCGTTTTGGATTAAAAAAAACACATGTTGATTTAACAACTCTGTTTGATACCTCTCTATTAAAACTTGAACGTTTCATTAAAACTTTAGATTTTTACGAATGGATTTTTAATAGCATAAGTATTAAGTTTTCCTATATTTTATTTGCGAAAAAAGCAACTATGTTAAAAATCGTGATAAATTGGGTTTGATATGGAACAATTCTGTATTGGGTAAATATTTTTTGTGAATGCAATGTTCATGCTATAGAATTGCTAATAATGGTTTTAGAAGTGTCATGTACCTATCTATTGTAGTCACAATGGCTGATCAATGCCATTCTGGCTCGCATTGATATTCTCACGAACTCACTTTGTACAATGTTCAACGTTCATTCACAGGAAATTTTGATTAAGTCATTATGTTCAGTTTGTTTAATGATTCAAGGACCTTATTAGGCTAGTTGTTAGAGCAATGTTAAAGTAAGATTGTGAAAGAGATGGCGCTATACAGTGTAGGTCGTTTTTTTAATTTTTTTTTTATAGTGAGGGCAAATACAGTGTTTTCGTATACCGCTAACGGCATGTTGGACTCAGTCAGACAAGGCCTGTCTCTCGCCGCGCCCAGCCCTCCCACCAAGCCTAATAGGCTTCGCGTCAGGGCTGGGTGGCTCTAACCCCTGCCCCGCCCCCTGACGAGCTCGAAAGCTCGACAGGAGGCGAGGCAGGAGATACAGTGTAGGTCCTACATACTTAGCTCCGCTTTTTAATCAACCTTACTGGAGGTGGTATAAGACGGGTTCCACATCAATGCCAAATTTCAGTATAAGTGATACTCATTTTGAGTTTCACCAACTGGACACACGTGTGTCCAGCCTCTCGTGTCAGTTGGTGAAATACCCATTTCAGCGATAGGAGAATCTATGGATTCCATAAGCCCCGTTGATAGGGCTATTAATTGGAGACATTTGTTTGCTGTAAAACTAATTTTAGTGCCTACTTAAATACAATATATGATTTCTTTAGCCACTATGACACATATTGTCTAGTTAGCACTATTACCCACTGCTAGAGGTTTACTTCTCTATGATTGTGTAATCTGTAGGTGAAAAGGTGCTATAGTACAGGAGCCAGAAGTTATTGTTGCGGATATTGATATTCGTATTTTCACGAAATAACTACCTACCTATTATAAACATTTTGGATTATGAATATAATATACTAGCAGATCCTCGCGGTTTCACCCGTATGGTACCCGATCCCGTGGGAATATCCGGATAAAATATAGTCTATGTCACTCGGGAAGAATGTAGCTTTTTAATGTTCAAAGAACTTTCTAAATCGGTCCAGTAGTTTCGGAACCTATTCGATGACGAAACAATCAATCTTTCCTCTTTATAATATTAGTATATATAGTATAATAGAAAAGTAGAAAAGATGATAAAGATGCAAATGCTCTCAGTAATTTTCATTGTTAAAATAAATTGGATTACATATAAAAATAAGTTCGTGGTTAGGTTCTAGCGTTCACATGTTTGTGGTGTATAATACAGATATCTAAGAAACGAACTAGAATTTTTAGAAAATATATAATAATTAAGTAAAACCACATACAATATTATATTTACAATTGCTGTCATGGTCACCCTACTTTGTCACTGAGTTCTCTGTTGATAATCGTTTATTTTTTGAACTAGTGATAGATAAAAGAATGAGGTGCTAGCTCTAACATATAAGGGCTCTGATGAAAGCCACACGGAAACGTTGCCAAGTTTACAAACCGGTTTTGACATTTGTGATGCGTTCTGTCGAACGGGTCCAAAGTCTTGGCTGGACGATGAATTGGTTAATGAGAGGTTCCTGTGGCCGAGACGGTTATCGAAGTGCCGTCACCGGCCGCATTACCCATTACCCAATGAGGAGGCATGGCTAATCACCATTACTCGGTACCGCGAGAAGTACACAGGAAACCTGCCTGTTTCAATTGGAACTCTTTAGTTGTCGTACTACTGAGGAAAGAGTTCGGAAGCACACCGTTTGGATTAGGTTAAGGTTAATGTGTTCATTCCGATGCTTAATTTTACGATTTCAATTCTAGCTTCAACTTATCGAAGTAAAAACTCGCTTGAAATAGGTATTTCTATACCTATATACCTGCATGGAATTCTTAGAAACAGTCTGCTCTGAAAAAGTTACATGTCTGCGGTTTTAACCAGGTAATTCGGTAATGACAGCTAATTTAACAAAATACGCTAAAATATTGGGTTTTCTAACAAATATTTGACCTTGCTTGGGTTAGTATGAAAACGAGCAGTTTCACTAATAGATTATTACAATAACAATCAAACCATTGCAGTTGACATCGCCTTTGATAGGGTGATAATACCTATGTGTAATAGTGAACTGATGTCATAAATTTTTATGAAGTGTTAAAATGAACTTATAAGGAGGTGTTTGTCCCCGTTTCTTGGTATTGCAAATGCCGCAGTAGTATCATCTGTTTTACGTTTGTATTATCGTTAATTTGTTCGAGCGTGCCGAAGTGCGAAGTAGCGCCCGTTTGTGAACCTATTTGCGACAATCTGATATGCTCAGCGCGCCTCGGATGTTGACTCAGCACTTCGTACTCTTTGAGATGAATTATCTGTGGCTTTGTGTTGTCTCCTCTTTAATGTGGCTGCATTAAGCAAGGGTATCCGTAAGGATACAATGTTAGATTGTTTTTTTACTTTTACTTTACTTTTTCATATTTGATATTTGTATCATTTGTAATTTTATTATTTCCACTTTGTATAACACTGAACTTCTTGGTTTACTTATTTTTTTATTCTGCTCATCATAAATATATTATTTAATAACTATGGCACATTATTTCCATCACACATCTCTACCTACCTACATTTTCTATATTTCAGGCTTATGACGAAACAACTTCTAGGACATTCTGTTGTGGATTAGGTAAGCAAAGTCATAGTTGTAAGAGAAATGCACTATAAAAGTTACATAAAAAACCTGTTAGTTCGCAAGTACATTCGAAGGCGTTTAAAAAGGCATAGCTATCTTTTGAATAGGTGTTTGTTCAATTTTGTTTTGTTACTTAATGCAGTAACTCTTTTCGTTCAAAACTTACTCTGAATTATGTATGTGCAAAACTCCGTATGCAGGACAACAGCTGATCTAATACAAAATAATATTATCTAGGTTTAAAAAAAAAGTTTTTACCATTATTATGTGTACAGTACACTGAATTAAAATGTATCTCTCAGTAAACTTTAGGTAAGTATTTCTAAATTTTATAGTGATTAAAATTTTACTGTAGGTACTATATGACACTCAGACACCTGAAATTTTGGTTTTATAATTTGTTGTTAGCCTGTTTAGTGAACTAAATCATATGATTTCTAATTTTTTTAAAGATTTTTTGATGAAATAATAAGCCAATCATTTACTTAGCAATACTAAATAGAAAACTTCGTGACATTGCAAAACCTGTAAGTAATGGTAATGAATGACAATTTAAATTCACAAAATGTTAAAGAAGTTTATATAGGTGAGGCGTTATTGTAATTAGTTTCGATAGCTAAGTTATCTACGACTACGAGTAGATTGTAACTTAAATTGGTAACGCCTTATTTATTGTTATTCCCACTAAAGATGTACAACCTTTAATAGTTTTGAATATAAAGTAGTCTTACTCGCTTGAAATAAATATTTAAGAGTACTTATTATCATCAGACTGTATTCGTCCACTGCTGAACATAGGCATCTCCCAATTCACGCCTCTGAGCCCAGTACTCAGCTCTTCGCATCCAGCCCCCGTCTGCCATATTTAGCAGGTCGTCGCGTCGCTCCACTACTACCCAATAAACTACTAGATCGTTCAATAAATCCCAAAACTAACTTGGAGATGGCGCATATAACTCTTTTGAGTTTTAGATAGTACTGGCCAACAAATGATATGTTTTAATTTTTTTTGAAAACCGAACAATTTAAATATTGATTCACAGCTGATATTTAAGTGACGCTACTTTTTTAATTCTGAAAACAATGAAAAAAACGAGTTTCGTGTGTTGATAAAACATTGTTTTATAATAGAAAAAATTTAAACCGCCTTCAAAACAAAAAACTGCAAACAAAAACTCACTTCTCAAAACACGTAAAAATGAAAAATAAATTAAATCATTCAATTTATATGACGAAAATGCGGGACTTTTTCTAACTAATCTTGGAACTTTCTGATCTGTTTGAAGTCGGTGTCAAGCTTATAATTTATTTGATAGGTTACAACTCACATCACTCACATTAGGTATTATTGTGTATGTTGTTTCTCCTCTCTCTCCTCCTCCTTTCTTTGAAGTCGGTTAATAAACACCGTTCAAGCACAGCAATGGCTTCTAAAGTGTTATCCGGGATCTGCTTTATCTACTTAAATCTAAACCGATTTGGTCGGTGGTAGGTAGGTATGTCGATTTCAAATGCGGTCGTATGGACGCAAAAGACGCTGAACGCTCGTCGGTGTCTCAACAAAACATCAACCAAATCCTGAAATAATGAAGGAAGACCGAAAGGTAAAAGTAGGTACGCGAGATTTATAGCTGCGATAGTGAAGATTTCAACTGGTAGTTTTTTCACTATTTTATCAAAATTTGGCCATGAAAAAGCTTTTTTCCAAATGTGTGCCGCGTCTGCTAACAATCGATCAAAAGCGACAACGTATTACGATTTCCGTAACGTGATAGGGTTCCGTACCCACTTTACGTCTTTACGTAGGTACCGATTACATACACCTAGCCAAAATACCAGTAGGTACTTACCATTTTTCGCCAGCAAAAAATAACTTTGTTTTTCAGTGTTTGTATGAATTACAAAATTACATTTACGGGTTTTTTTTAAATTACTTTGTTTTTCAGTGTTTATATGAAGACAAAGTTATGTTTGCGGCTTTTGAAATATCTCAAAACTACTGACAATATCTCGTTCGAACCAATTTTCGTTAAGTGTTTATTGAGGTGTACAACATAAATGTTTATTTTAGATAGCAGATGCCCAGGCTCAATAAATATACAACAAAAAAGTTTCATCCAAATTCATCCAGCAGTTCCGGAGAGTAGCCTGTACAAACAGACAGACAAACAGAGAAACAGACAAATAAAAATTCTTAAAATCATCGATTCATCTTCTATTGCTAGTTTTACCCTACATTGGTTTTTCGTAAATATAATATTTTTTTATTTAAATAAATTGCCTTGTAAACTACAGACAATGTACAAAGAAAATGTCAAAGCATTTCGGTCTAAGCTTAAACAGTATTACCTACCGAACAAACGATATTTTATATAAAATCAGCGGCTCGCCGTCACCCAGATAAACCCTGTGAGGTTTTCGTGGTGCAACTATGTATAAAAATGTAAGTTTATAGAAGTGTATTGAATAAATGAATAATAAAAAAATAATAAAAATCAATGTACAGACAGACACACTGGTTTTACTGTTTTATTATATGTATTGATTTTTCACTCCCTTACTTTAAAAGTTAGATGGGTGGGGTGGGGGGACACACAAATATTGACTATGAGAAAAAATGATTAAAGGAACCTTAATATTATTTTTAAAAATGATTAAAGGAACCATTTTTAAATAAAGAGAACCCTTACGATTACGAATAGGTTTGATAAAAAAAAAAAATTTTCAGTACCAAGGAGATCGATATCATATGGGAAGCCCCACCTTATAACGGGGTCTCCCCAACCGTTAAGCGGTTTACCGAATACATCACCTACCTGTACCTACCAAGTTTCAACTGTGTAATAGTCTTAATAGTTTTGGAACAAAGTGGCTGTGACATACGGATGGACGGACAGACAAACGGACAGACAGACGGACAGACAGACATGACGAATCTATAAGGGTTCCGTTTTTTGCTAATCGGCTACGGAACCCTAAAAAGATGCAAAATCTCTTATAACATAGTCTGTAATATGTGTATTTATAAGGACAAGTTAACGTTAGCAGAAAAAAATTAATTAAAATATATTCTTGCTTTCGCAAATGCACAATCAACTAAAGGTTGGTCATTTAGTATTATATGATCTGAGGTCATTAGTATGGAAGACTCTAGATGAAGTACGAATAAATGTTATGAATCTGCTCGGAGACGAATCACAAACTAATGTATTACGGAATGCAGAGGTCACGTTACAAAACATTATGACAAAGACGAATGAACGTCAATAGAACTTATTCCAATCATTTTCATGCACTAAAAGTGCTTTATTATGTATACTTGAACATAAATAGCTTATGTCATAGGAAGTGAAAGCAAATACTTAGTGTAGTAAAAAATATAAGGTAATTGTAGTGTGTAGCCGACAGGGCAAATAGTGTGTGCAGTGGCCGCCATAGACGTTTAAGTAATTTGATCAAACAGGCTGGTTCAAGCAGTTTGTTCAAATAAAAACACGAAATTTCATATTTCTTCACGCCATTTGATTACTCATTTGATCTACCACAGATATACATGCCAATATTGCTAATTCGATTAAACTGTTTGAACCGGCTATTTTTATCCAAATTACTTGAACGTCCATGGCGACCATAGGTATCACATAATACGCACGCAGGTATGTGCGTATCATACACAAGAACATTGTCAACATGTCTCATTGTGGCTTTAAATAAGTGGCTGTTGACAATTCACTGACGATGACGTCTATAAAACCATTCGAATATACATATTTTTTCGAATAGAAACCGGCCATTACTCATATTACCAATGTTGTCTGCTTCATTATTAAATTAAATAGTCGCATCGTTTGTTATGACAGGTGTGATTAATAGGTATTGCAACTGCTGCAGTTGCATTTGGTTTATTGTAAATGTTATAATAACGATCTTTACATACGCTGTCACAGGATAACTTTATTAAAGGACGCTACGCTCTACAATATTATGAAGACTTTGCATCTCTTTATTTAACTAAGTATTTACTTTCTGTTTGTGGTCGGTCAATTCAAGAGACTGTTTTTACATTGTTATTAACATGCGCACAAATGTACCTTTCAAGCAGGTGCTATTTAAAGACACAATTTAATTGTTAACTAATATTCCAACATGATATTTTAATTATGCCGTTGTTGCCAATAGGATATGTAATGAACGAAAATTTAAGCAAAAAAGCAGTTGAAGGAAGTATGTCTGTTAATTTGAGGTTTGTATGAAGTAGGATATGCACAACAATAAGATTAGAATTAATAATATAAATTTTGTTTCTTATAAAGCTCTCCAACGCAAACGTTATCAGAAATGAGCAAAACTATGCCTACAGATTATATTTTTTTATTCTATCCCTAACTAGTTTCGGTAACGTATTTTTACGGATATATCTGAAATTTAAGACACTCGTATAGGTAACTACTTATCTAATTTAATTATCTCCTATATTTTTTTGATATTTCGAATAATTAAAACATGCAAATTAAGCACTAAATAAATTATACCTACCTACTCATAAAAAATACTAAAAGAATAACACTTCAAATAGGTATAAATAAGGAAAGACACAAAGTTGCAGAGGTCCCGTAGACGAACACAATATTTGTGAACTTTACTATACGATGTTTGTTAATATAAATCACAGATCGATTAATTTTATGGATTCGAGGGCCGTGAACTCTAAACAAACACGAGTGCCCAAGGTAACTATGACCACATACTGAAACATAGCCGTACATGTTATTATGGAGTTATCGACTCTGGTAGTACGTTTGCGTATAATAAACACAGATTAGATTTTCTTGTAGGGAATATTTATCTCACAAAAATAGCATTATAAATTTATTTTTTTGGAACGGCTTTTCATCTTAAACCATACCTAGTCAAATATTTGAGCAAACGTTCATCTTCGAATCCATACTAATATTATACCTAAATGTAAAAGTGTGTTTGCTTGTCTGTCCGCCTTTCCCGTCAAAACGGAGCAACGGATCGATGTGATTTTTGGTATGGGGATAGTTTGGGGGCTGGAAAGTGATATAGGCTACTTTTTATCCCGGAAATATATTACATTCCCGCGGGATAACGTCGTGTATTTACAATATCAGGAATAAGTATTTTTATTAAGTGTCTACTTTTTATTAAGGTAAATAAAATTAATTTGACTCTACTAAAAGAATCTAATGAATCAAAATCTGAAAATAATAAATGTGTACCGAATGTTAATATATAGATATTTAATAGTATGTAGCGGTTGTCTCTTTCGTTTCACCGGTGTTTCGCAATAAGTTCTATGTTCGACTAATAGACGTTAACATTTGCAATACTTGTAAGATACCATAAATAGTATAAAATATTTTTTTAATTAAAATTTTAATTAGTTACTGCGAACGTGCGATTGTTCATAAAAATGCTACTACACTAAACGTAGTATCTGCGTAGAATACTTATTAATATTGAACGTAGCAGGTTCCTACAAACAATGATTTTTATCAGCATTAAGACATGTTTATTTATCGAGTACTATTTACCTCTTAGTTCACATTGAGTTATAATGTTAAGTGATTAATTAAATCGTCATTGTAATACGATCGTACTCGCAATGTTTACGCGAATATTTTTGAGGTCAATCCGCCATCGGCATTCACGCTGGCAAGTTCAAGTTGAAGCGTAAACATCCTGGCTGTATACCTACCTTGCATATTTTTGTTGAGCCATTAAGATGAGTTGCTCGTTACGGGGCCACGTATTTCTTGACGGGGCGGGCGTGATAAATCTAGGCATGCCGCGATGGATTACCTGACGCTTAAAATAGATACAGGCCTTCCCAACGACTGCAAGAGCTATTTCCAGCTAGCGCCGACGGCAACGCAAAAAGGTAACAAGTTAAGGGCCTGTGTGGAAATCGTGAAGGTTCTGCTGCTTTGATTTTAGTAAAAACTGTTTTATGAAAGTTACGATAAGTTAAGGCGAGGTGTTGCTAAAACCTTAAAATATTTTGTTTTATTTTATTTGTAGTGTTATGTAAGCTTTGTGATTTAAATATACATAGGTAAATATATCATTTCAGAATGTTACTTTAATATACTTATATAAATATATTAATAAGTTTTTTGTAAAACAAACATTTTAAACAAGCTTTTATTGCTGACTGTACTTTAGTATTGTATTGTCATTCAAACAAACCTGTATGCAAAATTTCAGCTCAATACGACACTGCAAACAAGCTGCAAACCAATAATTTAATTGTAAAAAACAAATGAATTTTAAAATAGAAAATTGCGTTTATTGAAAAAAGAACGTATGACATAAGAAATTCTAACGATTGTTATTATTATTTTCAAATAAGTTAGTAAGTACCTTATTTTAATTGCCATTGGCAAAAATGTCGGAAAGTTATTAAGAAAACTTTTAGAGCAAAAAGTGGCCAAAACCAGAAGCAGAAGGCAGAAGCCCCGCCCGATTTTTCCTTATTTAATTTCAGAGATATTTGAACTACGATAAGACGGATGTTTGAAATTTTATTTGATGTAGTAAAGTATCATGGCCGGAATACTGATACAGATACTGAGCAACCGGCGCTTTCAGGTTCACCTTGGGCATGACAAGAGCAGGTGGCGCACTCAAAAAAAATGGACTGCCTCAGGGAAGTGTTTTGGCACCCTTACTCTTTAATGTGTACACAAACGACCAACCCTCCACCTTCGATACAAAACGTTTTATATATGCTGGCGACCTAGCACTGGCGGCCCAAACTACCACCTTTGAAGAGGCTGAACGTAGACTCCAAGGCGCACTCGAGGTACTGCACACCTACTATAGGAACAATGCTCTTCGGCCAAATCCATTAAAGACGCAATCTTGCAGTTTCCACCTCCGTAACATACATGCAAACCGTAGACTGGATTTATCGTGGCAGGGAGTAAATGTAGAACATTGCCCAAACCCACGATATCTGGGGGTAATTCTGGATCGCACTCTCACTTACAAATCCCACTGCATCAACACGTAAAAGAAGGTCTGTAGCAGAAATAACCTCCTTGGCCGCCTCACAAGATCCGAATGGGGAGCATCCCCGACCGTCCTCCGGACAACCGGTCTAGCTCTTTCATTCTCAGCAGGCGAGTACGCGAGTCCTGTGTGGCATCGATCCCACCATGCTAAGGAGGTTGACGTGGCTCTAAACGAGACTTTGCGCATAATTACCGGATGCCTAAAACCAACTCCACTAGACAGCCTCTACCCTCTGGCAGGAATAGCCCCTCCATCGATTCGTCGCGATGTTGCCAGCGCCGTGGAAAAAGGAAAACAGGAGGCCGACGACCGACACCCACTTTTCCAACATCAGATCCCAGTTGCCCGACTTAAAATTGCTGCTATCAATCATCACATTCCCACACACACTCCTCACTACACTACACACTCACACTAAACTCATCCACACTTTAAAATGGCTAAACCTCTTTTTTTATTTTTTTATAGTACTTTTTATTTTTATTTTAAATTACTTATGTTTTTTTTAATGTAAGTTCTAATTTTTATGTAATTATTTCAATGTAAGTATAATTAATTTCTTGTTATGATTTCCTTATTATCGAATATTCGTAATACAAAATATTTTTTTATGATAACTATTAACTAATAAAATAATGTAATATGTAGTCTTAAATATGTCAATAAATAGTTCAGTATCAAAACCAATAAATATGTAATACTTAGTAATAATTTTTTTACAACAATTGAACCGGAGCCTTGTAAAGTAATGTTGTTATTTTTCTTATTTTTAGTTAATCACTCTCTGTTTACTGCGTTTCAGGCCTGCGAGCCTTGTGCAGTAATCACTGCTAATGAATGTACACTGGCTGTTGAAATAAATTTTATCTTTATCTCATCTTATCTTAAAAGCCGAAAAAGCTTTGCGAAATGCGTCACCCCACTTGACTCCCTCGCTGCCGAAGCCAGAGTCAAGAAATGGAAAACCGAACACCCCCCTCCGCCAGTCTACACTCCTCCTAGAGAAGGGCTCCCTCCTGGGCATAACCTACCGTGGCCAATCTGGAAATCGCTCAACCGCTTGCGTACCATGGTTGGCCGCTGCAAGCACATCCTGCAAAAATGGGGGTACGTGAATAGCTCGGAGTGCGAATGTGGGGAGCCATTTCAAACGATGTCCCACCTACTGGAGTGTTCCCTATGCCCCTCCACCTGCAGTGCAAGCGACCTGATGACGGCAACCGATGGGGCAGTCCAGGTTGCCACATACTGGGCGAAACAGATTTGAGTGTGAAATAATCGACACGAAGAAGAAGAAGATGGCCGGAATGACTAGATAAAAAACTGTAAAATAACATAAGTAGGTATATTTTTTCAAAATTTTGAGTAATTACCTACTTTGTGCTTTGCGAGTAATCCATAATTTAAAAATACCCTATTTTTGGGAATCCTAGCCATAAACATAGAAAACTAAAAATGACAAATATTAAGACCACATTAAGACAAACAAAATGTAAAGAGAAACTACACTCTACTGGCGCTTAAGAGAATCCACTACATCGGCCTATCAGTTGTCTCGGCGCCAGGCGCCTTAATGCGTTCGGGATCGAGTAATTTAAT
Source organism: Crambus lathoniellus (assembly GCA_949710035.1). Lineage (NCBI taxonomy): Eukaryota > Metazoa > Arthropoda > Insecta > Lepidoptera > Crambidae > Crambus > Crambus lathoniellus. The sequence goes on from OX453297.1 coordinate 19,979,770, forward strand.
CTTCTCGGCTTGTATAAATAGCTAGCCCATGAAGGATGTTCTTAATTTTTTACTTCCTAACGCGATCGAGCAACTTGCCGTCGAACTAATGAGAATTACGTGATAAAAAATAAACGGTAAGTTTAGAGCGCAATGTGGCGCCAGCGCCGATGCGATGTAAGTAGGTAGGTACCTGCCCCGGGAGCTAGCGGCCTAGATGTACAAAGAGACCAAAGAAGTTGGTCATGATGACTCACCGCCGCCGAGTTGTGCAATTCCAGGCAGGCAGGACTCGTAATGGCTTTACGACTATATGAAAAAGTTGAGGGCAATAACATGAATATTCTTACTATCGCTGATCTCCACGTATGTATTTGTATTCTTTACGTCTATGCGCGCATATACGACCGACGTAATCTCTTAGCAGGATAATTCCGCGTTGTTATTTAAAAGGAGGCTTAAAAAATAATAACTTATAACCACTTATAACTTAGAACCGGTGCGATAATAAGATCTAGACTCAACAAGAACTGGTGTTGGAGCACAGCCTCAAATTACCTACTTACCTTTGTTTATTAGCCCGTATTATAGTGCGAGATTAGGTGACCTATAATGAATCACTCGAATGTTTGTTCCACTGATCTTAATTGAAACTAATACAGAAATTCATACTGAACCGGTTATATGTAGATACAGTAAAGTAGAAATCTTAACTAAAGTAAATCTTCTAAAGTCTAATTTCAATTCTAATCAATTAATGTTGTGCGCAGCTATTATTGAAATGCAAATTTAGTAGGTACCTACTTATCAAATAATTTTATGTAAGATTAGTGTGTAAGTAGGTACTTTAATTATTTGTAAGTATTTTGTTGCTGTACCAAAGAATAAAAAATAAAAATAAAAAAAGTACGCAGGATTATTTTAATATCATAATTAATTGGAAATATTTTAAATTAATTATACGGGCACGGATAGAAGAAGCTTATAAGTATACAGGGTGTTAGGGGCACCGTTGCAAAAACTTTAACCATGGCTTCAGACCATCATGCTGAACAACGCAGAGCAAGAATTTTTGTCGGAAATGAAAAAAAAAACAACTTTTCATACAAATTTAGCAACTAATCGGGACATTTTGTATGGAGAGTCGAAATATTTTTTTCATTTCCGACAAAAAATCTTGCTGTGCGTTGTTCAGCATGATGGCCTGAAGCCATGGTTAAAGTTTTTGCAAAGGTGTCCCTAACGCCCTGTATTATTTTTCCTTTTTTGCATTCACAACGCAATTTTTATTCTGATGATGGGTTCGAGTCCCATCGTAGCTAGTTGTGAGACTTGTGAGACGGGTCGTTTTTTTCTAATACTTCATTTTCAATATTTCGAAATTGTTTAGTAAAATTATCTGGGGGCACGGCAGTGCCCCCGCCAAGTCGAGCGCGAAGCAAACACTGCCGTATCATCCTTTACTGAAACCATTTCGCCGCATTTTCAGGCCCCTATTTGAGAACCTCTGGATAAGACCAGAACGCAGAAATTTTCGTCATCCAGTAAGCTATAATTACATACTTAAAATCCAAAATTTCAAGTCTGTAGGTCATTTAGTTCCGAAGTTAAGCGAAAGCAAACTTTCGCATTTATGACACACACTCATGATCATCAAAATAGAACTAGTACTTCCCATATACTCAGACAGCTGAAATTTGGTACAGAGTTAGGGTTTAATGGCCACATAAAGGGAAAACTATAAAAACTAGGATAATTTCTAGTTACACCAACTGCATAAATAACTTTGTAATCCTATAAAAATATATAGGATTACAAAGTTACATTTGCAGTAAATAAATCAGTATACCTGTATTTATTACTTATGTGTTAAGCCAACTCTAATGTTCCTTTCTGCGATTTCTTTATTGATATAGTTACGTTTCAATTTTATGTGACTTGGTCGTTGACTTGTGCCCACCAAACACGTAGAATGTTCAACGTCCAAAGCCACATAAAAATAAAACGTAACTATATCAATAAAGAAATCGCAGAAAGGAACATTAGAGTTGGCTTGACTTTACTGAGAGATTTCAACGCTTTTTGTAAAGAAATAAGCAGCTCGAGCGAGAGTTAGTCAGTTTTTAACCGACTTCTAAATCAAAAAGGAGGAGGTTCTCTATTCGTCTGTATGTATGTTTTTTCTCTTTTTTTTTTTCTTTTTTTTTGTGTATGTCCACCGATTACTCGGAGACGGCTGAACCGATTGAAATGGTTCAAACGTTATTACATCAGGTTGGTTTCCAAGTTGGTCCCATTTTTTGAAATTTTGAAATAGGTTCAGTAGTTTTCAGGAAATCTTGAAAATACTGTCGTTTTCGTTACCACTTTATGTGAATTTAATACGTATCTTTAGGCATAACTCCTTTGTTTATAAACCGATTTAGATGATTCTTGTTTTGGTAAAAAGGGGATACCTCAAGGTATTTTAACCGACTTCGAAAAAGGTGATTTTCAGTTTGATCACATACCTATTTACCAGAAAACACGTAAATTGCCTGCACGATGCACTAAAAAGAGTGAAATAAAAATTATTTTTATAAAAAAATAAAACCGCCTTCAAAAAAACCACATCAAAAAAGTAAGAAATAATTCCTCACCAAATAAATAACGTAAGTACTTTGAAGTCGGGCGGGTTTTAACAAAAACAACAAAAAATTGTACATGTTTCACGCCCGACTTCAAAGTACTTACGTTATTTATTTGGTGAGGAATTATTTCTTACTTTTTTGATGTGGTTTTTTTGAAGGCGGTTTTATTTTTTATAGGATGATTTTGGTGAGATTTATTGTTTATTTTATTTCAGATCCTGATTATTTCTTAATAAGCTCTGTATTTTTAAGTTATGTTTTTTTATCATCCCGGATAGTTTTAGGGATTATTCTATGCATAAAAGCAAACAACTTTTATTATGGGACCAACACCGATATCGCGAAAAAAAAAACAGCCGCTCCATACAAAAGTGCAAAAATATTTTATCAAAATGTATGAAACAGCTGATTTTTTTAGCGATTTCAGTGTTGGTCCCATAATAAAATTTGTTTGTTTTCATGAGAAGAATAATCCCTAAGACTATCGGGGATGATAAAAATTTCGTGTAAATCCTTGGGGGAGGCCTATGCCCAGTAGTGGGCGTCGTTCGGCTGACATGATGATGATGATGATGATATGTAGCACTTCGAGTGATTTTGTTAATAAATGCTCAGTAGTCATACTTGGAATAAATAATTATTTAAATTGACCTTACGTACATTACATACATTGTTTGTACAGCTGTTTGTGATACAGTAATGATAAGCAGTTCCATAAATCCCGCATTTTTAACTATTACTATTGGTTTGACCAAGAGATATAATTTTTATCCACTTCGTAAAAACCTTTGAATAATACAGTTAGCATCCTAGTGAATATCACATTTTTAGTATTTTGTGAGGTGGTTAAGGCGATACTCGGAAAAAAAGTGCTGAAGCGAGATAGCAATGAGAAAACGACGCGCGCGGGAGCGAGACCGATTTTGCAGATTAGGCAAAAAAAACACAAAATCACTTCGTATTAAAAAACTACAGCGATTTAAAAAAAATGCTTCTATACGATCCTCAATATTATTGGTGTCCACTAATTAAACCAATTTCCAATAGTGTAAGTAACCCCATTTAAGAATAATCTTCACTTTACGTATTTTTTAGAGGTCTTTTCGAAAATAAAAAGTGTCGAGGCAAAATCATAAAATCGTGTTTTTGAAACTATACGATTCTAGATAAAGGTATGAAGAAATATATATCTTATTACCAGATTTTTAACAACTGTAACCGTCCTATAGTTTTAAATCAAAAGTCCATATTTTTCCGAGTAGCGCCTTAAGGCATGACAAAAAGATAAAAGATTTTTCCAGTTTAGACTGAGTTTAAATTACATACCTAGCTCTAGTCAAAGTCCACCTATCTACACCATTAATGTTTCTTATATTTTGGAAGCTATCAGACTATCAGATTAAAATATCATTTGCAGTATTTGAAGAGAATTAGAGATAAACTATATGCATGTATGAATGGCATATACAAATGTAAATTAAGGACACAGAAATAACGTTAAATGATGTTGGATATTATTTATGAAATCTCAGATCATACAATACTGCTATGATCTGATCAGATAATAAATTAGTTACGAAAATAATGAGGTATTGATAAACTTATACCTTTATTTAACTGATTACTATTTTTATTATGCTAGGAAGCTACACAAAGGTAATAATTTACTACTGAAGAGTTCAATAAATGAAATCTGGTCAGAAACATTGTGCATCTAAACATCTATAACAAATAAATAAAATTGGAGTGTCTGTTTGTAATATTAAAATAACCGCTTTTTACTACATGCATATGATTATATATACGGTATATATACCAAATAACTTTTTTTTAATTTTTGTCTGTCTGTCTGTCTGTTTGTTCCGGCTAATCTCTGAAACGGCTGGACCGATTTTGACGGGACTTTCACTGGAAGGTAGCTGATGTAATAAGGAATAACTTAGGCTACTTTTTATCCCGATATTCCCACGGGAACGAGAACCACGCGGGTGAAACCGCGGGCGGCCGCTTGTTATACATAAAGTTCGAAAGCTGAAAATACATTCTACATTATCATATTGTAGGATGTATTCTTTAGAGCCAGTCAATGTCATGGCTGGCTTCTTCACTGGCGATAAACTTGCAAAAAGGGACGACAATAAATAATATCGTTCTATCAAGCGCCTGCATTAAACAAGTTACAAAATTGTTATGATAATGCTATGGGCACTTACGCTGACTGAACCTATATTTCAATGGAACTTATGAGTTAAGTTACTTATTTCTAACAAGAACGTAATTGCAAATTAATATGCCACTTCCATGTTCATTTAATCAAAGATACCTACCAATCGCTACACGTATAATATAAATATTGTGATTCATAAATTCTGTATCGTTTCCTATTTATTTACGTTTATCATTATTTATACCAATAAGTTAAGAATTAATTATTTTAGAAATGTTTTTATTAGCAGCTTATTTATTTAGAACCCGTTTTGGTGTAATCACTTAATAACTATTAATTTCTAACTAAAACCCTGAGTTGCCACCTCTTAAACTTACGAAATGCTATTATGTAGGTACAACAACATAATTTAAAATCTAGCTCGCTCCTAATGAAATGCATTACTTATATACAGAGTGAATTTTTTTCATGTCCTGGAGGGAAACTCGAAACTAGGGATTAGTAAATTTCAGCTAAAAGAACCATTTCCTTATTATTTAAAGAAACAGAACTGCACTTTTATTCTATATACCTACTAACAGAACTGCATTCATAGATTTTTAAAATACGCTTCAAACACCCAGGTGTCGATCAGCTAAAATTCGAAAAAACGACATCTTGTAGTTTATTCGTATCAATTGATGAAGTAAATCCTATGGTTCAATTAATCTCTTTAACAAACATGATAAATTGAATGAAAGAAAAACAATGAAAGACATCATAGATTAGACTTTACTTAGCTTTCCGCCCGCGGCTTCGCCCACGTGTACTACACGACGTTAACCCGCGGGAATATGATATTTTTCTGTGATAAGAAGTAGCCTATGTTACTCTCCAGACTACAAACTATCTCTGTACCAAATTTCAGCCAAATCCGTTCAGCCGTTTTGGTGTGATTGAGTAACAAACATTCAAACATCCAAACATCTAAACTTTCACATTTATAATATTACTAGCTTTCCGCCCGCGGCTTCGCCCGCGTGGGCTACACGACGTTATCCCGCGGGAATTTGTCATTTTTGTGGGATAAAAAGTAGCCTATGTTCCTCTCCAGGCTACAAAGTATCAGTGTCCCAAATTTCAGCCAAATCCGTTCAGCCGTTTTGGCGTGATTGAGTAACAAACATCCAAACATCTAAACATCTAAACATCCAAACATCCAAACATCTAAACTTTCACATTTATAATATTAGTAGGATTTACTTAATATAGGGCAGAGGTACCCTTTGTGGCCACTATAAGGATTTTATGACTTTTAAGCACTAAGTACTAAATGGTCTTAGGTATTTAAGACACAAATTATATCTTAAATTATAGATAACTAGCTTTCCGCCCGCAGCTTTTCCCGCGTGGACTACACGACGTTATCCCGCGGGAATGTGAGATTTTTCCGGGACAAAAAGTAGCCTATGTTTCTCTCCAGGCTACAAAGTATCAGTGTCCCAAATTTCAGCCAAATCCGTTCAGTCGTTTTGGCGTGATTGAGTAACAAACATCCAAACATCTAAACATCCAAACATCTAAACTTTCACATTTATAATATTAAGTAGGATTTATCTACCTTTAAAGGTACATTTTTCAAATTTATAAAAGTTAAATAGATTTTTTTATATTACACACAATGAGTGAGAGGTGCCAAATGTACCGGTTTTGGCCACTTACTGATAGAAAAATGGAAAATGAAGTATTTAGAAAAAATCGACCCGTCTCACAACCAGCTCCGATGGGACCACCATAAAAATTGCATTGTAAATTTAAATAACTCACTTACTGATAGTTAAACTTTTGTAAGTATTGCGAAAAATTAAAACCAAACCCAGGTAAAATCAATATATTCTAATGCGCTAGAAACCAGTCAATTGCAAAACAACAATTTAATTGTAAAAAACAAAGGTTTATAAAGTATTTCATCCAAAACAAATTTTTTCAATCAGAAAATGGAATTTATTGAAAAAAAATCGTATGACACAAGGAATTCTAACGGTTGTTATTATTACCTTAAAATACCTTATTTTAATTGCTTTTATCAAAAATGGCTAAAAGATGTTTAGAAAACTTTTAGAGCAAAAAGTGGCCAAACCCGGTACAGTGGCCAAAACCGGTACGCCTGCCCTACACGGTAATTTTTTTATCACCCCGGATAAAATTAAAAGGATTATTCTGCTCATGAAAACAAACAATTTTTGTTATGGGACCAACACTAAAATCGCAAAAAAAACAGCTATTCCATACAAAAGTGCAAAAATATTTAATCAAAATGTATGGAACAGCTGATATTTTTTCGCGATTTCAGTGTTGGTCCTATAATAAAAGTTGTTTGTTTTCATGAGTAAAATAATCCCTAAAAATATCCGGGGTGATAAAAAAATACCGTGTATATTACATAAAGAGTACCTACGTATTAACACATTAAAAATTTATATCACATAGCCTTTCGCCCGCGGTTTTGCCGCGTGTACTACACGACGTTTTTCCGAGGGAATGTGTTTTCCGGGATAAAATTAGCCTATGGGACTCTCTAGCTCCTAAACTATCCACATCACATACTAAAAAAAACAGGTCGATCCGTTGCTCCGTTTTGACGTGAAAGACGGACATACAAACAAACACACTTTCACATTTATAAAATTAGTATATATTGTATGTCAAAAGAAAATACTTATCACGCTGAACAACTTCTCTTAAGATGCTGTATTTGTATCTCTTATACTTAAGCTGGGCTGCAAGGGTTCCAAATCAGGAGTACCAGACCTTCGATATTTTTCCGTCAATAGAAAATGTCCATGACGTTAAACAACTTTTCTTAAGACGCTATGTTTGTATCTCATATAGTTTAATCTGGCTGCTAGGGTTCCACATCAGGTGTACCAGACCTTCAAACTTTGTACGTCAATAGAAAGTGCTCATCACGTTTAACAATTTTCCTTAAGGTGTATCGATGAGCTCAGTGGCGCCGCCAATGGAAATAAATCAATTGCATTTTATCAAAGGCTTGGATTAAAAGTTTCGGTTATTTCGCGCAGGTGAAAGAGTGGAATGCATTTTATAAATATACTTTTGAGAACTCAAACTTACGCAATAAGTCGTGAATCTCAATAGTGCCAAGAGTGGCCACATTTGGCAATATCGAGATCCATAACTTGGTGCTCATATTTGAGGCCTTGAAAAAACAATTAAAAATTGCATTTTGCTCTTCTATTTGCGCGAAATAATCGAAACTTTTAATCCAAGCCTTTAATAAAATGCAATTGATTTATTTCCATTGGCGGCGCCACTGAGCTCATCGATACACCTTAAAGCGGTATTTTTATATCTCTTATTGTTTGGCTGGACTGCTATGGTTCCGCATCAGAAATTGCGATCTTTAAAATAAATTATAGCTATATGTTGGCAAGGACCAATAGCTGTATAACAAAAAAACTTTCATCAAAATCCGTTCCGTAAACTTTTTTGCCGACGTCATCACACGAAAAAATTCATCCCCTGTTTTCACCCTCTTTAGGGTAGTTTTTTTACAAACCTTGAATGTCGTATTTATTTATCTAATCAAAAGCCTATAAAATAATTTTGAAGCTTCTAGCTTTAAAAATGACGTAATTTCCATACAAATTTTCATCCCCTATTTCAACCCCTTACATACAGCCCTTTGTTCACATAAAAAAGTAGCCTATGTCCTTTCTCAGGCTCTAGACTATCTCTGTACCAATTTTTATTCAAATCGGTTCCGTAGTTTAGGCGTGATTGTGTAACACACAGACAGACAGATTCGCATTTTCGCATTTATAATATAAGTAAGGAAAGTAAGGAAGTAAGGATATAATAAAATATAATATAAGTAAGGATAAAGTAGGATGTCGAGTCAAGTCGATGTTGTACCTGCCTTTTTAATTATGAAAAGATGTTCTGATTCTTTTGAAGAATAAGGGAATGGTTCCTTTGAGTGAAATTTGCTGTCACCATTGTTTCGAATATTTTCCCTACAGAGGTGGCATGAAAAATTCCACCCTGTATGTTGTGTTCTGTTGCTGAATATTTACTTTTAACGACCACTTATGTCTACTAGTAATTAATTTTCAAGCTATCCAAGAAACGGCTGTAAGCACTAAAACCAGGTTTTAGTGTGTAGAGGCCACTGGTAGAAGCCTATTATTTATTCTGTGGCAGAGGTAATAAAGCTTGAAGTTGTCTCGTGAGAAACGATATAGCTGCCCAAATATCTGTAATTAGACTCAAACAGACGTGATTACCTTGTGCATAGTTGTCAACAGAGATTTATGATTTGTGCCTTGTCACATGAATGCCGCTTTCTAATCCATACTAATATTATAAAATATGTGAAAGTGTGTTTGATTGTTTGTTTGTCCGTACTTCATGTCAAAACGGAGCAAGGGATCGACGTGATTTTTGGTATGGGGATAGTTCGGGATCGGGAGAGTGTCATAATAGGCTACTTTTTATTCCGGAAAAATATCACATTCCTGCGAGATAGCGTCGTGTAGTCTGCGCGGGTGAAGCCTTGGGCGGAAGGCTAGTAAAAAGTAAACTTGCATTGAATGATGAATGGGCCAAGAATTGGGGGCATTAGAATGACGTGAGTCGTCGTTAGCTGTCAATATTCTAACGCAAGGTGCCTGGTTTCCAGTTTGGGCCCTCTACTCCACGAAATCGTCCGACAAGGGTATTGGCATGCTTTGAAGGTTCCAGTCGTGACTTTGAATCGTGTTAATCATGAACATTATTTGCGGAATACGTCATGAGTACTGAGTATTGGCGATTGCTGGTAACGATTTAACATATCGCTATATGAGGCATCCCATCCCAATATAATGATATATTAATCCGCGTGAAAAAGGAAGACAAGACATATAAAAACTATTGGAGTAGCCTTAACTTATTATATTGAAGGCTGCTTTGTTTTTATAGTCTTGTGTTTTTGAAGTCTGGCTAGTATTTTTTGTTTGTAATTTTATTATGAACTAGCCTTCCGCCCGCGGCTTCGCCCGCGTGTACTACACGACGTTATTATCCCGCGGGAATGTGATATTACTAAAATTTTTACAAAGCGCATTTGTTTTGTTTAGATTGACGGTGACGATTTACGTCAAATGTTTGGGAGCTGGTTTGTATGGGAAAAGAAAATGGTTGTTTTTACTATATTCCACGTAGTTTTTGTGTTTTTTTCTAATTAACAACATTTCGTGGGCCTTATGGAACGTGTGAAAGAAAAAAATAGCCGATTTGGTTGAGCCGTTATCGAGTTTTACGCTTAGCAACATTAATTTTGATTTATAGAAGAAGATAGAAGATATCATCATAAAAAAATTACAAAATGCTCTAGGTAGTAGGTACCTACTTAAAAGTTAATTTTGCTCATGTGGTTGATTAAACAACTGTTGCATGCCCGATGCTTATTGTATTGTTAAGGTATGTACGTTATATAGGTAAGTACCATAATGTCGTTTTATTGATCGTCTTATTTAAGCGATGTTATTAGTATTTTTCGTTTGTATATATAGTCGTAGGTATTTGAGGTTTTCCGTTGCATTATAATTAATTATAAAATCAAAGCCTGTCAAAACCAATGTATTATACAAATATCGTGAGAAAAACACAACCCCTTCTTAGCAGTAGGTATGGTAAAAAAGTACAAACTGATAAAAGTAGGCGCAATTTCATAATATTTCTAAAGTCCAGTAAGTATGTAGTAGTTCTAATTTTTATGAGGGATATGATTACTACATTTAAAAGTTAATAATTTACAGTAATTTTTTTGCCATTGTTTAAAAATGTTATAACTCTCTGTTTTAAACTATTTTTAATTATCCTTAAACCATTCCAATGAAATATACCTAGTCTAGTTATAATAGTAGGTATGTGTCTCGTGTCCGCAAAATGTTTAATTCAATAATGTTACATAACGCGGTACGCATGATCGCCCATACTAAATGCACAGCGCACCTCTGCTTGGGTTAACCGCGCAAATGTACTGCGTTTGCGCGGTTAAAAAAGGTACTAGTTCTAAAAATGAAAAACACGATTATAGAAATGTGTCCCGACTGGTTTGTAAAAAGTAATGTCTGTTAAAAGAACCCTGTTAAGTATAGCAATATTACACGAGATCTCAGCAAAATTTTATGTTCGTGGTTAAACAAGACGATGTACCTACTTTAGTAGGTACCTATGCTAATATCAGTTTTTTACTCCATTACATTTTAATTTTTTACTGGTTAAGGCGATTTTGTCTACGAACATTAAGATTCCACGAATAGCTTTTGTTGTAAATTGCAATAATATTAAATAGCCGTTGTGTTATTGAAAATTAGCTACCCATTAATCGGGTTAAAAGGTTAACCCGTATATTTGGTCAACCCTTATACAGATTAACCCTTATACAAAATGGGATCAACCATAAGAATAATTCTGAATAACCTGAATTAAAGATGTTTGAATGAAATATAATGAAAGATTAACCTTAAACGTTAAATACGGGTTGGTCTGTATTAAAGGGTTTTGTAACCTAACCCAAAAGATTAAACCGATTAAAACCCTCATACGGGTAACCTTATCGGTCCTTATTTTCTTTTTAAGTGTACCTAGGTAAATATCAAATAGTTTCGTTATTATTTCTACGTATTACCTTGCGGATTTAAAGGTCAGCATTTGTAAATTGATCATGTACATAAGTACTCGTCGAGCTAAACAATGTTTGAGTTCTTGGGAATATACATTACGACACGATGTTTTTTGTTTTTTTATCGATGTCTGAACTCGTGGCGTACCTACCTATGTTAACATATTTTGAAACATCTTCCCGGGCTTTGATAATATTGTATTATATACTGTTTTATATTAATTGAGACATTAAAACATAACAAAAACACTATACTTACCTAATACAGAGGTATTTTAGTAATGTTCTATCAATGTTTTCAATTTGAGATACACAAATAAAATATTTTTTAAAGAATAAATAAAAATAACCATATAAAAATAAAGTTAAGCCTGTGTACTTACTTTTCCAGGCGATCCCCAAGTTTGTCGGAGTGGTGGCTCTCCTTAGGCTTAGTGAGGTCGGAGTCGAACAGGTCCCGCTTGAACCCCCGCCAAAAGGTGGGCATCATCCAGACGAACCATGCTCGCGAAAAGAAGTTAGCCCGCACATAATTGTTGGTTTTCTTCTGTCTCTCCTTCGGCGGAATCTTCATCGGATCGCTCGGGTCTTTGTTGCCACTAACCATTTTAAAACAGTTTTTTTTTATAAATTATAGTAAAAAAAATATTGAGCCAACTAGCTCAGTTCAACTTTCAGTCACTGAATCAATTGGTCTTGTAAAACGACATTTTTAAATGCAAACTCGTGAACGCAGTATTCCGCCAGCTGCCGGATGGTACCGGAGCGCACGCGCTATGCAGAGGTGCGTACAACGCGCAAATCTTCCGCCTACTGAGGGAGCGCGTGCTACTATTTACAGTATAAACGTAATAGCACATAGCACTGCTGGTAACTAGCTTATCTACTTACGTCTGCTCTGCCGCCCTCACACCCCTAGTAGCCTTACAAATCATTAACTCTGTGGTTCCCGGATGCATCATTGATCATTACATATTATGTGTAATTGCATATTTTCAGGAATAATAACGCAAGATTCAGATAAAATTTACTTTTATTCATTCTTAATGTCAAAATAATATTATTATTTTACCGAATATATGACTTTTTTGCTTACAAATAATTGGAAGCAAAGGTAGGTATAAAATATTAATAGGTACTAAATTTAAAGTAGAGTAAACAACATAGCACTGCACCGGATTGCCACAATCTTTAAAACTGTGCTACAACCTCAACTACAACTGAACATTTTCGAAATAAAAGACAAAATGAGGTCTAATCGTACCTACATGGTTTTTTAAAGAGGGTCGAATGGGTACTTTCTAGTAGATGGGGGTGAATTTTGGAGGTCCAATGGGTCCGAGATCTATAAAAGGGTGTGGTCCGCGTAAAAAGGAATTCAAAACAATTGAAGAACTGAAATAATTTAGTTGCCATATAAAAATAAATAAAAACAAAGTTCAAGAGCTATGCAATTTATAATATTTGTAGCATCAACGAATGGAATATTTCACTTGATATCCTTGAACTGCTCTTTTAGAGTGTTTTTTTTACCTGTTATTGCTACTTACGAACTATTGTAAGTATGTATCTATTTGATTGCTGATTACTTACCTTCCTTAGGTATTTTGAATGATACCTATGTAATAGAGAATACCCAAACATGACAGACATAAAGTTTCATACACATCATGTCTTGTGCGAGAATCGAACCTCCGACGACCGCGCAAAAGACTAGAAAGGTATCGAAGACCTCCGTGATCGAGTGACGCATGCACCGCTGCCATTATCTGAGGTTTTGTTATGGGAATTTAATCCGCTACTATACACTAACTTTTCTTTATTTTTTCGTGTCTGGGTGTATGTGACACCCAGTTAACTATAATACAAGTGGTGCTACTCAATTTGGGATTGGAGCAACGTATGTGATGCTGTGCAATAACTTTTAGTAGCTTTTTAATTCCCACCCCTGCGCCCCATCCAGTGCTCATAGTTAGGGAAGGGAAATATATAGACTGTGGTTATATACTTACCGTTATTTTTTTTTCAAAGCAGACTTATGGGGTAGGTTACGTGTTTAGAACAAATTCCCGATTTTTTATATTTTTATAATTTTTTTACTGTATTTCTACCTTTTTGCCAATGTTTGTGATATTAAAATAAAAGATTTCCAACAATTTAAAAAATTCAAACAAAGAAAATAATTAACAGCTGATCGCTCCATCTTAAATAGCGTACGTTAACATCAATCATTGGATGGTCTTTTTATCGATGGTTATGCCGATGGACAAACGAATTATACCTACTTATGTAAATTAAAATAAGGCATTTTTAACCGACTTCAAAAAAAGGAGGAGGTTATCAATTCGACTGTATATTTTTTTTTTATTTTTTTATTATTTTTTATGTGTGTTACCTCAGAACTTTTTAGTTAATGAACCGATTTGGATAATTCTTTTTTTATTTAAAAGGTGACGCTTCTCGTGTGGTCCCATTCAAATTTTATCAAGAACTGGCAAGAAGTTTAGGAGTTATCCTGAATAATGTGTATTTAGACTTTATTTGGGTATATGGACGATTTCATAGTTTCATCAAATTGGGGATCATTTTCAAAATATATTTTTTTTCCGAAAGTTGGTACTTCTGACCTGATCTTACTTTCACCAAGTCAGGACCAGGGGATCAAATCCCAGGAAAATTGAGAGAGATTCTCAAATATAGGCAAGCCTTATGCGTTCCATTTATTTTTGAAGTTAGTCAAGTATTTGCATCTGGTAGTCATCATCTCATAGTGATGAGCTGGTGATGGAAGCTACAACTCCTTAACGGTTAGGAGCTGGAGAATATTTCTTTAAGTATTAATCGTACGTATGGGCCAATAGTTATATTCTTTCAGGTTATTAGGGTGAGCTGCTGATGAGAGGTGAAACTCCTCAACAGTTAGGAGTTATATTATGATGTTTTATAAATACCATATGCACGAATGGACCTTCAGTTGTATTCCTTCAAGTTATCTTAGTAGCTAAAGATGGAAAGCTGAATTCCGTAACGGATAGGATATTTACAACAATTTATCATAATCACCATGTAGTTTCTTAAGCTACTTCACTAAAAATAAAAAAATAAAACGTTTTTGAAAAAAAAAATATAACCGCCTTCAAAACGGATCTTCAAACAAAAATTAACAAACACTAAAAACGAAAAAAATAATAAGATTTTTTAATTCAAAGGACGATGACACGTGACTTTTTCTGATTTATCTTGGTACTTACTGAACTGTTTGAAGTCGGTGCCAAGCCAAAAAGAATAAGAACGAAATATACTCAGTGAAATAACTAACATATAAAAAAAAAACCCGGTCCCAAGCGTGAGGTGTAGGATGTAATTACCTCAATACGTATAAGACAGCACTGACTTCAAACAGTTCAGTAAGTACCAAGATAAATTAGAAAAAGTCACGTATCATCGTCCTTTGAATTAAAAAATATTTTTTTTTTTTTTCGTTTTTTAGTGTTTGTTAATTTTTGTTTGAAGATCCGTTTTGAAGGCGGTTATATTTTTTTTTCAAAAACGTTTTTAATTTTTTTTTTGTAAATCTCTATGTATTACTTTATTGGCAGAAGTTCGATTTTTGCCCGGCTGCCTGTGTCGCCTTGGAATAGAAATGTGGTTCTGGAATCTACCATTAAAAGTTGTTGGGCCGAATGATGAATTGTTAAATACAACGGTGTAGCCATGGTGTAGCACTTAGCCTTCATCACACCTGATGTTAAGTGGTAGTAAGGCTGAAGGTGGAAGTGCACTACTCCCGGAATATCTTCTGGCTATCTTATCTCTAACTGCCGAAACACAATAATGCTGAAAAATCATTGTTATGGCATAGGGCCTTAGATAAGATGGTGGTAGCTCGCCAGGCGGGCTAAGAACAAGTCGTACCACCAACCAAACCGAATACAAATGTACCCTCACTGAGAATTGAACCCGGGACCGCGGGGTCTGTAACTGGCGGTGGTGTGAAGCACTAGACCACAGAGGCGGTTAGGTATTTAAGAATACCTAATGTGAAAAAATAATTTGAATCTATTTTATAACAAACGAATTCTGAGCTGTTAATTTGACTACTTATGGCTGTCTATCTTTCTCAAACAAAATCTTCTATTTCGAGACTGACGATGACGCTACTGACTTAGTGACGTCACATAGGTATAAAGTCGTTTTATCTCTCCGACTAATTAGAAAGTTTTGATGCTCTATAACTTTGAAAATATTCAAGATAATTCAAAATAAATATTGGTTTTTTGTTGTCAATATTGAAAAATATTTTAAATAAGTAGGGCAGAGGTACTCTTTGTGGCCAATTTAAGGATTTTTTGCCTTTAAAGCACTAAGACCATAATGGTCTTAGGTATTTAAGACACAAATTATATCTTAAACTATATAGATAATTTATCTACCTTTGAAGGTACATTTTTCAAGTTTAAAAAGTGAAATAGTTTTTTGTATATTACACAAAATGTGTGAGAGGTGCCAAATGTACCGGTTTTGGCCACTTATTGATAGTTAAACTTTTGTAAGTACCTATAGCGAAAAATCAATACCAAACCCAGGTAAATGATAAATTCTAATGTGCTAGAAACCAATTAATTGCAAAACAACAATTTAATTATAAAAAACAAAGGTTTAGTATTTCATCCAAAACATATTTCTTAAAATTTTCATACAAAACATTTTTTAAAACAGAAAATGGAATTTATTGAAAAAAATCGTATGACATTAGGAATTGTAACGGTCGTTATTATTACCTTAAAATACATTATTTTAATTGCCTTTAGCAAAAATGGCGAAAAGTTGTTTAGAAAACTTTTAAAGCAAAAAGTGGCCAAAACCGGGGCTCTACATAAAAAAAATATCAGTAAAATATTATTGACAGTTTTTTCAAAAGTCAATCAAAGTTTAAATGATCCGTAAGGTTGCATTGTAAATAATGCTGTAAGCTGCCGAAATAAAATAAAATAACCGAGTTTCAGACGGATGAAGTCGCGGCACTACTGTCTCGTTAGTGCAAACTCACGTCATGTGATGGTCCCAGCGTGTTATTGTGGCACTGGTCGCGGGGTCATCAGTTTAGGCATTACAATGCGCCGGACACAATGCCACCAATAGCTCGATTGGCAGCAGAAGTCACATCACGGCCGGCGGCTTTGTCACATCTCATGCCACCGGCCGACGACGTATCGTCTATCATCTAATCTAAGTTTACTAATAAAATAACAAACAGACGTTCATCTTTATTATTATTATTTAAAAAAAGAATGGAAAAGCTGAACATTTCGATTTTAATTACGCTTTAGCTATATCGCATGGCTGTGTAGATGTACTAAATGGGTACGTGCTACAAACTTATCTAACCCAGTCTTAGTGTTATTGTTGATCGAAGAACCCAGTAGTCAAGTCAAACTTGGAATTAAAAAGCTTTTCTTACAGCTGACAACCATTTCGGTAATTTTGTATTGATATTGGAGCCTTCATCGCTAGGTGAGATATGTTCGTGGGATCAGGTGGGAGGGCTCTTATAAGTACTTCAGTTCCATATTATAAATGTCAATAAATACTGATATCAATCAAATCTTCTTCAAGAGTTCTTGGCCCTACTGATTTAATTAATAGTAATTATTTCTCTCTAATTTTTATTATTGAACACAATTTGCTAATAGTTTTATCGTACGATATTATCGTGTATTGAATCTTTGTGCGTGCTGGTTTCAATACGTTCACCTAAAAAGCCCAGCGCTGCATAATGTAAACAAGAGTGCCTCTGCGCCGCCGCCGCGCGCCGTGGCGGCCGTGGTCATCGGTCACGTGGTGCTATTGAGAGGCGTATGAGCAAATCTGTTGGAAAAAACCGAACATGTTGATTTAACGGGTTGTTCTCTTGATGGACGCCCTCGTTTGTCATAGTAGTAGGTTTTATTGCAAATATTCTTAGAACACGATATATTTGAAGTGGCCTGCTGGCCTCATGGAAGTATTAATACTTCCATGGCTGGCCTTTTTTGAAGAGTAAAGTTAGCTTTTGCTTGTAAAGATAAAGAGTACAGTTTTGAACATCGCTAGTAATAAACAACTTTAAGCGAATCGCCTATATGCACTGATAAACTTGTGTCTATTCCTACCTTGGATTTTCCGTACACGCCGTTTCGCCGTTTTATAGACTAGCCCCTGTGAGCATCTCGATGCGAAACCGCAACCGAAACCAATTTTTCATGTCTCATATTCTGAAGAGAAAATGAACAAAAAAGTTATGGTCTTTCGAAAATTCCGCGGCCAAGAAAAATATTTTTTAGATTATTTCTGTTTATTTTTACTTTCCTCATATTCAAAATGAAAAGTAGAGTGTTTACTTCGGGCGTATGGACCAATAACAGTCTCGAACTATCGGCGCCCTCACTTCGTTCATGCGCCAAAACACTCGACTGTTATAGGTGCCATACATGACGACCGATTTGGCGCAGGGGTAGGCTACCCACCTTCTGCGCCAGTGGTCTCGGGTTCGATTCCCGAACAAGACAAATATTTGTGTGCATGAACATGTCTATTTGTCTTGGTCTGGGTGTTAACTATGTATATTAAGTATGTATTTACAAACAAAAAGTATTTAAGTATATATTTATCCGTTATCAAGTTTTCAATGATACAGTTTCTTAATGAAATTAACATGGGCTTAGATTATTGGTGTGAATGTAAAAAGTTATTTATTTATTTTATATATACATCCCTTGCTAAACAATCTCTGTGGTCTAGTGGATCACACCACCGATTTCAGACCGAGAATTCCCAGTGGGGATAATATTCGGTTTGGTTGGTGTTAGGACTTGTTCTTAGTCCGCCTGGCTAGCTACCACCATGTTATCCAAGTCTGTCGTTATAACAATGATGTTTGCAGCATTATTGTGTTCCAGCAGTTAGAGATAAGATAGCCAGTTCCTCAGTGATTGGGGATTCCGGGAGTAGTGCGCTTCCACCTTCAGCCTTATCACTACTTAACATTGTGTGATGAAGGCTAAGTGTTACCCCGTAGTGGATAAAAAAAAGAAAGCTACAATGCCGTGCTGCCATTTGTTTACATACATCACTGGTTAATACTTGTATGCTATTACTTTTATAAAATTAACGTGACGTGACCTAATGCACCTATGCTAGCGAGCTATTTTTAGACAGGCGCCAGCCCGTCGTCTAAAAATTTTGACGTATACTAACTAAATTACTAAACTTGATCAAACTTGTCATTGTTAAGGGGTTAATTTTTTACTTAACTAAAGTAATTAAGTAAAAAATTAATCTGGATTTCGATTATGACGTAATTTAGAATTTGTATTTTAGGAATAAGTTGAGTGGCTGATCTTTACAAGGCGAGTATGATAATATGTACCTATAAATGTATACCTATACCTGTCTTTAAGTCTCAAATCTACTTGAATACTCCATAAACTAAAGTAAATCCTCAAGCGCATAATTGGTAATATAGTTTCATAAGGTGAGGCTACACGTCTGGAGCCAGCAAGCCGGTAGGTAGTAGGACAGGGTCTATAAATAGCTGGGGCTATAAGTAGCAGGCGACAATGGTCGTAGTTGGCAGGCAGCACCGTTACGGCGGCTGGCGCCGGCCGGCGCGTCTCCCACTTTTTACCCCGGTTCATTGCGTCTAACTTAACATGTTTGTCGATGCTAGCGACCGGTAATTACCAACAAGTATAACGACCGTCATGTGACTCAAGTTCTAATGAGATTTTTATTTTTATTCATACTACTCACACTGAGACGTTAATGAAGACACGAACATTGTGCAAACTGTTATTTTGAGCACAACCAGACCGACATTAAAAAGTTTTTCCACATTATAAAAAGAAATCTTAATTATTATAATTATGATTCAACGCCGACTTTATATGAAATTAAAAACATACAGATGTATATCTCTAGATGTAGGTAGTAGGTACCAACAGCGGCGCGTTTTAATAACTCTAAAATTTTCCGAGAAGTTTTTGCATGTCGCCGAGCATCAATGTTTTCGGTTCAACAAATATTTGCGTCGTTCATTACACGACATGACACAAAAGGGAGAATCCAATCCAAAGAATCACAAAATAACGCGTCTTTTTCAAGTTTCTTGTTTATTTTAGACTAAGTACAATACTTAATATTATTCATTGTCTACCATATAATAACAACGCTTCGTTTTACGTATTAGTCCCCAGTATATACAATATAAACAAGCTCTATATATTAAGTAGGTACGGGGATAGATGATATTGTGTTTGAAATATCCCAAATATTTATTTATTTATTTAACATCTCATTTGTTATTTATATTGCATTTGCATAAAGCCAATAATCGTATTCTATGTAAAATAAAATACGTACATAATACATAAGTACTTATACTCAAAGCATAAGTACGTTAGTAATATTATAGTATTCTTTGGCATAAGTATGACTCATTGGGCGTTAATAGCTATTTATTATTTATCTTTCTCTTTGTGTTCTCTATGCAAGACGAGTACGAGTCTCTCGTTCCGTAGAGTATAGAATAGACTATACTCAAAGAGAATAGCGAATATATTAATTTTTTCCACAAATTTTCTATCAATCAAATATGACAAACCAAAGAAATATTTTTCTTCTGTCCAAATTCCTGTCATTGTTAGAAAAACGTAAAAAATTTTTTAATAAATATTTTTAGACTACTATTTTCAGTTTTCCCATTATAAACTATTATTTGGAATTCGTTTATGTGGTATTAGTAGGTAGAGTGTGTGTCGGGAAAATTAAAACCAATAAGTATTGAGTTTATAGTCGTACTTGGACACGGTTTACCAACATGGATCAGGTAATATTACTGCTGGGATCGATGATCGTTTTATTCAAACTCATGTTATATGTCGTTGATATTGTTATTAAGCCATGCTGTCTGATTAAAACAACATACACACAGCACAGTCTTTGGGACAAAATAATAGGTGAGAGCGTAGCCGAACTTAGAGCAGCTAATTATTAGCAAAAACCATAATAGTGCCTTCAAAATGTTTATATTATCGGTTTTTATAAGTACTTACCTATATATCAATAATAATAAATAAAGGACATTACCATTATTTGTATGGGAGTTGGACCAAATGCTGCCCAGAATAAACAGGTAGTCCATGCTGTTCCTTAGGATAACACTACTCTGTAAGCCAAAGCGCTTGAAAATCTATCCGGGGGTTCACGAGAAAAAAAGGTTTTTGTTAACGTTTGTTATTTGTTAGTATTCTACACTGAATTGCTGCTAGTCGCGCTAAATAACTGAAACGTCAAAACTGACATTTCTTTTGACAGTACGAAATTTGTCAGGGCAGCTAGGTACAGTGCCACAACCTTTTCTGTTCCGGTGACAGCGGCGCTACGTACGGTTTCCTTTTTTTTCTAACAATTTAACCGGCCCTGACATCTAAGAACTTCAGCCGCTAGCAGCGCTATGGTTGGACATCAACTTGACAGCAAAATGACATTAAAAAACACGCTAGTTTCACATTTTGGCCACCGGCACAGCAAAGTTTGTGACACTGTAGTTTATAAAAAAAAGACTTTTCAAACAATAGCTATAAACGATAATAACGTTACAGTATCTATACATATAAAACTCTAAATTGATTGATTCATTCATTGTTGGCATAGGCGTAGAGCCCTAACGGCTGAAGGTAGAGTAGAGACACCATTTTTCGAGGGTAGATACCTTTCATAATGTAGATGAGCACTAAGAAAGGATTTTAGAAAATTCCCGTTATACAGGATGCTACAGGATGTTCCAGTTTGTACGGGGATTTGTATAGGGCTGAAGGTAGAGACACCATTTTTGGAGGGTATATACCTTTCATGGTGTAGGTGAGCATTAAGAAAGGATTTTCGAAAATTCCGGTTTTAAAGGATGCTACAGGGTGTTCCAGTTTGTATGGGGATTTGAATAGGGCTGAAGGCAGAGGCACCATTTATGGAGGGTAGATTCCAGCCATGGTGTAGGTGAGCACTAAGAAAGCGTTTTGGAAAATTCCTATTGTACAGGGTGCTACAAGGTGTTTCAGTATGTAAAGGAATTTCCATTTAGATTGAAGGTAGAGACACCATTCTTGGAGGGTAGATAGCTTTCTTGATACTTATATTGGTAATCCGTAACTTTCAAAATAAACGCACAACCATCTTAATCACGCGAACGAAGTCGCGGGCAAAAGCTATTAATTATACATCGTCGGCAGGGCGACGCGGCGGCGGGCGGCGCGGCAAACCTTACATTAGGCGATTCCGTTCGAGTAAAGCGGGTATTACACTACACTGTATTCAGGGTTGAATTAGGGTCCTCCCTAATTCAGAGTACATTGCTTTTTTGAGCTCCTTTTTAGCAAGTGATGCAATCAAAACAAGCAATGTATTCTGAATTAGGGCCCTACTAGTCCTGAATACCGTGTAATGTAATAACCGCTTAAGGCTCCGCCGGCCGCCGCCCCGCCTGGCTCGTAACTTCCTCTTGCCATTCCACGTCTAAATTTTTAAAACAGAAAATGTCTTGTATTGAAAAATATTGTACGACAAAAGGAATTCTAACGATTGTTATTATTACCTTAAAACACAATTATTTTAATTGCCTTTGGCAAAATTATGAAAAGTTATATAGAAAACTTTTAAAGCTAAAAGTGGCCAAAACCGGTACAGTGGCCAAAACCAGGGCATGCCCTATACATAGATAGCACCTAGACAAAGACAAATAGACATGTTCATGCACACAAATATTTGTCTGGTTCGGGAATCGAACCCGACACCTCCGGCGCTGGTAAGGCAGGTATCCTACCCCTGCGCCAAATCGGTCGAATCAGAAACTTACAGAAATTTAGATATTAAAATTATTATAATTGCCATCTCCGTTTTCCATAGGTAATAAAGTAAATGGTTGGGGATTGAAACAATACTTTAATTAAGATTTTTCTTCAAAATGTATATCCGACATCATTGAGTAATTTTGACCTTGAATGTAAAGGCACAGATTACTAGTAAAGGTAAATGATCCCGTTGGTTTTCCATAAATAAGTAAATAAATGTGTGACTTTTTACCTTTTAGGCTCAAAAGAACAACTGTGTTTCAAATGACCATTCTGTGGTCAGGCAGACGTCTATGCGCACTCTTATAATGTGGAATATTTCAAAAGCAGTCAAGACGAATCCTCTTCTCGATATACAGGTACAATTTCACAGTATATTTCTCAATTTTTCCCATCTATACCCACCCAATTTATATTGTAAAAATTTAATTTCTAAGCTTATGCAAGAATCAATATTTTCCAAAAATATCTTCGTAGATAGATAGATAGATAAAGAGTTTATTCTGCTTCTACACACACAACACATATGATAAAAAGAACAGACAAACAATTGAGTTATAGGCTCAGGGCCTGTTTCACAATGTCTTAGTAAGTTCTGATTAGCTGTACTGTAAGGTACTTGACTGTCAATTTAACTGAATAGTATATACTAATCGGACACTGGGATGTTGAGGACTAAGTCAAAATATTTATTTAGAGGGTACCTATGCCGATGCACGTGTAGGTATGCAGCAGCAAGAAGGGTCGAGGCTCGGTGTGTTAATTTTTCAGTCGACTAAACACTGATTTTCATCAGTCACACCACACAGATAAACCATACTCTTGTAAGACCGAATGTGCCTCCTGACGAACAATATTATTAGAGTCGGTAATGTCGATCGTTTTGAGCAAATATTTCAGTATGTTAAGAGTAGAGATACCAGATCAGTTTCTCATATTTACAGGACATCGTACTAATCTTCTATACAGGGTGTTAGGGGCACCTATGCAAAAACTATAGATAACTATGGCTGCAGGACCATCATGCTGAACAACGTAAAGGAAGAATTTTTTGTCGGAAATGAAAAAAAAAATCGACTTTTCATACAAATTTAGCAACTAATCGGGACATTTTGTATGGAGAGTCGAAATATTTTTTCATTTCCGACAAAAAATCTTGCTGTGCGTTGTTCAGCATGATGGCCTGAAGCATAGTAAAAGTATATTTTTACTATGCCTGAAGCCATGGTTTAAGTTTTTGCAAAGGTGCCCCTAACACCCTGTATATATACATATACCTATTCAAATAAATAAAATTGTCTGTTTGTAATATCAAAATAACATGCATATGATTATATTTACGGTACATATACCAAAATAACATTTTTTACAATTTTTGTCCATCTGTCTGTTTGTCTGTCTGTTTGTTTCGGCTAATCTCTGAAACGGCTGGACCGATTTTGACGTGACTTTCACTGGTAGGTAGCAGATGTAATAAGGAGTAACTTAGGCTACTTTTATGCCGGAAAAATATCACATTCCCGCGGTATAACGTCGTGTAGTCTACGCGGGCGAAGCCGCGGGCGGATAGTTAGTATTATAATATAAGCGAAAGTTTTTGAGTATGGATGGATCTATGAATGTTTGTTACTCTTTCACGCAAAAATTACTGTACGGATCTGGATGAAATTTGCAACAGAGATAAATTATAGGCTGGAATAACACAAAGGATAATTTTTATCCGGATATTCCCACGGGAACGGGAACCACGCGGGTAAAACCACGAATGGCCGCTAGTTGTGAAAATGTTTAGAAGCTATTCTTTCTTTCTTTCTTTTTTCGCCGCCATAGACTAATTTATTTTCAGTTGTCGCAAATTTTCAAACTCAAAGTTCTGTTTCTGTTAGGACAAGTCCGGGATTAATGTCGTATGCACTGTTTTGAAAATAATCCGAATAGTCACTCCATCGATACTCTGATCTCCTTCAATGTACTAATAGCAAAGTTTCACCTCAGACTGCTATTCGAGCAACCCAGGAGCGTCTACAAAGTAAAGGTGGCAGTAGGAATACATTGCAGCATCCTGAAGAACAGTACCTTATGTGTGCGATACTGGCTTGGCAACGACTAGGCCACAAAGGATGCGATAGTCTTTATAAGTAAGAACATTTTTATACTATTTTGTTCCGAAAAATATTTAAACGAAGCAACCTGATTACCTAAATTTGAATATTGGATCATAATCATCATATTATTATATACTTTATACTTACTAATATTATAAAGAGGAAAGATTAGATTTTTGTTTGTATGATTTTTTAATGGTTAAACTCAAAATCGACTAAACCGATTTTGAGAATTCTTTCACCAATAGAAAGATACATTATTTCCGATTGACATAGGGCCTATGTCAATATGGGGATATTGCGATAAAATATAGTCTTGACTGCCATAGGCTATATTTTATCGCGATATCCCCACGGGAACTCGCGATATAGCCACTGCGCCAGGGGCTCTTTAGAGTATTAGTTATAAATAACGAAGCATAATTTCGTAATCTATAAATTTTTCATTAATTTTCCATGTAAGTCCATAATGACTGAAAAAATATCCAGCTAAGATGCAGGTATTGTAATGTTGCAATTTAACATGTAAATCTTGTTAGAAAATATGCGGGTCTGCAATTTGTCGTGATGAATGTCATGGCACTTACAGAAAGTATAATAAGGACAGGAATTAAAATTATCATAAGCTATAATTGTTATTATTTTTCACCTTACTAATTATTAATATGTGTCACGGCTGTAAAGCATACACTACTGTAAGAGGTGGTAACGTATGTATTTTTGCAGGTTTATTGTAAACAAACAAAAGGAAGAAGAAGAACACGCTAAGAAAATAAAAGAAGAGGAGAGATTTCAAACCTTTGAAAAGAATAAACAAATCTCACCAGGAAGTTTTATCAGCTACAATGATCCTAATTGCTGCAAAGAACATGATTCGACGTGCCATGATGCAGTTGGTCCTGTCGTAATGTTGCCATTGGAAACCAAAATCGTGATGCGCGTTGATGGATGTAACAAGAATACGTGTGCACCAAAGGCAAAGAAAAAGCCTGATAAGGTTATGATGGACAAAATTGATGCGGTAATTTGGGGAATATTGCTATATAAATTATATCATACGTATTAAATATTTATTATAATTTGATACATTTTTACATATTTATAATAGAGCCGATATCTAATCCTTTTCGTTACACGATTTCAAATGTTTGAGAATAGCCCAACTAAGGTCCAGTCCAGACCATTACTAATAACGGCAGATTTACATGAATCCAATAGTTGCAGTAAACAGGCAGTTATTTTATTCTGAACCGCGCTGGATTGGACAAAACTTTTACAAGAAACCAGCGCTGGAATGTCTGCGATATCAGCGCCTCCTACTGGATTTTTTAAAATCTGCCAACTTTACGTATTATTAAAATACTAA
Organism: Crambus lathoniellus; assembly: GCA_949710035.1. Lineage (NCBI taxonomy): Eukaryota > Metazoa > Arthropoda > Insecta > Lepidoptera > Crambidae > Crambus > Crambus lathoniellus. Next base: position 20,005,573 of record OX453297.1, read on the forward strand.
GTAGGTATAGCCTGTTTAAATGTACTTGTTCCGCAGGCCTGTTGCATGGAGTCCGCATGCTTGGAGCAGCTCACGAAGCTCGACAAGGAGACGTCGGAGTTGCGCACGCGCGCCCAACGTCTGGCGCGACGCGAGGCCCAGCGCGTTGAGCTCCTCGAGCGCGCGGAGGCTGCCTGGAAGGACCTGGAGATGGGCTACCAGAGGCGCCTCGCCGCGGCCGAGGAGAAGGAATATGATATGTCGAAACATGTAAGTAACCAATGGAACAATATTTAGTATTAACAAATAAAGTCTTCAAACGACAAACGAAAACACACTTCGGGTAAGAGTGAACATGTAAAAGTAGGGAAATAAACAAAGCTCGACAAGGAGGCGTCTGAGTTGCGCACGCGCGCCCAACGTCTGGCGCGGCGCAAAGCCCAGCACGTGGAGCTCCTTGAGCGCGCCGAAGCAGCCTGGAAAGACTTTGAGATGGGCTACCAGAGAGGAAAAGGAATATTATATAACGAAACATGTAAGTAACCTACAATATTTAATAATTACGAGTATAGTCTTCAAACTTCAAATGAAAAGACACTTCAAATAAGGGAGAACAAGTGACGGTAGTATCAAAGCTCGACAAGGAAACGCCGAAGTTGTGCACGCGCGCTCAACGTCTGGCGCGACGTGAGGCGCAGCGCGTGGAGCTCCTATAGCGGGCTAAGGCTGCCTGGAGATGGGTTATCAGAGGTGGATCGCTGCGGCCGAGGAGAAGGAATATGATAAGTACAATAGGATAGGTACAGGAATATAATTTCGAACGCCAATTATTAGGAAGACTTCGCCATTGATGTTTATCATTAAGGACTGTGGTATGGTATTATAAAAATGACGTTCCTATGTCAGATCGGACAGAGCATAATTTGTAACCATATAGCTTTCTTTATTAGTTAAGAACTTGTATATTGAAGTAACAAAAAAGAAAGAGCTTTATCAAAACTCCTGTCATAATATAAAAGTGGCTGGCTTATATCACAGAGATATTTTTCTAGATCCAGAAAATGATACAAGAACGCAATGAACACAAAAATGCCTGCACTTCATTGGCCAAGCTATTAAAAGAAAAGGGTGATTATGCTGAAAAAGAGCAAGCTCGTCTCACTGCCTTGGGTAAGGAAGTGTACTCCATCGCCTGTGAGCGGCTTCGTCTGAGCGAGGAAGCTGCCCGGGTCGATGCAGAACTCGCCGAGCTACAATGCAAAAGCACGCAACTTGACCGGGAACTTCAGGTATATAAACATTCAATTATTGCCTCGTTGTTAAATTGAAATAGGTACTTTGCCATCACTATACATTAACACCCAAAATTAGCACACCTACTAGTAGTTTGATACATCGAAGCTTCTGTATCATCAAAAATATTACTGTAATAAAAATAAAAAAATAAAAATAAAAAATCTATTTATTCACTTAGATATAATAAATATGTACTTGTGAAACGTCAACATTTTCCTACCGCCCGCCGCCCATTCAAGACTTTTTTAACTGACAAGAAGAACAGGCACAATAAACTTGCCAGCGTTTCATAGGTATGTTTTTTTTACGACATTAAAAACATATCGTTACTAATTACAACAATTGCTTAAAAATATACAACACATTAAAAACATTTCAAGCAAGTGGTTATGTTATGTGTTACATCAGGAGCATGCATTGCGGTCATTCAAATAATCGTCTACTGTATTGTATGGTATTTTTTGCTCATGAGCGACTCTTTAATGTAACCATCGATCATATAAATCGAAGAATGTAACATTAAAATTTATGCAAAGGTAGTTCAATTATATGCTATACTGTGGAACGTTATAAAAAAAATTTAAACCGCCTTCAAACAAAAACTACCGACAAAAACTCACTTCCCAAAAAAACGTAAAAATAAAAAATAAATTGAATCATTCCCACTGACTTTATCTAATTAATCTTGGAACTTACTGATCTGATTGAAGTCGGTGCCAAGACCTACCTATTGTTATGTATTTCACACCACTTCGTGCATGAGATATTGTGTATTATTGTTTCACTACCTTGTTACTTTCGGCTTGGCACCGACTTCAATCAGATCAGTAAGTTCCAAGATTAATTAGATAAAGTCCCGCCCTTTCGTCCTTTGAATGGAGTGATTCAATTTATTTTTTATTATTACGTTTTTTTGGGAAGTGAGTTTTTGCCGGCACTTTTTGTTTGAAGGCGGTTTAATTTTTTTTGAAAAAAAAATATTATTTTTCCATTTTTAGTGTAAGAAATCTAATGAGCAAGCGTCGCACAATGTGCAACGTTTAATACTGTAGCCCATATCTAAATTAGAACACTAAGACAAGCACAAACCTCCAACTTTTATCAGAACTGTTATGCAGTTTTTTAACCATCCACCATCAGCTAACCTAAATAACTTAAAAGAATACATCTAAACATACTTTAACTCCTAAGCGTTAAGGAGTTTTACCTTCCATCATCAGCTCACCTATATAACCTTAAAGAATACAACTAAAAATCTTTACGTATCAACGATATTTAAAAAATTATCCTCTAACTCCTAACCATTGAAGAGTTCTTCTTCTTCTTCATTCAATACGGGCGTTTTCCGCAACTTGACGTCTCATTGCACCTATTTTGCGTGAGGAGGGTGTGCAGCTGGATTGCTCCAGCTAACCCAGCTCTGCCAGGAAAGCACCCAGCGCCCTCACGTCGGAGACCGCTTCGTGTCACTTCCCGGCGAGCCGAGGTACCTCGCGTAGGTGGCCACTCCGTCACATTCAACCAGGTGCTGCTGTCTCTTCGGCCCCTACGCAACCTCTGCATATGGGTTGCAGATACCTAAGTTGAAAAGGTGTGTTAAAATTACCATGTCCTGTTATAGCACCCGTCACAAGCCCTTATTCCTCGTACATTACCAAGTTTGATAACTGGCTTTCTACAAGGAAAAATAATTCTTCCTAGCTTACCCGGTTTTCAAATGGGAATTGTTTTTCCTGGTAGAAAACCGTAATTTTATTAAGTTTCCTACGAAGAATTTTTTTTCTTCTTAGCTCACCCAGTTATCAGAGGAGAATTTTTTTTTCCTCGTAGAAAGCTGTGAATTCAACCAACGTTTGTTTAGGTCGTTTAGGTCTAGGTTTTCTGAGTATGTTTAGGTCTTCTGAGAATACACCTGTCCCAGTTCCCTTAAAAATGAGGAGTTGTGTCTTCCATCACCAGCTCATTAACATGAGATGATGACTACCAGATGCAAATACTTAAAAAACTTTAAAAAAACTATAAACACGTAAACTAACTATAAAATTTGCTGGTTTTCCTCGATTTCCCCTGGCTTCCACCATCAGATCCTAACTTGGTAAAAATGTGACTAGCTCAGGAGTTTATTCTTTCGAATAAAAAAAGAATCATTAAAATTGGTCAATAGTTCGCGAAGATATTGACGTGAAAAGCAGGAACTACCAGTCGAAAACTATGTGTTTTTTCAGGATTGTGAAAAACTACTAAACTGACTACTTTAAGTTTTTCATGAGACCACACGTAAAGTATTTTGTTTCAGATAAAAAAAGAATTATTAAAATCGGTTAACAACTGGCGAAGTTATGGTAAAACATACATAAAAAAAACAGTCGACTTGAGAACCACCTCCTTTTTTTGAAGTCGGTTAAAAAGACTATGGTGTTCCCCAAAAATGAGGCTCTGGTTTTTTTCAAGCCTAAACTTTGGAACGATAAGTTTATCTTTATTTCTTGTGTTAAAGCGATGAATATCGCTGTGCTTAACAAATGTATTATTACTTATAATCAAGGATTGGAATTTTTGCGGTCATAACGGACTCAGGAGTCAGTATTTATTTAAAAGTTTAAAAGTAGTTTAAATAAATAAATAACTTTTTTACGTCCTGTAGCCCGTGGACATTCAAATAACGAAAAAGGTTACCGTTTGTCTTCGTGAAATTGTTATAGATTTTGCCATTTTATATACTATAAGCAAAGTCTTAAAGATCGTAACTCGCCGTAACCATAATAGTGATAAGTCTAAAATCTCCAAATTTGTTAGTTATTTACATTTCTAGGTTACCGCATTGCTTCGCTATTGTCATGTTGTACAGCTTTGTCCAATTACCATACGTAATAGTAAGACTATGGAAAGTTGCCAAACACAAATTTAAGACCAGATGTAATCCGACCATTTTGATCATAATTTACATTTTTGGGTTACCGATTACAATTTATACATCTGTTAGTAGGCGAACAAACCATATACATACTTTTTTTAAGACTGTTTCTGTGGCCGGTTTAGATTTTAAGACTCATTTGGTCCATGAAGAAGAAATGCGAAAATGGCTTAAGTAAAAACGCATTGAGTAAACTTACTTCTGCAAAACATAATGGAAGACTTAAAACTTGAAGGACAATGTGGTAACTGCCCCTCTGTCAGATTACTATGAATAGAGAGGAAATGCTATTTCATAATATTTTGTCTAGTTTGTTATGCCAGCTCTCTCTCTCGGGGTGCGAGCTAGATAACCTCAACGCGTACTCACCTGCTGTTCGTCCCACTCTATGTTCGCATACGCTGGGAAGAACAGTAGGAGGGACGGTGCACCCTGGGCGCCACTGTAAGTAATTTTCTTGATTGTAAGTGTCTTGTTTTTCGGCTGTGACACGGTTTATACCAGTACAGCTGCCAACGTTAACCTCTTTGTAAGTGCTTATGTTGCTAAAATTTAATTTATAATTTGGTTAAGAGGATAATTGATGTAATCGGAATGAAATAAAGAATTTATTTATTATTATTATTATTATTTATTATTTATTATTATTTATTACTTACAGTGGTGGCAGATAATCTAGCGAAACCCAATCCAAGGTGTCAGACGAGCCGAGGGATGGGTGGGCAAGGGGGAGCTTGGTTCCGAACGGTGTCTCCCCAGGGAGATGGCAATCCTGGGGCAGTAATTTCGCTCGAGCAATCGGGTTCGGCTTAAATTGGTCGTTACCAGAGCAGCTTAAAAACGTAAGTATGTCTGCTTCCATGGTGTTTTTTTCTTTTTGGCAGCAAAAAATGCATTTATCTGCTGAAGAATCTTAGCTTATAAGATTTTAAACTTTCGCGTTCCATTATAATTATAAACAAGAGTAATGGGACTCAACGTGACATTTATTATGTAGTACATATGTACTTACAGCTTGACGTTTCGACTGTGTTGCTACAGCCGTAGTCACAAGCAGACTGGCGGTGCTCAGCGTCGTCTGTTCGGGCTTGGAGATTTTCGGCTAAAGTCCGTTCGGTTAGATAGTGTCGGTACACCCGCACGGCATTGTGGCTCTTGCTATAAAATGCAGATATAAAATAATACACTCAAGTTGGGTACCAAAGTCAATTTTAATGAAAATTTGGATATTTTTAAATAAAAGGAAGTTAAATAAGTGATTTACAAATAATAATTATTATAAATTTTTTATATGATTATTATGATTACTTATCATCACTCGAATTGTCACAAGTCACAACCGTCGTTACCACCTGTATTTATAATAAACATAGATTATTTAAGAAAATATAATTTAATAAATGCCGAATCCCAAAATCCAATTCCATTTTCGGGTGTACGCCGCACGCGGCTTCTTCTGTTTATGCGGCGGCATCCTTTGAGAAGAAGCGGCACGTGCCAAGGCGGCGCAATCAAAGGGCGACACTATCTAAGCGAATGGACTTTACCCTCAAATTGTCACTTTTTTTGTTTTTGTTATCGCTAGTGATGTCATTACGGCACACACCACTCACAGTATCGGGGCTTGTTTTGAACGGTAAAACTCGCGGCTTACAATTGGTAATCACTGGATTCCACGCTGATGACAATTTAAACCCGTCCTCCCGATTGAAATTTTTATACTTCTTGATTTCAATCGCTTCTCGTACCATCCTAGTATGATAATGACGATCGGTGGAGAGGTTTTCGGATCATGTAACTCCATCCAATGATTAACTCCAGCTTCTAGGAGATATTCAGCTACAGCGGATTTACTCGTCTGTCGATTTTTAACAGCTGTGATGTGTTCCTTGACACGTTCTGCGATGGTCCGCTTTGTTTGTCCAATGTATGAACTACCACAGCTACAAGCTACAGTCTACAGTCCTCTAAAAGCTTTTCAATTCAGTCATCCTCGAGGGCAAAACGCCAAAGGCATGGGACAGAAGCGTTTTTCAGGAAGGGTGATAAGACTCTCTTGAAGAAATACAGACCCATCTCGCTTCTGAGCCATATCTACATAAGTTGTTTTCGAGAAATATTACGAATCGTCTCGCTCGCAGGTTAAACGACTTCCAACCTCCAGAACAAGCCGGGTTCCGAAAAGGCGTGCAAAGACCACATTCATACACTGCGGCAAGTTATACAGAATACCGAAGAGTACAAGTTGCCACTTTGCTAGGCGTTAGAACAGGTCCACTCGAGCAGAGTCCCGATTGCTCGAGCAAAATTACTGCCCCAGGATTGCCATCTCCCTGGGGAGACACCGTTCGGAACCAAGCTCCCCCTTGGCACGCATACCTCGGTGACACGGTACGTCTGACACCTTGGATTGGGTTTCGCTAGATTATCTGCCACCACTGTAAGTAATTACTTACAATCAAGAAAATTACTTACAGTGGCGCCCAGGGTGCACCGTCTCTCCTACTGTTCTTCCCAGCGTATGCGAACATAGAGTGGGACGAACAGCAGGTGAGTACGCGTTGAGGTTATCTAGCTCGCACCCCGAGAGAGAGAGCTGGCATAACAAACTAGACAAAATATTATGAAATAGCATTTCCTCTCTATTCATAGTAATCTGACAGAGGGGCAGTTACCACATTGTCCTTCAAGTTTTAAGTCTTCCATTATGTTTTGCAGAAGTAAGTTTACTCAATGCGTTTTTACTTAAGCCATTTTCGCATTTCTTCTTCATGGACCAAATGAGTCTTAAAATCTAAACCGGCCACAGAAACAGTCTTAAAAAAAGTAAGTATAGTCTGTTCGAATCCAATTTGGAAAAAATGTAAACAAAGACGCCATTATTCTGACCATAGACTATTTAGTGATGTGGTAAAAATTATACCATTTATAAATCGATAAATAATTTGATTGCTTCGATTCGATTAATTGAATGCTATTATGTTGGAGCTTTGCGTTAGTGAAGAGTTTTTAGTTTATTACTTCTCAAGCCTCGAGAGATGACGGTGTTCATCGCGATTATAGAGAAATAAAAGGCTTATATTGAACCGAGTAAAAATTAAGATTTTAAATTATTTTTATGCATTCACAATGCAATTTTGTAAGTATAGGAAAAATGTAATACTTAGTAAAAAACCACGAGCCCTATAAGTAGCTTTCAGGCGGGATTTTTTTTAATTTCACACAAACACATCATCATCATCACATAACAAATTGAAAAGTGACTTTAACATAATATAATGTAGTTATATCTACAACTTGTAGATATGGCTCAGAAGCGAGATGGGTCGGTAGTTCTTCAAGAGAGTCTTATCACCCTTCTTGAAGAACAGCATCACATCGCTTCTGCCCCATGCCTATGGCGTTTTGCCCTCGAGGATGACAGAGTTGAAGAGCTTCTGGAGGACCTTAAGTATCGGCTTACCGCCCGCTCTCAGAAGTTCTGTTGTGATTCCGTCATCACCCGCCGCCTTGTTTTTGAGCTGCTTGAGAGCCATTCTAATCTCGTACAGGCTGACGTCCTGCTACCTCGTTAAGTTAAGTGCTACCTCGTTGTGGTTAAAAAAGGTAACAATATACAATATATATGTCGCAGCCAACTGGTTGAATCCGCCATTCAATTAAACGCCTAGGCCGATGATTTTTTCCGTAAGCTAATTTATCTTCCCATAAGTTGAAGGAGTCACTAAAAAATAAATTCTAACCTATCACGTGTTCTACAGGACTTCCGAGGGGTACATGCTGCCATACTTAACCATCCGCCTGCGACATATATAAATTCTACATTTGGCCACTGAGTCAAGATAAGTTTGTGTCTGTTATAGTTACGGTTAAAGTAAGATGGTGCAACCCACTTTAAACTCTATGAGCTAAACCATAAAAAAGAATAATTACCATGACATTTTGTCAAAATAACGTAAAATTTAGTCTCGGAATTTTTTAAGAATTATTTTATAAATAATATATTTTTTGTAAAGCAGTGCGTTAAGTTGAAAACATTATGAATCCAAGTGTTCAGGCAGGATAGTATTTTCTTAATATGTGGGTAATCCGCAAATCCGCGACCCGGCTGTGACGGGCGCAGCAGTCGTCGGCCACCAGTATTCGGTCGGCCGCGCGCGAAGATATTATGCCTGTGATAGGTCTACTACTACATTCGGCTGCAAATGCTGATTTTCCATATGCATTGATTTATTGGTGTTATTATTGTACAAACTCATCGGTTATCAGTGACATTTCTACATTATTTGGAAACTCGGAGTGCATAATAGTGGCACAGGAATTATCTTCATAGGGAGATCATACTTTCCTGTCATCCTACCAAAAATATAATTAGAAACGAAAAGACTAACGCTCGTGAGCTATCGAAGGTGTTCTCGCGAACACCAAGTGTGTTATTGTTTTGATGAATCTATGTGATAGTTATTATTATCGGTTGGTTTATATTTTGTATTCTGGCTTTGAAGTTTAATGTTAAAAGAAAATAAATTCTTAATTTCAAAGTATGTTGTTTTATTTAATTGTTATCCTACTATATTAAGTGATTTCTTAAAGACATAATTTCATTAATTTCTAGCTTTAAAGTTTTGTAGACTATTTTGAAATTTAATAAGAAAAGCATATTCCACTAAATATTATATTACAGCGCCATCTAGTAAGTCAAAAGGCAAGCTCGCAGGAAGTGTCTTACATCGCCATCTATCTACGAATCCACCAAATTGTATACATTATGAAAAGATCCGTTGACTAGTTATCTATGTATTTAAAGTGTCATAAACTATGTGGTTGATCAACAGATAAACAGTATGGCGGATGCTAGGGTATGCAAAACGGTAATCGGTAATCGGTTTTTTACCGGTAATCGGTCCAATGTGAACAATCGATAATTACCGAAAAAAATGGTAATGCGTCGTGTCGTGTCGGGTCGTATCGACGACAGTGTTGCTAACTTGCTGGCAAACGTTACACGCGTGATAGTTATCGCGATTCGATCGCGGCTGCTGATCAGGACTCGATTCTCACTCGTTAGAAATTGTATTTATCCTACTTGATAAATAGTGAAAAAAATATTTTCAAATTTAAAGTCAAAAGTTGTACAATAAAATTCTGAATCATATTCATAAGACTCTACTTACGATAAAGTAGCAATGACATCGTTTCAGCAAATTATGCGCACGGAATTCCGCTATGTCCCAGCCCTAACGGACCCGAGAATATACTTTTATTAAAATTTGTGATTTTTGTGATAATTTTTATCAAGACAGAGATATTTTATCTTCGATTACATAACATCGATTAATAATCGATATAGTTGAACTAATAATTGAATTATCTGATAGACATTTACGTCAAGCATTATGCGATCACCATGGCGATCACAGATAATACAAGATTTTTGCTTGGATAAATAACCTCACTTTTCTTCTTAAATTTTTTAAATAAATTTTAAAAATAATAAACATACTACGATCTTTGGAACAAATTAGTGAGATATAAGTTGAAACCTTCTAATTACTAATGAATGTGTTTTTAAATCCATTTAGTGGCCGAAAGTGTGAGAATTTTTAATGGAACAGGTTTGTTTACATTTTTTCCAAATTGGATTCGAACAGACTTTATATGGTTTGTTCGCCTTCTAACAGATGTATAAATTGTAATCGGTAACCCAAAAATGTAAATTATGATCAAAATGGTCGGATTACATCTGGTCTTAAATTTGTGTTTGGCAACTTTCCATAGTCTTACTATTACGTATGGTAATTGGACAAAGCTGTACAACATGACAATAGCGAAGCAATGCGGTAACCTAGAAATGTAAATAACTAACAAATTTGGAGATTTTAGACTTATCACTATTATGGTTACGGCGAGTTACGATCTTTAAGACTTTGCTTATAGTATATAAAATGGCAAAATCTATAACAATTTCACGAAGACAAACGGTAACCTTTTTCGTAATTTGAAAGTCCACGGGCTACAGGACTATAAGCCCATGTAAATTTCATAGAGAAACTGTGTCAAAATGTATAACGGATAAATATATACTTAAATACTTTTTTGTTTGTAAATACATACTTAATATACATAGAAAACACCCAGACCAAGACAAATAGACATAGTTCGGGAACCGAACCCGAGACCTCTGGCGCAGAAGGCAGGTATCCTACCCCTGCGCCAAATCGATTCGGTCGGCTTAATCTTGTCTGTTTCGCACATTAGATCTTTATATGAGATCTGACTAGTTAATTAAATACAAAATAAAGCGAATATTACGAAAAAAACCACCAAAGTTAAAGATAAGTGTTAATTTTTTTTACTAAACATTTAAAACGAATAAAAAAATACGAAACATCCAATTTCTTGGCTATTTTCGGGGAGGCCTATGCCCAGCAGTGGGCGTCGTACGGCTGAAATGATGATGATGATGATGATGGGACCAACTCTGAAATCGAAAAAAAAATCAGTCGTTCCATACAAACAACAGTTTTATTCCAAAATTTAACGAAATAAAAAAAATATTAAGAACCCTTATTAAAAAACATAATTAACAATTTAAAAAAATAATTACAGAAAACTAATTATCACCTGAGTACGGCCCTGGATGACCGCAAAAACTCCGATCCCTGCATATAAGACTTTTTCACATAAATTATATTTTCATAGATGTGTCCAGCAACAGTTAAAATGTTTATTTCTAATTTGAAATATATCTCTTAAAGAATCTCTCGATCGGAATGGCCCTTTTTTCACAACAAAAGGCCGTAGGACATTCCACTGTAAAAATAACTAAAATATATTAACCTTGTCGTTTCATTAAAAGCCTTATCTTACCTACGTCTGCTCGCCAAGGCTTCGATATGAGGATCCCATTGTAGTCATGAGTCTAATACCTAGAAATTTTGTACTATTAATGAATTTGACAATATCGCCGTCTAGTCTAATATGAAAATCAACTTGTCTTACATTATAGGTAACGAAAATTTTTGACACTTGGTAGTTTTGAGTTTAATTATAAATTATTACTATTAAATCAATGTGGCACTTTTGAAAGAGCACTATTTACTTCGTCAGATCGTCACCTCTGCTTACATTAAAGACTAGAGATATAGTACTGTATCATCGGCAAATAGCACTGTCTCACATAAATCTTTCGCGTAGTAAGGAAGGTCATTTATGTATATTAAGTACAAGAGCGGGCTCAATATTGATCCTTGGAGTACGCCCATAGTAATGGGAGCTTGGGCAGACTCAGTTTTATTAATAACTACCTTCTGAATTCTTCCACGCAGATATTAATGACGAAGCTAGCAATTTGCATTGTCGAGGGTGGTTCTTCAAAAGGGAGGGCTTTAATCAGTCAAGCCAATACAAATAGCTTCCAGAACAAGGCTTGTATAAAACTTTTCTCACGAAATGCGAGGAAATACAATTTTTTGATAACATGGAATGTTAACATTTCAGAGCATGAGTGAGAAAAAAATATTGCTAATGATGGAAGCTATCACATCAATTACTGATTTGATGATGCTTGTAGATATGCCCCAGAGATCTTTTGTTTTCTTAATATTATTGTTTTGAATGCTTTAATAACGTCTTCGGTAGTGAAATAACTAAAACTAAATGTTTTCTGGCACTTATCAACACTAGATTCCATAAGAGAGACAGCGGTGTTGGGGCCAGAGTTAAGTCTGCTAGTAGTTTCTAATGGTATTCGAGCAAAGAAACTTTGAAAGGCACTAGCCAGCTCAATATCCGATTCAAAAGTTTCAGCACCAATTTTTAGGGTAAATTAAGTTTGCTTTTTGTTTTGTCAGTTTCTTGGTTTAAATTACTCCAGGTATTTGTGATATACCAAAGCACATCAGCTTCCTACTATATCCTTCTGATCCTACTAATATTATAAATGTGAAAGTTTAGATGTTTGGATGTTTGGATGTTTGGATGTTTGGATGTTTGTTACTCAATCACGCCAAAACGGCTGAACCAATTTGGCTGAAATTTGGAACACAGATACTTTGTAGCCCGGAGAGGAACATAGACTACTTTTTATCCCGAAAAAATAACACATTCCTGCGGGATAACGTCGTGTAGTCCACGCGGGCGAAGCCGCGGGCGGAAAGCTAGTATTCAATAAAGATACGAGTAGGATCACAGGAAGTGTTGTGCATAGAGTTCAAACAATAAATTAACCTTGAAGATTGGCTACCTGGCTACATCTGGAAATATACAAAAATGATCAATATAATATTTTATTAAAGTTAAGATTTACATATTTATACATTTAAGGAAATCAAAGTTCAGGTAAAATTTGTGCAAAAAAGAAAATTTTTGGAGACCTTTACTGAAAGTTTCACCAAATTTTGATTTTTTGTTTTGATAGAAACATAAGATATAGTGCACAAGATACCTATTAGTTCAAAGAAACAAAGTTAGATCTGTTACAACGCCGTAATCACCTCCGAGCGTTTGTATGTAAGATATTACCACTAATTTTATATGGAACTATCATAAGATTCTGCAAACTAGTTTCACAATCTTATGATTGAAATGATTAGGATGTCTCTATATATAGATGTTGTGTAAGTATGGAAAGTGTAGCAGTAAGGTTTATGCCTGTGACAATATCGTCTAAGATACGACAAGGAATTTCTACCCTCCTCTGTTATTCAATTCTAATGAAGTATAGATGCTAGATTATGTCTAGATTGATATAGCCCACATGGTTTTCCTGGCTGAATCCTGTGTCTATAATGTTACTTAAATTATAAAATTTTTGATCATAGGAGAATGTCCAATAAGATACCCAGGCCCAGCGCAAACAAAATGTTCCACAAGTTTATAGGTAAACAGGCAATACTCGAAAAAATTATGCTGAAGCGAGATAGCAATGAGAAAACGACGAGAGCGGGTGCAAGACCGATTTTGCAGATTAGGCAAATCACAACGTATTAAAAAACTACAACGATTTAAAAAAATGCTTCTATACGATCCTAAATATTATTGGTGTCCACTAATTAAACCGATTTCCAATAGTGTAAGTAACCCCATTTAAGAATAATCTTGAATTTTCGTATTTTTAGAGGTCTTTTCGAAAAGAAAAGTTGTTGAGACAAAATCATAAAACCGTGTTTTTGAAACTATACGAATCTAGATAAAGGTGTGAAGTATATATTATATCTTATTACCAGATTTGTAACAACTCTAACCGTCCTATAGTTTTTAATCAAAAATCCAAACTTTTTCCGAGTAGCACTGCATAGGGGTAATCATCGTAATCAATGGCTAATACTAATTTTTCTAAAAAATAAATTTTAAATCTGGTCAACCATGCATTGAAAACACTTTAATAAGGCAACTTATTATGGTTGAATTGGGAATAAATTAAGCTTTCATTTTAGATGTAGTTCGACTAAATAACTTATGAGGGATATTAACAATGCCTACTCATCTGTTTATACCTTAACCTGAGCTTAATGTACAGTAAATATGAAACAAAGGATGATGGGCAAATTTGTATGGGACCCGTCCCCACCTCCAACATACCTTTTATGTGCGTCGACGATTTCATACGTATCTAAAAAGAGATTAATAGCCATATTCAATGTAAAAATCCATGGGGTTTAGTCAAACCGAGAACCTCCTTTTTTGAAGTCGGTTAAAATACCAAAACCTTCTCCTAAATGTAACAAAATACTTTCATGAAAACTGCATAAAAATCGGTTTGGCCAAACGCAAGATAATCGCGGCCAAAACATACATACGTACATACATATTTACATACATACATACAGATCAAACAAAGAAGGTTCTTTTTTTTGAAGTCGCTTAGAAATGGTAAAAATTAAAGTTTTTTTTAATATCGTAGGTAAAATAACCTAGAATTCCCACACATTTGAGGGATGTCGCCATAATAAAAAGTTGTCACTATATTAATATCTTTAACCTGAGATACATTTCAAATCTGTTGGTTTTGGGGGACGTTTTGTCCCATCGTCCTTTGACATTTGAACCTTGTATGTTAGTTGAGTTTAAAAGTAATTAAATACAATACTAATAAAATATGTGAGTAGGTATTTTGAACTCAATTTAGATTTCAAAAAAATTTCAAGTTTTTCCACTTTATTACTAAGAAATTTATATAATGCGAGTAGAAATTCAGGCTTTAAGGAGGATTGCAAAACCTATAATCTATAGGTACTTATAATAAAACCACAGCGTAAGGAAAATATATATACTGTGATAAAACTGTAAACGATCCATTTCTGTACATTGAAAAGAAATAGAAAAAAATACCTCTAGGGGTCTTTTTAAACGAAACAGATACCTACCTACCACAAATATAGTTTAAATTTTTTTTTGTCAGTCTGTCTGTTGTCCGCGTTTCACGCAAAAACTACTAAATGGATTTTGATGAAAGTTTTTTGTTATACAGCTATTGGTCCTCGCCAACATATAGGCTTTAATTTATTTTGAAGACCGCAATATCTGATGTGGAACCATAGCAGTCCAGCCAAACTATGAGAATTATAAAAATAACGTCTTCACGAAAATTGTTAAAATAATAATAATAATTAATGTGGAACCCTAGCAGCCAGGTTAAACTACATGAGATACAAACATAGCGTCTCAAGAAAAGTTGTTTAAATAACGTAATGAATATTTTCTGCTGACGGAAAAATATCAAAGGTCTGGTACACCGTACACATTTGGAACCCTAGCAGCCAGCTAAACTATAAGAGATACAAATATTATAGCATCTTAAAAGAAGTTGTCGGCGTGATAAGCATTTTCTTTTGACATAGTACAATCTATACTAATGTTATAAATATGACAGTGTGTTTGTTTGTATGTCCGTCTTTCACGTCAAAACGGAGCAACGGATCGCCATGTGTTTTCAGTATGTAGGTAGTTAGCTAGAGAATGACAAAAGCTAATTTATATCCCGGAAAAATATCACTTTCCCTCGGGATAACGTCGTGTAGTACACGCGGGCGAAACCGCGGGCGGAAGGCTATGTGATATAGATTTTTAATGTGTTAGTATCATAGCGCCGTACTAATATACAGTGTGCCCCTCGATATGGTGCTGACTATACCGGATTTTATCGACAAAAAAATAGAATAAAAAAATAAACAAAAATATAGCTCATGTTACAATGTATTTAAAAAAAATAATTCTTTTTAGGTCCTTTCGGTCATAAAAACATATAGTTTTCGAACCAAAAGAGATATCGTCATGAAATTAACGCTAAAATACTTGTGAAGGATTGGCAAATAAGTGGAAGAGTAAAATGAATACATAAAAAATGACATAAAAGAGACAGAATCAAACATTTTCGAGATTTTTTATATACTTTTTTTCATTATTAGCGATTTTTACAAAATAATCCCATTATAAATTTTTATTTTATCCATATTTTCTTGTTCTTCATTGCATCTGCTTTGTAACAAAAAAAAATCAACGCTCTATCCCGTCCCGTTCGCTTGCTATGCACAGTTAACTGCGGACGTCAACAAAAAAAGTCAACGTTGCATAGCGTGAACTAACCAAATAAAGTTGCACTTCATGCGTAACATAACGATATATCTCTTTTGGTTCGAAAACGATTAATTTTTAATGTCAAAAGGACATAAAATAAATATTTTTCATCCCATCGATTCGAAAAGCGATGATTGTTTATCTAAAAACAGGGTCCAAAACGATTCATTGTTTACCTGTTATGACAAGAGGGGATAAATGAGATTTGAATTTTGAACAGCTTCATAACAGGGTCCAAAAAGATGAGATTTGAATTTAGAACATAATTAAAGAAGCATTGGTTGGAGTATAGCAAAGGGTGTGCAGTACTTTAAAAAAAATTGAACTGATTTTGTATGGGGCCAGGACTTTTTTCGGGACCGAGAAATTTTCAAAAACGGAATTTTATAAAATTGAGCATATCTCGTAAACGGTGAGTCGTAGCTAAAATCTAACAAAATTTTCAACCCCCCTACGGCATCCTCGGAGATACTTATAAGGAATCTGATGGACATATTTTTTTTATTTTAATTTTTTTTTATTTCAAAACTCAAATTTCTTTTCTTGCCCGACTAGCGCTATGATGTATCCGAACGATAAAGAAAGGTAGGTAGTTTGGGTTGTCTTTACTGCTTTTCTTATAGAGGGGGATGAAAAGCAGAGTGTATTACTTGGCCGCAAAATTATTTTCACCTCGGGCGGCGTATATTGAATCCCTCGCTGCGTTCAGGATTATCCTTCACTGCGCTCTGGATTCAAAATAGCGCCCTCGCCGTAAATATATTATTTTGCTCCCTTGTAATACAATCTACTATTTCATCTCTTAGATTCGGAAAGTGATGTATATTTAAACTGAGCAGCGGGTCCAAAACTATCCGTTTCACCCTAGGGTGGAAATGAATTTTAAGAATAGAACTGAATTTGGTTACAGTCAACCATAGAGTTACCTCATCGGCAATGAAAAAGTATTCAACTAATTTTGTATGGGGACGGGACTTGCAAAATTTTTTTTTTTTTTTATAAAAACGAGAATATCTCAAAAACGGTGCGTCTCGTAGCGTAGCTAAAATCTAACAAAATTTTCAACCCCCTATGGTACTACGGAGATAGTAAGGAGGCATCCGATAGACATAAAAAAAAAAATTTATTTGTTCAAAAAAATTTTGTTATTTCAAAACTTCATGTTTTTATATACCTATTATAGAATTAACAGAGAAAGCGAAGCCCCCCGCCACCTTTCTTTTATTTTTCTAGATAAGTAGTTTTAGTTGTTTTTATTGCTTTTCTTATAGAGGGGGATGAAAAGCAGAGTGTATTTACTTTCCTTATATTCGAATTGAAAAGTAGAGTGTATTACTCGGCCGCAAAATTATTTTCATCTCGGGCGACGTATATTGAATCCTTCGCTGCGTTCAAGATTCTACTTTAGAATCCCTCGCTGTGCTCGGGATTCTACTCTAGAATCCTTCACTGCGCTCTGGATTTAAAATAGCGCCCTCGCCGTAAATATGTTATTTTGCTCCCTTGTAATACAATCTACTATTTTTAAATAATCAAAATGTGAAATACTTACCTAAGTATACTTTTTTTATTTTTTTTTATTTGTTGATAAAATCGGGTATAATCAACACCCTTTTCGTTTGTGCACTATATCGAGGGGCACACTGTATTTTAAATAAATAAATAAAAAAACAAAAAAGCTTATTGGCCTAAAATATGAAAAATACTGCCGAAAGTCACTATTCCACGCGGACGAAGTCGCGGGCACAGCTAGTAACTTAATAAAGTCATAATTATGCTAAAACTAACTAGGACCTACTTATATTTAGAAGATTGAACCATAAAGATTGTCAAGATCTTTAAATAATTAAGGTACCTAATAAAAGTTTATATTGGTCTGAGAATGCAATGTGAGTGATATAAATAATGAAAACAATACTCCACAGGATTAAGAAGAATCAGTCCACAGTATTTTAGCTTATCAATTTGATTTAATATCCTCTTCTAGATTGACAGTTGGGTAAATTTTTCGCATGAAACTTGCTGATAACATTATCACTTGTTAATTGATACGGCACTTAATTAAGCTAATTACAATAAATAATTTAGAACTTTACTTGAATTACTAATAAAAATATTTTTTCAAAATTACACGGCAAACTGACAAGTGTTGCTGCCAGTCAAAAGTATATCTCATGTTAATTATGAATTAATATGATACAACCGTATTTAACATACCATCTGTAGGTATACTATAGTTTCAGTTTGTTATTGTCTGTGATATTGATAGTTTAAAGAAGAACAAGTACGGGGCAGATTGCAAAATATGGAGAATGAAGTAGACTGTGCTCGTGCTTTGACCTACGAGGCGGAGCGCACGATCCACGCAGAGCTTAGCGCCTTGAAGGACCAGCTCGCCACTGTGTCCGCACAACTCCTCGAAGAAGACGAATTTAATGGTGTCATAAAGGAGGAGGTACGCTGTCCTTAAGAGATTTTTGAAATTTTTCTTATTTATTATACTTACTCTTCTCCTGTATAACGTTTTGTCTGACTTTACTTTCGAGAGTCAATTTCGTGAACATCATGCATTATGTGTTCCTAGCTTATACAAGGTTCATTTGAGCTACTAACACTGCATAGTAAATTAATTTCTACATTATATTTTTGACAGCTAGAGGTATTAACTAAGCAGAAAATGGATATAGTAGAAGATTTGGAAGGCTGCCAATCTTTGTGTGATAAGGATATTCAAAAGAAGTTGGACGTACTGAACAAAAAGCGAGAGGAGTTGAAAGAACTTAAGGAGAAAGTGGTGGAGTGCCAGTGCAAAATGCCCGTCGACGAAGAGGTGGAAGTGAAGCGAACCGCTTCTTTAGTCGCGTTGTGCAAATGTGGAACAGAAGAAAAGATCGAGGTTAGTAATTTTATTATAGTTCTGTATGTGTCGCAGTGTCGCTGTACGGAGTTATATGTAGGTCCTAAAGGAGAATGCTGCTGAGGCCCCAAAGAAAAAAAACTCAGCTGCGAAAGACGAGAGATGTATCTCAAATAAGTAACCAATAATAATAGGTAAGTAATAAAATTATTACCGGATACTATGATCCTTACTTGCAAACATTGCTAGTTTTATTACTCAGGCGACGATAAAAATATGTGACTGTCGTATAATACCGAGTTATGTGCAGTCTCATACACTACTTCATCTACACTCATTACATTTATTATATATTTCAAAAATAAAGCAAATCAATATTAATCATAAAATGTGAATTGGTGCCAAACCCCACTCATAGGAGTCTATACGGTCTATTCCTTCTAAATTCAAAATTCTAATTTTAAAAAAGTTTCTGATTGTTGCCGGCTAAAGAAGGGCTTGAAAGATTTGGAAGTCAGGGCCGGTAAATCCTACGGTTGCCATGGAGACTGTAAAATTAAGAAATATAAGTGTTTTTTAACGAGTGACAGCTGTATCCGGGTGTTTCATAATGGTCATTATGCAACACCCGGATACAGCAGTTTAATTTTTTAAAGTTGACTATGGCTTAAAGTGTATCAATATACGTTCAGGCATGAGTTCATTATTCGAATATTATAACATGAGTGTATTTGGATAATAGTAGTTTATGTGACTTCTTCTTCTTCTTATCGAGTCGACTACAACCTCAAATACGGGCAGCCCAAAAAGCTGCAACCGCAATAGCTCGCTCAGAAGCCTCGTTCAGCTCCTCGTCCGTGCAAGTAGTCGGGCACGCAGGGCACCCAGTCATGTGTGCAATGGTCTGTTTTGGATGACCGCAGATGCACTCGGTTTCATGTTCGGGGATGTATCCCCACTTCGCGAGGTTTGCCTTAGACCTTCCCACCCCAGCTCTGAGACGGTTAAGGGACTTCCAGACTGGCCAGCTGAGATTGTGACCCTCAGCCAGTCTCTCTTTCACGCCAATGGTTAAGTCTGCGACGTTTGGGCGCGACCGCCACATATTTAGGCGAGTAGTTTCAGGGGGTTGGTCGAGAGGCTGCACAGAAGCCAAGAAACTTTTCCTAGAGCGCAGCCTGGGCCGCACTGGTATGTGGTTGAAAAGTGGGTGACGTCTGTCTTGCAACTGCTTTATCCTCTCAGCCGAGCTAGACACGGATCGTCGCACCTCCGGAGGGGCTATTCCTGCCAACTGGTATAGTTTTTCGGTCGGTGTTGGTTGCAAACAGCCTGTAATTAGGCGACAGGACTCATTCAGAGCCACGTCGACCATCTTCGCGTGTGTTGACCGTTCCCAGACGGGGCAGGCGTATTCAGCCGCGGAGTAGCAGAGCGCAAGAGCTGTAGTGCGCAGGACGGTTGGTTTGGCTCCCCAAGATGTTGCGGTCAACTTTCTCAGGAGGTTATTTCGAGTGCAGACCTTTTTCTGAGTATTTGCGCAGTGCCCCTTCATAGTCAGGCTTCGATCGAGAGTCACGCCCAGATACTTAGGAAACCTGTTATGGGAGAGTTTTACATTTTTCCATGTGATGTTTAGTTCCCTTTCAGCATCCTTGTTGCGGAGATGATATACGCAAACTTCAGTTTTACTCGGGTTTGGCTTCAGGCCGTTTGCAGTGTAGTATCCGCCAAGTTGGTCCAATGATGCGGTTAGTGTTTCCTCTACACTTGTAAAGGTGTCCGCTTGAGCCGCCAGTGCTAGGTCATCGGCGTATATAAAACGTCTAGTATTCTGTGTCCTGGGCTGATCGTTTGTGTAAATGTTGAACAGACTTGGCGCCAGGACACTACCCTGTGGAAGTCCGTTACGCTGATTCCTCCAACGACTCTTCCGATTCAGCAAACTAACCTAAAATCGGCGGTTACTCAGTAATTGGCCCACAATTTGGCAGAACTCATAGTCGCGCGTAATGTCATACAGCTTTTTCAACATTGCGCAGGTGTTTACAGTATCGTAAGCTGCCGATAAATCCACGGAAGCAACACCCGTGATATGTCCCCTCTCGTAGCCATCTTCTATATTCTGAGTCAGGTTGAGAACTTGTGACGTGCAGGACTTACCGGGACGAAAGCCCGATTGTTCTGGGATAATTTTTCCGTCGATGTACGGAGTGAGTCGACCCAGAAGGATCCTTTCGAAAAGCTTGTATAAGTGGCAGAGTAAGGAGATTGGTCGGAAGTTTTTCGGATCATCGGCAGATTTACCGGGTTTAAGTAACGCGATGACGCGGGCCTTGCGCCATAACTTTGGGATGTTTTTTGTTGTAATGCAGTTGTTGAAAAGCCGCAGAATCCAATCCATCGTCGCGGGCCCGAGATTCTTTATCTGTTCCTCTGTGAGGTTATCAAGTCCACACGCCTTTCCTCCTTTCAGTTGCTTAAGAGCAGCTTTCATCTCATCAGGGCTGATGTTAAGACTCAGAACATCGGTTTCCGTGGCTGGATTTCTGATGATTTTGGTGGTTCCTGGGAGGGGTTTGGTCTTGCCGTTCAGCAGAAGTTGATGAGCAACTTGATTTGCAGTCACGTTGGTGTACTCTCCGGATGAGTTCTGGGTGCCAGTTAGTTTCTTGATGGTTGACCAAGCTTTTTTACTGTTGTGGGTCATATCTACTGACTCAACCAGATCTTGCCACTTCTTCCTTCGGCCTTCTCCAACGCAATGCATTAGATGTTCTCCGAGAGCGATAGTAGTTTCGGAGAAAGGATTTGTTTCGAACGCTGAATGGTATTGCCCTAGGAGATCAGCAGCGTCGCCAGATAGTCCTGGCACATAAGATGTCGCGCAACCTCTCGGAATGGTCTTGCGAGAGACTTCTTTCACTATGTCTATGAAGGTGCTATAGTTATTTGGAGTGGCTTCAATTGTACGAGTTCTGTTGTCAATCATAGTTGCGAACCTCTCCCATTGAGCCTTGTGGAAGTTAAAGCGCCTCCGGAACGGAACACTAGTGGGTTGAATTACAGCACTCACTTCACAGGAGATGGGTCTATGTTGGGTGCGGGGGATCGGTCGATCGACTTGTTTCCGGCATTGAGAGCCAATGTTTGCACTGACGAAGATTAAGTCCGGATTATATCCTCTTTTCCATCTTCCGCTATTAAATGACGCAGGTTGTTTTGGATCGTGGATCAGTGCAAGATTGTTGGCTTCGCTCCATTCCTCAACGGCCTCTCCATTCCCATTCGTTGCGTTGTAGCCCCATTCAACGCTGTGGCTGTTAAAATCACCAATGATTATTCTGGTGCTCGTAATACCGTAGTTAGGTGGTGCTGTGAAATGGACTGCGGACAGCTCTACGGTCAGGATTTCGATGTTATTGTTCTCTGTCAGATAAGCAGACTTCACATGCGTTCCGGGTCTGGCATATATTGCGCTGCCGTACTTGTGATGAGGTCGCTCGATAATGCGCGTCATGGTAGGTATTTCTGGCCTCGGGTTATCTGGGCCTCGATGCGTTTCTTGTACGCATACTAGGTCATACTTATTTTTATGCTCAGCAAGTATAGTTGCTTTGTCTATGGAAAAGCCCTCGATGTTAATAGAGAGCACTGTCAAGGCGGGCCCTGAAAAGGACCTTTTATAGCGAGCTTGGTTCTTAGAGGTAGCCATCGTGGTGAAAAGATTAGTCAGCCTACTATTTGTTTGTTGGTACAGTAGCTGCTTCCGGGGGACGCCAGGTGCTTTAGATCAGTGTATAACGGAGCACCATACGGGGAGGCTCTTTTCATGTCCCCTCATGTTTATGTGACTGTCGCATAAGGAGGGGTATTAAAACACGAGTGGGAGTTTAAAAAACGAGCCTTGGCGAGTTTTTTAATAGTATTCCACGAGTGTTTTAATACCGAGTTATGTGCAGTCTCATACACTACTTTATCTACACTCATTACATTTATTATATATTTCAAAAATAAAGCAAATCAATATTAATTATAAAATGTGAATTGGTGCCAAACCCCACTCATAGGAGTCTATATGGTCTATTCCTTTTAAATTCAAAATTCTAATTTTAAAAACGTTTTTGATTGTTGCCGGCTAAAGAAGAGCTTGAAAAAGTTGGAAGTCAGGGCCGGTAAATCCTACGGTTGCCATGGAGACTGTAAATTTAAGAAATATAAGTGTTTATAATGAGTGACAGCTGTATCCGGGTGTTGCATAATGGTCATTATGAAACACCCGGATACAGTAGCTTTATTTTTCAAAGTTGACTATGGCATAAAGTGTATCAGTATACGTTCAGGCATGAGTTCATAATTCGATAATTATAACATGAGTGTAGATAAAATAGTTTTCAACACACTTGCTCATAAAGTGAGCCTTATTAAATCGATATTAGGGCCATAAACCGAACTATAACACACGTGTGCATAATAATATTACAGTACTAGTTGCGTAATAGAATTATCCCTACAAAGTTAAGTAAGTACCTAACTGCAAACTATATGCGAGTAAACAGAGACTTTCCAATTTAACTGGGTAATACAGTATCCCTACAAAGTTAAGTTAGTACCTAACTGCAAGTTTTAAGCGAGTCAACAGAGCATTTTCGATTTTACCGGGTAATAGATACAGTTCTTTTTTGTAACAACAAAGAGGTTTTATACGGCTGAAAATTCATTTACGTTTTTAGAATAAATAAATGTGTCCCTTATTAAGACAAAAACATAATTAAGTATAATAATAAGTATCAAATTATTTATAATTCACAATAATTTGTTATAAAACATTTGCATTTTATCACTATTATTATAATTATTTTGAAGTAGGCTGTTACTCACTAGACACTCGGCTGATTTACGCCCTCGCCTGCGGCTCGGGCTGCAACCCACAGCCTCGTGTATAATGAGCAACCTTAGCTCACTTGTATCATAATATACTATTATTGATTTGTTATTTTTAATTGGTAGGTACTTAATTCAAAAAGTTGGTTTGCATGTAAGGATCACTATTTTAACCGGTTATTATTTTACTACCTATTATTACTTACTGATTATTTGAGATACCTACACTCCTTTCTATCGCAGCTGGTTTTTTTTGATGCTTGTGCATTTCCTTGTGCATTCCTTTTTAACCGACTTCTAAATCAAAAAGGAGGAGGTTCTCTATTCGTCTGTATGTATGTTTTTTTTTTTTTTTTTTTTTATGTATGTCCACCGATTACTCGAAGACGGCTGAACCGATTGAAATGGTTCAAACGTTATTACATCAGGTTGGTTTCCAAGTTGGTCCCATTTTTTGAAATTTTGAAATCGGTTCAGTAGTTTTCAGGAAATCTTGAAAATACTGTCGTTTTCATTACCACTTTATGTGAATTTAATACGTATCTTTAGGCATAACTCCTTTGTTTATAAACCGATTTAGATGATTCTTGTTTTGTTAAAAAGGGGATACCTCAAGGTATTTTAACCGACTTCGAAAAAGGAGGTTTTCAGTTTGATCACATACCTATTTACCAGAAAACACGTAAATTGCCTGCACGATGCACTAAAAAGAGTGAAATAAAAATTATTTTTATAAAAAAATAAAACCGCCTTCAAAAAAACCACATCAAAAAAGTAAGAAATAATTCCTCACCAAATAAATAACGTGAGTACTTTGAAGTCGGGGCGGGTTTTAAAAAAAACAACAAAAAATTGTACATGTTTCACGCCCGACTTCAAAGTACTTACGTTATTTATTTGGTGAGGAATTATTTCTTACTTTTTTGATGTGGGTTTTTTGAAGGCGGTTTTATGATGCTTTACATTCGTATACAATTTTATGGATACTCTGGGGCTTTACTATGAGCTCTTAAAGCAATGTCTAAGAAAGATTGTGAAAGAAATGGCGCTTTACTTTACTTTACGTATATAGCTCCGTTTTTAATCAAAATTAGTACTTTAATATTGCGATTACACGATTGATGGTAAAGTGTAGGGCTTGGCCAAATAACGTAGTTATGTTGTGTTACTTAAGAGTTTTTTGTAATTAGTATTTGCATGTCAGCTGATCAGTATCTTGCCCTAAAAATTGTGCAATTTAATTTTATATGCCGTAACCAACAATGATTATTAGATCAATGAGAACATAAGCTTAATTATTTACAAGTTCTTGAGAAAGGGGTAATAATTCTTACATCTAGAATAATAAATAACAATTTCTACTTTACTTCCAGGATTCGTGTTCATGCTCGTCGCTGCGCACTACTCTCCTGACGAACCTGTTGTCGGATTTGTTTGGAGGATTACAGTCGGAACTCGGTGACTACTGCGCCGAGATGCCGTGCCAGCTGCTCAAGTGCTTGGAGGATAAACACAGTTGGGACAAACCTGGCCCTATCAAGAATAACCTCCAAAAATACTTTTCGAAGCTACTAGTTGGAGAACTGGACATTGCGATAGCTACCTCAATTGAAAAGTATCATGCTAGGGTAAGTATGTAATTAATACCTTTCGTACACTTAGGAATGGAAAAGAATTTCTAGATCACATCGAAGCCACCAAAGCCAAAACAATTTCGGGATATAAGGTACTATTGCATTTGGTACCTACGTTTTTCCTTGTAGCAGTTTCAAGTTTTATTTGTGTAATGCATAAAGTGATAATATTTTATGAAAATAGGCACTTAATTTGTTTTTACTTGCAGTGGGTAGGCGCATCGTGTGTGGACACGGCGCGTCAGATAACCTGTTGCACAGCCGAAAGTGATGGCAGTGCAGATCGCGTGATCGAGAAGCGAGCACAGAAGCTGGCAGCGAAGCTCGCAGAGAAACTTTTCCAGGAGCGCGCAGACCAGCTCACCGCGAAAGCCAAGGAAGTGCTGAAGATGGGGCCGCCTCCTTGCGAATGCAGCGAGCGATCTGAACACAAAACACTAAGTAAGTGAACATCACGTTTTTTACGTAGAGTTTAACTGTTTATTGGTTGGTCTAATACGGTTTGTAATTATTACATATTTATCTTCAATTTAATGGAAAAAAAATTATGACTTAAAAACGTAACATAATCTGGTGCTTCGGGCTTGTCCGTGTATAAAATCGTGACAACGATTCGAACGACTTTATTCTATTTAAAAGAGGTGATTTTTATAAAGTTGCTTACAGTTTCACGTGTCTGTGTATGATAGTTTAAATTAAAAGAACAATATTTCTACTCTCAGCTGCTGTATATCCATGCTTCGTGAAGCAGCCAGCTTTAGGAAGCGCTCAGTCAAATGCTAGTGGCGGTGTGGTGACCTCGTCTCACTGGCGACGCACCCATCAAAATGTCTCACAACTTAAAGCACAGTTGGAGGATCTGAAAAAGGTAAGCTTTTTTCATTAATATCTTTGTATTATTTCATAACTACCTTTCCGCCCGCGGCTTCAACCGTGTGGGCTACACGACGTTATCCCGCGGGAATGTGATATTTTTCCGGCATAGCCTATGTCACTCTTCAGCTCCCAACTCTAATTTTCTTATTATTATCAATATATCAAAATTAATATTCAGTTTCGAACAAAGAGTATGTCGTTATGTTAAACATCTAAAAAAATATTAAATTGAGTCTCGACTAAAATTTTTATAAACGCTTCAAAGTATCCCTCTTTTGTTGTCGTCAATTTGACGAACAGTTATTTTTTAACCTTGGGCAGTTTTTAAATGAGATTTTAGGCAGTAGTTAGATTAATCTTGTCTGATCATATCTCTAAAGTTTCGTTGAATTCAGAGTTCACATGTCGAAGAAATTCCCAAATATCTTTGTACGTATAATAATTCCAATTTCCTACAATTTCCCAATATAAAACGGCAATTTTATAGTACCTAATACTAGTATGGATTGAATGCTGATCGCAATATTATTGATCGAAGTTATTCCCCGTGACGCCAACTATATGTATAATTGATAAAAATAAGGCAACATAATCTGCCTCAATTAAATAAGTTCACGACATTCAGAAAAAAATAATTTACAGGTTTCAATAAAGAGGGAAGATTTGAAAGTGATGGAAGAGAACATTGTCAAAATGGTTCAACGCTCAGTAAGTACTTAATTAAATAAATAAAAACTCTCAATATTGTAAAAAGGCTGTTAATGTAAAAATACTTATTTTACTCAGTTTTGCAAGTCACGAGGGCTCATGGCCTCATAGTGCTTCTAACAAAAGCTACAAAGCTGCCAACCTGTTACCTATAAACAAACGGTCAAGCATCAAACGGTCACCGCCAATATAAGGTACTACTGGATTTCAGTATTATCAAAATTAAGACACTTTTAATAGAACAAATACATTGAATATATCACGTGTTTTGAATATTAAATTCATGTTATTATTTTAATAATATTGTGCTTAAAGTGCACTCGTTACTTGCAATGACTTTAAATTGACTAAATTAATTTACAAAGTAATGGCATAATACCATAAGAAAATCTTAGTAAGCAGAGCAAAGTATAGTCCTATAACTATTAACTTGCTTTTAGATCTACGAAGAATGTCCTAATATTAATTAAACAAGTCTTCTTCAATTTAAGTTGCGCCTAAACAGAATGCATTTGCTGTAGATGGTCCATGACTTATACAACTTACTCGTCATAGATCATCGTGAGTAATTCTAGATATTTACATTATTTCAGATAACTGAAACGACTACCGATGATTTCGCAACTATAAAACCATTTGAGATCCAGAATATGAAAACTACTAAAAGACCGAACTCTGTTTCTAGATCGGCAAACACTGAACAATTCAACAAACGTAAACTAAGTAGCATAAAGAAAAAACAAATTGATTTAAATTGTCCAAAGCAAACAAAAAAGAATATTCTTCTCGGCTTAGACATGGACAAGCCTGAAAAGCAATCAAAAAAACTATGTCCGTCATATGCAGTAAATGTTTGTTTCTGTGGACGGCAAAAAGATGGGGCAAAGAAAACATTTGGTCCAGGAAAAGAAAATCTTAATGATCTCCAACATTTTGATTCCAAAAAGCCACAGAAAGGATTATTTATCAATGATGTTCTCCCAAAGCAGTCCAGTGTAAGTCAGGCGAAACCCATAGTTAAGCAAATGCAATCTGAGAGTTTGTATGGTAAGAAGAAAAGCACCGACGATCGCCCCTGCTGCCGCAGCGATGTTGCTTGTTTTCATAAACCACCGTCAAATACATCAATAGATAATCTTCTTGGCACCTTAGCAAAGTGGAAGTGTGATTTAATTAATGAAAGTGACAAAAACAATGACGACATTCGCAAAAAACCGTGTTATGAAAATACCCGTGAAGTCAATAATAAGAAAATGGTAAAAGATAAGGGTATTGGAGTACCATCTGCAAAAACAAAGCTTAATAAAGTTGACGCTACTGTTTCAAAGAAAGTTGTTGTTAATGTTTCTAAAGGAACAGAATTACAAAATGACTTACCAGTAACTACCAATTCAGAATATATGGGTGCTATTAATTTGGAAAAGAGCAATGAAAATTTCTGCAAATGTGTAATTGATACTGAGAACCCTTCGAAATCTCTTTTTAATTGTTTAAATTCAACTTCATGCAATTGTTACTTTAAGTCTGAACATGATGAGGATGGCAAAGTCAAGCAAAAATACAAAGATAAATTTAAAAATAATAAGTTTGCTTCAGAAATTGAGCAGCCAAATGTTCCTTATCAGGGAGATAGAGCTGAAAATAATTCTAATATTGAAAAAGAGCAAATGAACATTAATGGTTTAAAAGAAAATGCTAATGATCATCATGTTTCAAATACGTCTTCAATATTTCCAGATGATTCTGAATATTGTATAACTTTTCTAGGAGTGACACTTAAAAAAAGTAATTCCAGAAAGGAGTTTAGTGGCAAAGAAAACGTTTGTTATAATATTCATGGCACTACACAAAAAAGAGATAAAAAGATTGTAGAACAAGTTGAAAAATCATTTGATCCAAACTCAAAAAATAAAGTAATAAAAGACCGATGCAATGGAGACGATATAAAATCTTCTGATATATTGAATTCACCACAAACTCAAATAGATTCATGCGATTGTAATATTAAATATGACGAATTCAAAAGTTTAATAAATAATTTATTGAGTAAACAATGTGAAAATGTCCACAAAGATGAAGAAGAAGACACAGGCCTAGAAACAAATAATTCAAAAAAAATAAGCGATGTCAGCTGTGTATGTTGTAATACTGCTAAAACAGATGAGTCAACAAATTTGGAAGTCAACGCGTTTCAGTTGCTGAAAGAACATTTGAAAAATAAGTTAGATGAATTTAAAATCACTACTTGTACATCAGATTGTATATCTTCTTCTGATGAAGAAAAGTTGTTTTCGGCAATTTTGCAACGTGTACGACAAATCATTTCCGAATGTACATTGAATGTTGCTTGTAAATGTGTTAAAGATGGGCCATCAGAGGGAAGTTGGCAGAGGGCATATACATTATTACAGGAATATTTAAAAATCAAAATAAATAGAGTGCAATGTTTATGTCAGTCACCTGAAAAAAATATAGTATTGCCCGATGTTTTGGATAAGGTGTGCAATTTAATAGATGATGATTTTATACGTTTGAAGGATTTATGTAAATGTAAAATTATAAGAGACCAAAAAGGTCACAAACAGGATAATAATCTTCAAGATGAATTGCCTGAAAAAGATACAACTGTTAGTAATCCAAACAATAAGGCCACTTCAAAGAAACCAATTCTGCCTTCACAAACAACAGCATCACAAGTATCTTCCACACAAGAACCAAATAAAAGACTAGAAAATTCTGATAATAAAAAAATTGTAGGCACTAATACTAGCTGTCACTCACGTGATGTTTGTAAAAGTTTCGACTGTCCAAGTAAAAAAAACATAACTGAATCGATCGCGGGAATTGAAACCCCTAAAAAAGCAACAGAAGATTTCATTGACGTTACTAAGCAAACCAAGAATATCACAGATGAGTCTCACAAACCGGCAGGTTTAATTGAAGATGTAGATGCAGCGCATTTCCCAGAAAAGCCCAATAATAATTTTAATTATGTTGAAAATAAAATTACCAGCTGTCCATATATAGGTTATACAGTAGAATGTACATGTAATGGATTACTTGGAAAATGTTCCTGTTCAAAGTCGTTGTCAAAAAATACTGAGAATATAAATAACATTTGGACAGCTCTGACGAGTAACAAAATTAATTTTAATACAACACCCTCATACATAATGAATGCTGTGCATCTTAAGAAAAGTGATATAACTGGCACTAATAAAACTGATCTTGAGAATTCACGAGAAAATACTTCTTATGATGCAAATATAAGTGTTCACGGCCATGAAGATATAACTTTAAAATTTTCAGAAGAAAAACTACGCAAATCACGTGTTGCTAGTACTGCTGCTACGTCTGAAGATAATGCAAGTCTTGAAGCAGATGAACCAATAGATTGGCGGGATTGCAGTAGTACACAAACTAAAGTTCTTAAACCTAATTATTTTAATGATAGTAATTGGACAGACTCCTTATATCCACCTTACCCTATGAATGATTTGATGAATCGCAAGAAGTCGGGAAAAAAAGAAAAAACTGAACCAATAGCTGTGCCAAGCTCTCTGACATCAAATTGTGAATGCAACATGGTTCCAATGTGTCATGTGAAAATGCTAGTTGATAATATTGAAAAGAAACTTATTCAATCGAAATGCACATGTGACTCATTATGTCCTATCGTATGCCCGGAACATTCTAAAAATGTCGAAAAGTAATATTTCTGTTTGGTATGTCATGTCATGATCATCAACAATATTTTATCAATAAATAATGTTGTATTCGTTAAGCGTTTATATGTTTGCTTTTTGGTTTAAAATTAAATTTAAATTATTAGCACTCTGTGGTTTATAATTAACTGCTGTTCCATCCGCGACTTCAGCTGCTGCTTCGAGCTGATCTATCATAAAAAAACCGGTCAAGAGCAAGTCAGACTCGCGCACCGAGGGTTCCGTACTATCTTATATAAATAGAAAAAACTACAACTGTGCTTCCCCCAATATAGTCCCACACTCCTGTCTGTTCCGGTGACAGCCGTGACAGAGGAGCCACTTGCAATACGAAATTAGCTGTCAAAATGAACTGTCGTATGAATACTGTTTTAGTTCCAAAGATTATCACCGGAACAGAAAAGCTTGTCGCACTATAAAACCTGCGAGTAGGTAGGAAGGAGGACATTTTGGTTGTAAATAAAACGTAAAAATGTTTGATCAGCGATGCATGAATTTGCGATGTAGAATATCAGTTTTTGGTCAGCGCCATCGTTTGACCGATAGTGAAACTAATGTAACTTTTGTTAATGATTTCTGAAAAAGTTTACTATTCAACGAAATCGTTTTATTTTTCCTGTAATCCTTACATAAACTTCTATCACCTAAAATAATTTCAGATTTTTCTCTATGCAAACTTCGGAGATAAGGGGGGGAACGGTATTTTTTTTTACAGTTTTCATCAAAAGTCAAAAACTATGCGGCCCTACAACAAAAAGAAAAAATGTTTGAGAGTGTGCAAGCAACGCTCTTTTATATAATACCCAATGATAACGGCCGTCCGTACTTCGAATAGATAGCATTCGTATTTCTTTGTTCCGTCATTTTTATTAATATTTGTAGTTAAAAGTTATAATTAGTGATCGTGTTTGTAACCATTTTTTAGCCCGTGAAGTGGGCTATCCGGTGGTGCAATTAGATTTGGAATCGGTGAAGAACTGAGCTTGTAATAACAAAAAACATTTCAAAATTTTTTATCCAACCGTTACGGACCTGACCTACGACAACCCGCAGAGCGCCCGCTGAGGCGGAGTGAGTCATTGCGCGCGCGCCTCGCTCGCTGCGACTGCGCTGTACTGTGAGCCACAACGCAAACATGACACCAAGAGTTACTCGCTGCGCGGGATGCCGTGGCAGAGTCAGTGAAGAGGATGCATATATGAAGTGTACAAAATGTAAGAATATTTTTGATTTACTATGCGCCAACATCAGTCAGGAATTATTTGTTACTCTGTCTGTGGAATTTAAAAAATCTTGGATATGTGTGGAATTCCGAAGTAAGTTACCCAAAGGTGACAACTCAAGCACACCTGTACGTCAACGTGTTGGTCACGATGTGAGCACGGCTAGCGCTTGTCACGATATTTCAATGAATAGCCCCGAAAATGTGGCTGAACGCATTGGAACACGCCTCTCCCAAACTTCAGATATGAATTCTGACCACGTGACTTTACGTCATAAAGCACGCATAGTACAACCTTCTACCACTGCCGAATATGATGTTATATATAAAAATGAATCCCTATTTCCCTTGGTCACGACATCACGCGTGAACGGCTGGACCGATTTGGCTAATTTTGGTCTTGAAATGTTCGTGGAAGTCCAAGGAAGGTTCTTACGGTGAGAAAATAGGGGAGGAGGGGGTAAGTAGGGGTAGAGTAGAAGTAGGGTAGGGTAAAGGTAGGGTAGGGTATAGGTAGGGTAGGGTAGGGGTAGGGTAGGGGTAGGGGTAGGGGTAGGGGTAGGGGTAGGGGTAGGGGTAGGGGTAGGGGTAGGGGTAGGGGTAGGGGTAGGGGTAGGGGTAGGGGTAGGGGTAGGGGTAGGGGTAGGGGTAGGGGTAGGGTAGGGTAGGGTAGGGTAGGGGTAGGGTAGGGGTAGGGTAGGGGTAGAGTAGGGTAGGAGTAGAGTACGGGTAGGGTAGGGTGGAGTAGGGGGTAGGGCCACGGGAACGAAGTCGCGCTGGGTCAGCTAGTGATGTTATAAATAATACCAACGATTTGAAGGCTTCGCTCATCGAAGAAGTAAAAAAGCTTAAAAGCGAATTTGAAACGCAACTTACCGAGAGAATTAAAATGATAGTCTTTGAGCAGTTTGCTGCATTTAGAAAGGAGCTATTTGGTAAAATAGACCTACTAACCGAAAAGTTTGAGGAATTTAACCAAAAATATGACTCCAAGGTTACTATAAATAACAAACCTGGATTGAATGTGGGTGTGAACAGTATTCCGTCTAGAACTGAAAACACTTCTACTTACACGAAGCAAAAACAATATACAACACCTAAACTGCCGAAACAACCTGGTATAGAAGAACAGGGTGCAAAAATATTACCATCCGTAGCCCCGTCAACCTCTCCCAAGCCCACGCAAGAAGTGCCTGCTGCCTCGGTTTCTTCAGTTTTATCCTTGAACGACGGCCATGTTGTCGACAAGAATGAATGGGTGGAAGTAGGACGAAAACGAACACGCGCCTCTCATCCTGGAATGTTGAGGGGTACTGCTGCTCCTGGTACTACGTCGCTGCGAGCCGCTGAAAAATGGAAGTATCTTCATCTCTACTACGTCCAGGAGGGTACTACAGTTCAACAGGTTTGCGACCATCTTAAATCTATCTGTGGCAGCGATATCTGCACCGTAGAGGAATTAAAAGCGCGGGGGCGTTATGCCTCCTTTAAGCTAGGTGTACCGTTAAATACTGCAGACGCCATAATGTGTTCAACTAGCTGGGCCGAAGGTATATGTGTTAAGCCTTGGCGGCAAAATCAGAACTTTCGTTCCAAAGAGAGGCAAACGCAATAGACAGTCATCACTAAAAAAAAAAATCCATCTGTTTTACCAAAATGTACGTGGCCTTCGATCAAAGACTAGTGTATTTCAAAATAATGTAGTGAAAAATAAATTTGATATTATCGCCTTAACGGAGACATTTTTAACAAGTTCTGTGTGTAATGGTGAACTGTTCCCCCCTGAGTACACAGTGGTGCGAAAAGACAGAGCTGGAGACGTCGGTTGGGGAGGTGTTTTACTCGCAGTTGGTGACTGTTATTCTGTGCGTGTTATTGATAACATTGCAAATCTGACTGCCGACAAAGAACTCTTGTTGGCTATTGTTAGTAATAAGGATGTAAAATTTTTGTGTTGTGTTGTCTATTTACCTCCTAATTATAATGATGAACAATATCTAAATGTATTGACATGTATTGAAGACGCAATTTGTACTTACTCTGACTTAGATACTTTAATCATAGGTGATTTCAATTTAAACTCTTGTACAGCTAATGTCAAAATGCACTTTAATTTATTTTGTGACTTTTGTTTGCTAAAACAACATAATAATGTGTTCAATAATCGTGGTGTCATGTTGGATCTTGTGCTGAGTGATCTTGAGCTCGATGATATTAGTGTTACCATTAGTCATGATCCGTTAGTTCACCTCGATAAACATCACCCTGCCCTTGAAGTAGATATACAATTCTCACGTCATGCACGGGTTCCGAATTCCGTGTCTCCGCCCACGCAATCATCTGCATTGGGCCCTGATTTCAACTGGCGTAAAGCGGATCTGCACGGTGTATATATGGAAATAGCGAACATAGACTGGTCGGACTTATTAGCAGAGGCAGACGTAGACTCTGCTGTTGAACTATTTTATAGTAAGCTATATGACTGTCTAAAGAGGTTTGTCCCGATTAAAAAACATTCAACTAACGACGGTCAGTACTTGTATCTGACATGGTTTACGGCGGAAATAATAAAAACTATCAAGCAGAAATATTTTCACCTAAAGCGATATAAACAAGAGGGCAAAGAGTTCAATCGAGAGCTTTTTAAATACTATCGGGAGCATGTAAAAAATCTTATTGATATCGAGTATCGGCGACACATAAACCTTATTCAAAATAAAATTATTGATGATCCGGTGCAGTTCTGGAATTACATA
This sequence comes from Crambus lathoniellus, assembly GCA_949710035.1. Classification (NCBI taxonomy): domain Eukaryota; kingdom Metazoa; phylum Arthropoda; class Insecta; order Lepidoptera; family Crambidae; genus Crambus; species Crambus lathoniellus. Next base: position 20,040,001 of record OX453297.1, read on the forward strand.
AAAGATAAGAAGAAACAGCGACAATGTGTAAATACTTACTCTTATGATGGAGTTGATGTGCAGGGTCAGGAAGCAGCGAATTCTTTTGCCAAATATTTTAGCTCTGTGTTTCGCACGGAGGTTCCTCGATTGGACCATGTTGATGCTGCTCGCACTGCTTACTCACTTTCAGATTCTACGTCTATATCGGTTTCATTGGTCGATGTAGATGACCTAAAGCAGGCTGTGAAGCGTCTTAGGCCGCGTTCTTCGGAAGGTCCTGATCGTATCCCAGTTTTTTTGGCACGAGACTGTGTGGGTATTATGAGTGCACCCCTACTACACATTTTCAATCTCTCTCTCAGCAAAGGTACTTATCCTGAGAGATGGAAATTATCACGCGTTACTCCAGTTCCAAAGAGCGTAGGTGCCACAGATGTACCTTCTTTCAGACCGATTGCAGTGTTATCAGTTTTTGCCAAAATTTTTGAAATCATCTTGAATAATCAAATTAGCGTTCAAATCAGTAATTTAATACATGACAGCCAACATGGTTTCTGCAAAGCTCGCTCCACCACAACAAATCTTATTTCACATGTAGATTACGTTGCTGCTGAGATGGATAGGGGTCATCAGGTGGACCTGGCCTATTTCGATTTTAGAAAAGCCTTTGATCTTGTCGATAATGACATCTTGTTGCAAAAATTGGCAACAATAGGCTTTACACCAAGCCTACTAAAATTAATGGCTTGTTACCTCAACAATCGGTGTCAATATGTTAGACTAAACGGGTATGAGTCTGAAGTATTCTACACAAGATCAGGAGTGAGTCAAGGAAGTACCTTGGGGCCCACATTGTTCCTGATTTTTGTCAATGACCTTCCGAGGAGTGTGGAAGAAGCAAAGTGTCTTCTCTTTGCCGATGATCTCAAGCTGAGTTTGAGTATCGTGGATGTTGGTGACACTAATATGTTACAGAAGGATATTGACTCTGTTTGGGACTGGAGTCAAGATAACCATCTTCCCCTCAACAGTGACAAATGTAAAGTTATCACATGCTCTCGCAAGCGACTTCCGCTACATGCAACTTATTATATATCTGACGCACCTTTGGAAAGAGTAAGTAATATTAGAGATTTAGGTTTAGAAGTAAATACAGAATTTGACTTTCATTCGCATATGACAATAATCTGCAAACAGGCTAGCAAAATGTTGGGCTTTGTTATAAGAACCGCGGCCCAGTTCGACAACCCGAAGGTTGCAGTAGTTTTATACACTGCATACGTTCGGAGCAAATTAGAATATGGCGCTGTGATTTGGGATCCATATGAGGACAAATATGCACTTTTAGTGGAAAAAATTTAACGCAAGTTTGCACGCTGGCTCTACAAACAGCGTTATAGCTATTACCCGTATCTTTATCCGTCAATGTTTGTTTCGGGTATGGTGGATATGGAGACTCTGAAATTCAGAAGACTAATGCTGCTGTTGAAACACTATCTGTCTATCATACACCATAAAGTAGATAGTCCGGTAATATTGGAACAAATACGGCTGATGGTTCCCAGAAACGTCTCTTGGGATGCGAATGGTCTAATTGCGCCGCGCCGCAGGCCGCGACTGCTGGCCCGGCCGACGACGCGCACGAAGCGCGCCGAGTATGCGCCCACCACCCGTGCACTGCGCTGTATAGGAGACTTGCTCGCCCAGCACAATGACATTGACATTTTCTTTGACCAACTAGGACATATCATCAAGGAATTTATAAGTACTACGTACAACAGGAAGGTGCACTCCGTATTTTTGTGTATTTAAAAATACACTTTAATTTTAAGAGATAAGGTTTATATTTCAATACAAAATGTCAACGGTCCAGCTGAGACCGCAAGAACGAGGTGAGGGTGTCCCTTTCTCTGAAATTGCCAGCACTCTTAAATAACAGGTTTAGTAGATTTATCACAGATTTATGGTTCACAACTTTCGTTATAAAAATTAAATTTCGTAAAATTTCCGCTTCGTATTACTTTTAGTCAATAGAAAACATCGCATATTAATTTAGGTATTACCGTATTAAGCATAAAAATGTATTAGGTCGTATAAGTTTTTCTTGGCTCATCCTAGAAAAGAATTTGAATGATAGATTTCAGAATGTTAGAGTGGCAACAGTACAAGCCGAATGACGTTTTCCGTCTTCGTTGTGTCAAGTTCGCAACTCGCTCGTCGTCGCCCGCCGCCCGTCGCGCATGTTCGTGGCCGCCGTAATGGAATGGAGTGAGATAAACTGACCTCGTTCTTGCTATCTCATTAGGACCGTTTTTTAGCAGCAGTGCACCTTCCTGTTGTATTATAAATTCCTTGCATATCATTAATAAATTCCATTTTTATCTGAATGACGTGCATATTGACTGACATATAATAAAATTATACGACTACGTAACATTTTCATTGACATAACTACTGTAAATATTGTAAAGTTGACATTTATCTAAATCTTATGTATGTTTAATTTAGAATGAACCTAATTTTAGGTCTGTTGACATTATAAATCCTAATTTGACTTAGTAGTCTAGTAGGCTCTTTGTTTAATAGTTAATTATTTAATTTGACATAATTGCTCCTATTTTTTATTCTATTTTTCTTCAGACATTATTTTAAATTTTGAATTGCATGATTATAATTTTACATTGTTTTTTTTTATTTAATTTTTTTATTATATTGTTACTGTAAGTATTCGTAATAATGGTAAATTTATACTCATTCATTTATATGTATTATTGTTAAATTATGCTTACTGGCGTTTTGGAATATTCTGTTAGCCTGTAAGTATTATGAATAAATAAATAAATAATAATATGCCCTAGTAGCCTCACTTCAATTTTTTAAGACCACCTTTCAGCCCCTATTGCAAAAAAATAGAAATGTTTTTATTTCTTTCTTATTTGCAAAAAAGTTGGGCAAACGTCATCTAAAACTATTACAAATTTCAAGTTGATAGCATTAGTAGTTCTCGAGATATCCAGCTGTGACAGACAGACAGACTTACGGCCAGAATTAATAACCTATCCACAGATAGGGATAGGTGCGATCCAGATTAGTTGCTAGGCAACACCTAGCAACACCTTGGCAACTGTCGTTAATTCTATGTTAATATCAAGCGTTGCATAGCAACTAATCTGGATCGCACCTATCCCTATCTGTGGATTGGTTATTAATTCTGGCCGTTAGTCCATAAGCGTTCCTTTTTACCGTTTTGGTTCGGAACCCTAAATTTTTGGTTCAATGGTTTATGCAAAAAAAGACAACAGATAAAACGACGAAGTTGCTTTCGTATTTATAATATTAGTAATAAATGCATCATCATCATAATATAATATCACGTATATATAACACCACTGAGAACGCAGTGCGTGTGGCGCAGTATTGGGCTGAACAAATTTGAAGCTAAAATTGATCGACACGCTAAGAAAAAGAATATCACGTGGCTTAGAGAAATCCTACTAATATTATAAATGTGAAAGTTTAGATTTTTTGAGTCGGTCCCATCCACCCCGGTGGCTCTGTCCCGGTGGCGGGACCGTTGGAAAAAATAGTTTCATCCACCCCGGTGATTCGTGTCTTGATGTCTAACGGGGTGGATGGCACTGCCGAAGTTTCAGCGACCCCGGTACCTACTTCATTTAACGGGACGGATGGCACAGATCTTCACTACATAGTATAAAACAAAGTCGCTTTCTCTGTCCCTATGTCCCTTTGTATGCTTAAATCTTTGAAACTACGCAACGGATTTTGGTGCGTTTTTTTTTAATAGATAGAGTGATTCAAGAGGAAGGTTTATATGTACTTTTTATCCCGATATTCCCATGGGAACGGGAACCACGCGGGTGAAACCGCGGGCGGCCGCTAGTATTACATACACCACAGTATTGCGTTTAGGAGAATATAAAAAAAATATTATTTAAAAATAATATTATTTATTCTACACCGTAAAATTAGACCCATCAAATAAAACGCAAGATATTTTTATGTAATAATCAGGTTTTATTATGACAGTAAATATACAATGTTGATATACGCAGTTTAAAAAAAACAGTCTTCATTATAAAAGTAAAATAATACATTATTCTACAAAGCGAAATAATACATAATTGTAGAAATGTTTAACATAATAATCAGTTATAACACAAGATAAGTAATTAATAACTAGTTACATAAAACCTTACCTATAGCAAAAAATTACGTTGTAAATCATTAGGTATAATCATATAATATTTTCATTAGCAAACAATCGTTAAATATAAATTTGACTTCCATAATCACAGATTCGTAATGAACAATCTTTGCTGATAATATAAATCAATAAATATTTATAACCATAAACTTATTAATACTAATAAGAGGTATTACAGTTACGGCACCACTTTGAACCGCACCATTTGAATGGCACCAAAAGCATTCCCATTACGGCACCATTTGGTGCCGTTCGAAAAATGAATTTAGAATATTATTAAAGCATTCCCGTTACGGCACCAATGGTTTAAAGTAGAGGTGTTCACTAAAAAACATCGATAAATCAGTTCAGTTCTTTATTATTTTTAAAGACATTATTTGAAGTAGTTGTTATAGTAACGACAGAATAATACATTATTAAGTATAAAGTACAATGCAGCTGTCCAGATTATTGTTTCGTTTCTGAAGTACCAGGATAACATAGCTATAGAGGAAGTAGTTATAGTACATTGGGTTTTTTTCTAACTAGTCGTATAGGTAACAATAAATTATGATTTTAGAAAAACATTGAAAAAACCTCGTTAGTTTAATAAATACAAGGATTAAATTTCCGATTAAATTAGGATATAATTTTTTGGTTAAAAATAAAAAAATAAGATTTTAACTAGGTATTTATGCAGATATAAAAAGTTAAAATCTTTTTTTCTGACTTTTTTGAGGTACTTAAGTATTTTTTTTGTCGGGGGTTTTTAAAATTTTATTTTAAATTACACATAAAATTAAAAAAATCGCATTGAAATCGCTAATTTCAGCCAAACAAATAAGAGCAACTTAATTTTCGGCGGCCATTTTTTTGCCTCCATTTTGTTTTTTGGTAGGCAGTTGACCATCTCCATAAATGGCTGGATGGATTTTCATCAAACGTGGCTAAAAACCAACTCGATTAATATAGCTTTCAATTTAAAAAAAAAACGCAATGAAATCGCCTGATCCGTTTAGGCACTATGAATATACGTACAGACAGACAGACATAGGTCTCAAACTTATAACACCCCTCTTTGCGCTGCGTCAGGGGTTATAAAAAACCTATACACTATAACTACCTCCTTCATAGCTATGTTATCCTGGTACTTTAGAATTCAAACGATAATTCACAAAGCTACATTGTCCCTGTACTTCAAACCGTTACTAGAATACCTACTTCAAATAAAGTCTTGAAAAATAATAAAAAGCTAAACGGAGTTATCGATATTTTTTAGTTAGGTAACAGCTCTACTACGCCTCTAACCACTGGTGCCGTAACAGGAATGCTTTAATAATATTTTAAATTCATTTTTCGAACGGCACCAAATGGTGCCGTAATGGGAATGCTTTTGGTGCCATTCAAATGGTGCGGTTCAAAGTGGTGCCGTAACTGGAATACCTCTATAATAATACTTAAACAACTAATGAAATTAACACCTAGCAAAAATCTACGTCGTAAAACATACATTTTTATAAGCAAAAAATATAACAACGAACAAAATACAACTAAGGCTCGTTCCTTCAACGCCCCAAAAATGAGACAATAGATTTTCCATTATTCTCCGGCCCTATTCGGCCGGTCAGACTTAAATCTCTAATTTTACGGTAGGACATTTTCTCGAAAGTCTCCGATAGCTTTTAGAGAGAATAATGATGATTGAATTAGCAATGAAGACTAATTCAAATCTGTGATTAAGTTTCCTATTGGAACTATATATAAAGTTTTATTTTATTAGTTATGTATTTTATAAGTACGTAAATAATTAAAAAACTGATTTACATTGATTGACCAATGAAGACTGGATTAATTTCGAATCTGTGATTATCGATGTCTGAGTTGTATTTTGTTTATGTTATTTTGTTTGCTACTAAAACTGTATGTTTTACGACGTTGATTTTTGCTGGAATGTGTTCATTTTATTAGTTGTTTAAGTATTACATCATAATTGATTAAATTACGAATCTGTGATTATCGAAGTACAGTTAGAAAGGGATGGTGCTGTTCATCGCATATAGCGTCATCTATACCTTGACACTATCTAACCGAACGGACTATATGTATGTGACGGTGTGTAATATTTATTAAGGTATTTATTTGTGCCTAAAGGTAGACTTCCGAGCATCGCGGCCGATCGCAGCCGCGCGCGATCGATCGCGTGCGACTGACGCGCGCGGCTGATGCGACAATAGTCAGTGTATGAAAATGTATGGCGCCGCTTCCGAGGTATGCGACAGACGCGTGCGGCCGACGACAGACGTCGGCCGCACGCGGCCGTAACTATAATGAAAACTACTTTGTATTGTATAGATACTCACTTATCAAGACTAAAATCCATATTGTTTCTGACTTCACGCTTAAAAAAAGGAATTGCAGTCTCTTGAATCTCGGTGGGGTCTAAAACGCTTCGTACCGCCACAATGTCTGGTTTAGTATGAGGTCTAAAACGCCGCGTACCGCACCAATAGAAAGAATAGCTAATTCAGTGCCGCAGTGAGCGTGTTACAGAAAGTACAGTTTGTGCACTACACTGAATTTTACCGTCAGGCCGGCGCGGCGGTCCGTTTTTTTACGGACCGGCGGCGGCGGCGTGGCATGAAAAACACGGATGATTGGCTTGTGTACTTGTCCGTCTTTTTACTCGCCGGGGCAGCGCAGTGATTACCCCCTCCCCCGCCCCACCCGCTCATGAATATCACGTTTTCAGTTCAATATCAAAGTTTCAATGTTTCAAAGCCGAAACTACATGAAATAAATAAATTCTTACTATGTATTATAAATAATTTATGATTAAAATACAACCATCCGTTTTTTTCCGAACGGTAAAATTCGGTGTAGTGCACGTGCATACGTATTTCATTGCTGTTATCTCGGAACGGAAAAAAATGGACCGGAAAACATCATTGACCGGAATGGGGAAAAGTAAAATGTCAGACGGTAAAATTCCGTGTAGTGCACGAGCGCACATATACATTTTATGGCCTGCCATATCGGACCGTAAAAATCGGACTGCCGGACGGTAAAATTCAGTGTAGTGCACAAACGCCCAAAAGGAGAGTTTATAAAAATCATCTCAATCCAGCGTTGACACATGCATTTTCTAACATTGACAGACAACCAAAACTTAGAGATTAAATTAAGGAAGATGCATGGAAGTATTACCTAAACTAATACTTCCATGGGAAGATGACAGAAAAGTGAGTATCTATACAATACAAAGAAGTTTTCATTATAGATACGGCCGCGTGCGGCCGACGTCTGTCGTCGGCCGCACGCGTCTGTCGCATACCTCGGAAGCGGCACCATACATTTTCATACACTGACTATTGTCGCATCAGCCGCGCGCGTCAGTCGCACGCGATCGATCGCGCGCGGCTGCGATCGGCCGCGATCCGCGGAAGTCAACCTTTATACTATAAAAAATTATTTGCTTAAATTAAATAACTATAGACTTCTGTTTCAGCACTTTGCCTGGTGTGGTAACTGTACTCATGCAGAGATTTCAGTTTGAACTTGATTCTTTTAAGTTATATTATTTGCTAATAAAACTATGTTTTACGACGTTGGTTTTTGTTAGAAGGTGTTGGATTTTATTAGTTGTTTATGTATTACTTATTTTAAAAGTAAGTTTATGGTAATAAATACTTTGTGTGTTGATTTATATTAACAACAAAGACTGTTTATTACGAATCTGTGATTATGGAAGTCAAATTTATAATGATTGTTCGCTAATGAAAATATTATAATGATTAACAACGTAATTTTTTGCTAGAAGGTTTTATGTTACTAGTTGTTAATAACTTATCTTATGTTATTATAACTGATTATTATATATAAACATTTGTACGAATACCTACCTAGGTATGTATAATTTCACTTTGTAGAATAATGTAATAATTTACTTTTATAATGAAGACTGTTTTTTTTAAACTGCGTATATCAACATTGTATATTTACTGTCATAATAAAACCTGATTATTTCATAAAAATATCTTGCGTTTTATTAAATGGGTCTAATTTTACGGTGTACAATAAATAATATTATTATTAGATAATATTTTTTTTATATTCAACTAAACGCAATTTACCGTGGTGTATGATATAAGATCTGTGTCATCCGTCCCGTTAACTGAAATGCCGGGGTCGCTGAAACTTTGCCAGTGCCATCCACCCCGTTAAACATCAAGACACGAATTACCGGGGTGGATGAAACTTTTTTTCCCATCGGTCCCGCCACCGGGGCAGAGCCACCGGGGTGGATGAGACCGACTCGATTTTTTGATGTTTTAATCGTTTTGACGCACTGTGCCAGATTCGCAGAATGCCAAAGTAACAGAATGCCAGATTCGCAGAATGCCAGATTAGCAGAATACATGATTCGCAGATTACCAGATTTGCAGAATGCCAGATTCGCAGAATACCAGATTAATTTTTCTTATGAAATTGCGTATGCCGCAAATAAATAAATATTTATTGATGAGGCAAAATCCCTAGGGTTTACACACATAATAAAACACACTTAGGAATGGTTTCTTGTTTTTCATTTCATTAGTTATTATTATTATTACTAAAATTATTTACAAAATAATGTCGTTTCTTACAAAACTAACTTTCTTTCTAACAAGCAAAACAAAACGACTTCTTCTTAGCATTTAGACTTAGAAATCACGTGGCTTTATCTCTCAACGTATAATGATGATGATATCCAGCACTACATTTTTATCAAGTAAAAATATAAAATAAATATGTAGTTTAGAAAACTAAAAAACACACTTTTATAGGAACAGACTAAAAAGTACAAAATAACCGTCTATTCAGTAACTGAAATTAAAAAGCGTGGTGCGCCCTTTGCAAAGCATGAATTTCAAGAACTTAATATTGACAACGCGCACCACGCTTTTTAATTTCAGTTACTGAATAGACGGTTATTTTGTACTTTTTAGTCTGTTCCTATAAAAGTGTGTTTTTTATTTTTTTAAACTACATATTTATTTTTTACTTTTTAGTTTAATAAATGGCAAGCTATGGGTGGTTGATAATCGATTTCATAGTCCATTCATGTGTCTGCTCACTCCGTAAACATTATAACTCAAAGGCGTGATTGTATGTATTTAGTTTTACAAATTCAAGTGGAGTCTATTAGTTACCAGATGCGCGAGCCGAACCCTTACTTTCTCCTTACTCCATCATCAGACCCTCACCACCAAGTGTAGCGAATAGGTCTCATCAGAACGAAACAAATGAGCTCAAACTCGAGGAGTTTCGTAATGGTCATTAAGGAGTGCCACTGACTTCCTCCCTGCTCCATCATCAGGCCCTTACCACCAAGTGTAGCAAATAGGTCTCATCAGAACGATGCAAATGAGCCCAAACTCAAGGGATTTCTTAGTGGTCATTAAGGAGTGCCACTGACTTCCTTCCTGCTACATCATCAGACTCTCACCACCAAGTGTAGCGAGTAGGTCTCATCAGAATGAAACAAATGAGCCCACCTCGAGGGGTTTCTTAGTGGTCACTAAGGAGTGCCACTGACTTCCTCCCTGCTCCATCATCAGACCCTTACCACCAAGTGTAGCGGATATGTCACATCAGAACGAAACAAATGAGGCAGAACTCAAAGGGTTTCCTATTTGCCATTAAGGAGTGCCACTGGCTTTCTCCCTGTTCCATCATCAGTCCCTTGCCACCAAGTGTAGCAAAAAGGTCTCATCAGAACGAAACAAATGAGCCCAAACTCAAAAGGTTTCGGAGTGGTCATTAAGGGTGCCACTGGCTTCCTCCCAGCTCTATCTTCACATCATCAGACCCTCGCCACCAAGTGTAGCGAATAGGTCTCGTCTGAGCGAAACAAATGAGCCCAAACTCGAGAGGTTTCCTAGTGGTCATTAAGAAGTGCCACTGGCTTCCTCCCTGCTCCATCATCAGACTCTCGCCACCAAGTGAAGCGAAAAGGTCTTATCAGAACGAAACAAATGAGCCCAAACTCGAGGGGTTTTCTTGAGGCCATTAAGGAGTTTCACTGGCTTTCTCCCAGCTCCACCATCAGACCCTCACCACCAAGTGTAACGAATAGGTCTTATCAACACGAAACAAATGAGCCCAAACTCGAGTGGTTTCCTATTGGTCATTAAGGAGTGTCACTGGCTTCCTTCCTGCTCCATCATCAGACCCTTACCACCAAGTGTAGCGAATAGGTCTCATCAGAACGAAACAAATGAGCCAGATCTCGAGGTGTTTCCTATTGGTAATTAAGAAGTGCCACTGACTTCCTCCCTGCTCCATCATCAGACCCTAACCACCAAGTGCGACTAAAAAGTCACATCAGAACGAAACAACGGAGGCCAAACTCGAGGGGTTTCCTAGTGGTCATTAAGAAGTGCCACTGGCTTCCTCCCTGCTCCATCATCAGACCCTAACCACCAAGTGCGACTAAAAAGTCACATCAGAACGAAACAACGGAGGCCAAACTCGAGGGGTTTCCTAGTGGTCATTAAGAAGTGCCACTGGCTTCCTCCCTGCTCCATCATCAGACCCTCACCATCAAGTATAACGAACAGGTCTTATCAGAACAAAAGAAATGAGCCTAAACTCGAGGGGTTTCCTAGCAGCCATTAAAGAGTTCTATTGCCCACCTCTTGACTCCATCATCAGATCAGCTCGATGGTAGCAAATTATTGTATTGTCATTGGATTCATATAGACTTGCAAAGTTTCAAATCAATACGACAATTAGAAGTAGGTTAAAATTGATTTCCAAGATTTTCTTACATTGTGACTTAGTTACAAGTGAAGCTAATAAAAGTGTGGTAAAAAGGAGTTCATTTTTCCCTAACTTAATAACTAATGAAATGAATTTAATAAGACACCATTCCTCAGTGTGTTTTATTATGTCGTAAACCCTTAGGCTTTTGCCTCATCAATAAATATTTATTTATGAGCGGCATACGCAATCTCGTGAGAAAAATTATCTGGCATTCTGCAAATCTGGCATTTTGCGAATCTGGCATTCTGCGAATCTGGCAATCTGCTAATCTGGCATTCTGCGAATCTGGCATTCTGCGAATCTGGCACAGTGCGTCAAAAGGGTTTGAAGTTTGTTACTCAATCACGCCAAAACGGCTGAACGGATTTGGCTTAAATTTGAGACACAAATACTTTGTAGCCTGTAGTAATCTTTATAAATAACTAGCTTTTCGCCCGCGGCTTCGCCCGCGTGCACTACACGACGTTATCCAGCGAGAATGTGATTTTTTCGGGATAAAAAGTAGCCTATGTTCCTCTCCAGGCTACAAAGTATCTGTGTCTCAAATTTCAGCCAAATCCGTTCAGCCGTTTTAGCGTGATTGAGTAACAAACATACAAACATCCAAACATCCAAACTTTCACACTTATAATATAATAACATATAACACACTAGCGGCCGCCCGCGGTTTCACCCGCGTGGTTCCCGTTCCCGTGGGAATATCGGGATAAAAAGTACATATAAACCTTCCTCTTGAATCACTTTATCTATTTAAAAAAACGCATCAAAATCCGTTGCGTAGTTTCAAAGATTTAAGCATACAAAGGGACATAGGGACAGAGAAAGCGACTTTGTTTTATACTATGTAGTGATGATAAAGTAGGACTAGCTTTCCGCCCGCGGCTTCGCCCGCGCGGACTACACGACGTTTCCCCGCGGGAATATGATATTTTCCGGGATAAAAAGTAGCCTATATTCCTCTCCAGGCTACAAAGTATCTGTGTCCTAAATTTCAAACAAATCTATTCAGCCGTTTTGGCGTGATTGAGTAACAAACATCCAAACATCTAAACTTTCACATTTATAATTTTACTAGCTTTCCGCCCGCGGCTTCGCCCGCGTGGGCTTCACGACGTTATCCCGCGCGGGAGGGTATTTGATATTTTTCCGGGATAAAAAGTAGTCTATGTTCCTCTCCAGGCTACAAAGTATCTGTGTGCCAAATTTCAGCCAAATCCGTTTAGCCGTTTTGGCGTGATTGAGTAACAAACATCCATACGTTGAAACATCCAAACATCTAAACTTTCACATTTATAATATTAAGTAGGACTGGATATACTAGGAAAAATCCGATCAGCCGTTTTTACGTGATTAGGCGGGTCCTCCCTCACCAAGCGAGCAGCCTCGCGCGAGGCAGAACGTTTGCCACGTGAGGCGGGCCTCACGTGGCTAGTAAATAATAAGTGTCTGTCTCACAATCAAAAAGTTAGTTCTGAGTCGCTTAGGTACCAAGAACTTGTTAGGTACCAAGAACTTTTAGGGTACTTAAGATGATTTAGGTAACTACTAGCTGACCCGGCAAACGTTGTTTTGCCATATTAATTATAGTGGACCCGGTAAACTTCGTATCACCAACATCTATTTTATATAGACAGATGAAAATAAATAACCGCGAAGAAGTTTTATACACTGCCTGCCACACATGTCACTTATTAAAAAGTAGGTAATCCAAAGCGGCTAAAACGTCAGTGATTACAATACTCTTTGACATACCTCTTTGGAAGCGGTTATGGAAGAAATGTCAGTTTTATATAGTACGACAGTTTATCGATTTTCTATACAAAATAATCATTTTTATTTTATAATTTTCCAGAATAAAAAGTAGCCTATGTTACTCTTCAGCTCCCAAACTATCCCCATACCAAAAATCGAGTCGATCCGTTGCTCCGTTTTGACGTGAAAGACGGACAAACAAACAAACAAACAAACACACTTTCACATTTATCCATACTAATATTATAAATGTGAAAGTGTGTTTGTTTGTTTCTTTATTTGTTTGTTTGTTTGTTTGTTTGTCCGTCTTTCACGTCAAAACGGAGCAACGGATCGACGAGATTTTCGGTATGGAGATAATTTGAGAGCTGGAGAGTAACATAGGCTACTTTTTATCCAGGAAGATTATAAAATAAAAATGGTAATTTTGTAAATAAAATCGATAAACTGTCGTACTATACAAAACTGTCATTTCTTCCATAGCCTCTTCCAAAGAGGTATGTCAAAGAGTATTGTTATCACTGACGTTTAAGCCGCTTTGGATTACCTACTTTTTAATAAGTGACATTTGTTGCAGGCAGTGTATAAAACTTCTTCGCGATCATTTATTTTCATCTGTCTATCTATAATAGATTTAGGTGATACGAAGTTTACCGGGTCCACTATAATTAATATGGCAAAACAACGTTTGCCGGGTCAGCTAGTAATAGATAAAGATAAAAAAGATAAAAATATTCTTTATTCACTTAGACATAATAAATATGTACTTATGAATCGTCAATATTTTCCTACCACCCATTCAAGACTTTTTTAACTGACAAGAAGAATGGGCGCAAGAAACTTGCCAGCGTTTCTTAGTTAGGTAACGACATTTACAAAAAAAAAAAACATATCGTTACTAATACAACAATTGCTTAGTATAAAAATACATCATATTAAACAGTGATTATGTTATGTATTACATCATGACCATGCATTGCGGTCATTCAAATAATCGTCTACTTTATAGTATCCTTTGCTCATCAGCGACTCTTTAATGTAACATTTAAATTTATGCAATGGTAGTTCAATTATATGCTGTGGAACTTTATTAAAAAAGGCTATGCTTTTCCCCAGAAATGAGGCTCTGGATTTTTCTAGCCTAAACTTGGGAACGACAAGTTTATCTTTATTTCTTGTGTTAAAGCGATGAATATCGCTCTGCTTTACAAATGTATTATAATACTTTTTCACATAAATTATATTTTCATAGATGTAATGTCCTGCAACAGTTAAAATGTTTATTTCTTTAAATAGATCTCTTAAAGAATCTCTCGATCGGAGGTTGTAAATGGCGCGAATAGCCCTTTTTTGGAGCACGAATATACTTTGGATGTTAGAGGCTGAGCCCCACAACAAAAGGCCGTAGGACATAACACTATGAAAATAACTAAAATACTATTCTATTCTAGCCGTTTCAATATCGGTTAAGAGCCTTATTTTCTTAACTGCGAATGCAGCCGAACTGAGTCTACTCGCCAAGGCTTCGATATGAGGATCCCATTGTAGTCGCGAGTCTAATATAATACCTAGAAATTTTGTATTGTTAATGAATTCGACCGTATCGCCGTCTAGTCTAATATGAAAATCAACTTGTCTTACATTAGGTAACGAAAATTTTAAACACTTAGTTTTCTTTGAGTTTAATGATAAATTATTACTATTAAACCAATGTGACACTTTTGAAAGAGCACTATTTACTTCGTCAGAACAGTCATCACCTCTATCTACTTTAAAGATTAGAGATGTATCATCGGCAAATAGCACCGTCTCACATAAATTCTTCGCGTAGTAAGGAAGGTCATTTATGTATATTAAAAACAACAGCGGGCCCAATATTGATCCTTAGGGTACGCCCATAGTAATGGGAGCTCCGGTAGACTCAGTTTTATTAATAACTACCTTCTGAGTTCTTTCATACAGATATGAATGCATAAGGCTTACTGACATTTCAGAAACACCATAATGTTTTAACTTCCTTAATAGTGTTTGGTGATCAACACAATCGAATGCCTTGGAAAGGTCACAAAAAATAGCGATTACATCCTGCTTGTCCTCCCAGGCATCAAGTACATGTTTTAGAAATGCAACCCCAGCATCAGTTGTACTTTTACCTTTTGAAAAACCAAACTGTTTCTCATGCAGTATACTATTTAATTTAAAATATTCTAAAAGTTGAGCATAAATTAATTTCTCAAATATTTTACTTATTGCTGGTAGTATGGATATAGGTCTAAAATTTGCTGGGTCACTTTTGTCACCAGCTTTAAACAGAGGAATAATTTTACTATTCTTCATTAAATTAGGAAAGACCCCTTCACTTATACATTGGTTAAAAATTATTGCTAATGATGGAGCTATCACATCAATTATTGATTTGATGATACTTGTAGATATGCCCCAGAGATCTTCTGTTTTCTTAATATTTATTGCTTTGAATGCTTTAATAATATCTTCGGTAGTGACATAGCTAAAACTAAATGTTTCCTGGCACTTGTTCACACTAGATTCCATAAGAGAGACAGCGGTGTTGGGGCAAGAATTAAGTCTGCTAGTAGTTTCTAACGGTATTCGAGCAAAGAAACCTTCAAAAGCAATATTAGTATAGATACCCTATTTACCCCCTCCTTGGTTTGATTTTCGGAAAACTACGAAATGGGTTGCCTATTTGTTTTAAGAAGTAAGCCTACAAAGTTTCAAATTGAAAAAAAAAAAAAGTTGAAAATTCTATTTTACCACCTGATTTTTCATTCAAAATTTCACCCCTATTTCATTTAGGGGTTGAAACCTTTTAGGGGTTGAATCGTGTTCAGCGTGTTAAACGTAAAAATAAATGCCATTTATCTACACTCATGTTATTTATAATATTCGAATTATGAACTCATGCCTGAACGTATATTGATACACTTTAAGCCATAGTCAACTTTAAAAAATAAAACTGCTGTATTCGGGTGTTGCATAATGACCATTATGAAACACCCGGATACAGCTGTCACTCATTATAAATTACTTATATTTCTTAATTTCACAGTCTCCATGGCAACCGTAGGATTTACCGGCCCTGACTTCCAACTCTTTCAAGCCCTTCTTTAGCCGGCAACAATCAGAAACTTTTTTAAAATTAGAATTTTGAATTTAGAATGAATAGACCGTATCTATAGACTCCTATAAGTGGGGTTTGGCGCCAATTCACATTTTATAATTAATATTGATTTGCTTTATTTTTGAAATATATAATAAATGTAATGAGTGTAGATAAAGTAGTGTATGAGACTGCACATAACTCGGTATTAAAACACTCGTGGAATACTATTAAAAAACTCGCCAAGGCTCGTTTTTTAAACTCCCACTCGTGTTTTAATACTTCTCATTGTGCGACAGTCACATAAACTACTATTTTGCAATCGTCATTCCATAAAACCTCAATAACGACATCCATATCGATTTGTAGGTTTATTGATCCCATTTAACCTCTAAGGATATGTGTTTGCTTATTTGTTTACTTTCCGACCATAAGCCTAAATAATAAATTAAATGAAGGACTTTCCAGATACAACATTTCATCCCCCTCTTCGACCCTTCGGGGGTGGAGTTGTCAAAAACGCTGACACAGGTAAATATTAATTTTCAATTGCCAGCCTAAATACAAAATTTGAAGATCCTTACTTTAAAACTGACGGACTTTCATACAAACATTAATCCCCTATTTCACCCCCTTAGGGGTGGAATTTCCAAAAATCCTTTCTTAGTGGATGCCTACACTGTATAAGGTATCTATGTGCAAAATTTCAAGTCTCTAGGTTCAGCGGTTTGGGCTCTGCGTTGATATCTCAGTCAGTCAGTCAGTCAGTCAGTCAGGACTTTAAATTTTATATATAAGTATAGATAGATAGAAGAAGATAATAATTTTCTATCATTATACTAAAATATAATATTTTATTTTTTACTTACTAATCGTCTTTATTTACACGAATTACTGTTTAGATCAATCTACTCCATGCTTATGGCCAACTACTACACAACACAACTAAATTTAGCCATAGTAGTGCAGTGCTTCGGTTGTGTTACAAATATGTCGATAACGATAGTTCCTGAATTAAAAATACTATTGCCACATCATAGATGGTGAAATGTATAATAATTAAACTGATTATCTTTTAGCTTTCCCTCTAAACTTAACTCAAAGTAGAAATGGCTTGAAGCAACGGAACGAAACGATTAGATTCCCAAGACGAAAAAAGTGAAACGCAAGGGCACTACCTACCTTTAGGGCGTTTGTGCAGTACACTGAATTTTACCGATCCGGAAAAAAACGGATGCTTGTATTTTAATAATTTAATAATTATTTTATAATAGGTAGTAAGAATTTATTTATTTCGTGTAGTTTCAATGTTTCGAACCCTAAACTACACGAAATAAATAAATTCTATTATTTATAATAATTAATTATTAAAATACAAGCATCCGTTTTTTTTCCGGATCGGTAAAATTCAGTGTAGTGCACAAACGCCCTTAAGCACTTTCTTGTTATAAATAATAAAATTATATATAATACATAAGTA
Source organism: Crambus lathoniellus (assembly GCA_949710035.1). Taxonomy (NCBI): domain Eukaryota; kingdom Metazoa; phylum Arthropoda; class Insecta; order Lepidoptera; family Crambidae; genus Crambus; species Crambus lathoniellus. The sequence continues at coordinate 20,057,344 of OX453297.1, forward strand.
CAATAAATCTTTAAATTAGGGGATGGAAGTTTGTATGTATTTTCCTAGTTTTCATTCTAGAGATCCGAAAATTATACAAGTACTTACACAGAATCTTTGTTACAAATGAAACTAAAATAATAAAAAACAGAACACGTTAGAGTTGGAGTACACCGAGGGTTCCATACGTAAGTATGTATATTATAAATATAGGAAAAAGGTAATAGTAAAAAACCACGAGCCCCATAAGTTTCAGGCGGGATAAGCATTGGGGGAGGCCTATGCCCAGCAGTGGGCGTCGTCCGGCTGACATCATGATGATGATGATGAAGCATTTAAGGATAAGGATTTCAGAAGAGAAAGCTACTTATGGGGCTCGTGGTTTTTTACTATCACATTTTTCCTATACTTACAAAAAGAGAGAAATGATTCCCGAACAAGACAAATATTTGTGTGCATAGAACATGTATATTTGTCTTGTTCTGGGTGTTATCTATGTAGGTATATTATTAGTACTTATGTATTTACAAAAAAAATAAGTATATATTTATCCGTTATCTAGTTTCCATAACACAGTTTCTTAATGATAACTACTAATGTGCTAGACTAGATAATTGGTTTGATTGTTAGAAATTTATTTATTTATTATTATTTAGTTATTTATAAGGGTTCCGTTTTTGAAGGACTGAGCACGGAATTAAAAAATTAACGAAATACAAAAATATTTTCATTAACAACTTACAAAAAGAACACCACAAGAAGCAACATAATTATTATAAATTTTGACTAAGGTGTAGAGTATGGTGAAGTTAGGGCATGTAGAATTAGGGCGTGTTGAGTTAGAAGCTTGGCTCGACATGAGATCTGATTTTTCTCAGTCTCGATAAGGTGTCTTCTTGGCAGCATTATCCATAAAAAAAAATTGTGGGATATATTTTACTTCAACGAGCGGGGAGGCTTCTTAGTACAATGTACCTTGCTTGAAAATTCTTGAAATAGGCCGAGTAGACTGAACCAAAAAAGGGCAAATAGGGGAACCAGCCTCCTATGTAGTTCCAATAGTTTAAGGATTGTGTAGGGTTAGGTCTTCTGAGCCAAGTCTAATAAATTCCTCTCGATTACACGCGCCGCGGAGAGTGGTAGCGGGTTCAAGGTCTCATTTTTCAGTTTCTCGCTCGAAACTACGTATACTTACTTACTTGTAGTTTGGAATTCATATTCCCACGGGAACGGGAACCACGCCGGTGAAACCGCGGGCGGCCGCTAGTGTAAAATAATTTTAAAGTTCCAGTCATATAGGTAACAATTTCCCAATAAAAAAATCAATGCTTCATCATCATCATCATGTCAGCCGAACGACGCCCACTGCTGGGCATAGGCCTCCCCCAGTCAATGCTTAACAAATTGAAATAGATAGATTGATTGAATATACCTATGTATTCCCGTAGACCAACAGGGCAGGGTTTTATGAAGTGACTATAATGAATAGTGTTCATTTGTGTGCAAAAGGCGACACCGGTTCTAATAAGTACCTACTAAATTCGTGACATGCTCTTCTATCCAATAGAAAAAATTATTTACATCATAGCTCGGTAACTAGGATTTACTAGTACGGTCTAGTACGGTAAGAGGCTGTGTAAGTTGGCATGTGCAACACAGTGTATTGTTTAGATAGAACGTTCCATTTTCAAATTACTTTGCAATTCAAGCAGGTGAATGCTAACTTTACCATTCAAGCTATGCAAAACTCCTTGGTCAAACAATATTTTTTTCATAAAATGATAAGAAAACTATGTGTGTTACGTTCAGGGGGCCGATTCTCAGGCAATCGAGAAAAGTTCACATTTATAAGCTCGAAATTCAAATATAACACAGTTATTGTATTGTCAGAATTTCACAATCGAAAAGGTTCGATCGAAAACCAGTCGAACGCTACGAATGGTAAAAACCAATAGATGTTCGTATACGAACTTAGCTGTCAAAATGAATTTGTTGACATGTGGGACAGCTTAGTTTGTTTGAAACGTTCTAGCTTTTCAATAGAAACCACAAACAAAATGTTCGACATACGAATTACCACACTGAAAAAGTTCGAATGCCTGAGAATCGGGCCCCTGGCCCGGCCACGGCGTCAAATAAGGCTGTGGTTGTGTCAGTAAACGGTACGGATAAGTACCTCGTAGTACTTCGATGGAAAAAAAGAGTACCACAGTATTTCATCAGTTATAACACATTTTTGGTGGCCGGGCTGCAACGCATACGACCCAGCCCGGCCACGCTTCTATCGAAATAAATAGGTAACTTTACGATGCAATTTTGGTACGAGGTGATGGTACGTATTCTGTACCAACGAGAATGTGTCCGTTTACCCTTTAAAATAGTAATTAAAACTATTTATTTTTGCATCGAAATTTCTGAAATAAAACGCCTGACATTATTGTTTGAGCAAATAAAGGTAATTTGACGTCTTAAGAGATTATCACTCAGGGCTGCCTCCATACAAAAAATTGTTTGTAAATATGAGTTTTACGAATTTTTAAGTAATAGAAATAATTTTTTTTTTAAAAGGGAACCGTCTTCGAAAAGAATCTTCAAACAAAATTAACAAACACTAAAAAACTAAAAAAAGTTATTAGAATTTTTAACTCAAAGGATGAAAATGCGTGACTTTTTCTAACTTATCTTGGTACCTACTTACTGAACTGTTTGAAGTCGGTGCCAAGTCTAATAGGTATTTGAGGTAAATACGTCCTACACCTCACGCTTGGGACCGGGTTTTTTTAATTTTTGTTATTTCACTCAGTATAATTCGTTCCTATTCTTTTTGGCTTGGCTTGGCACCGACTTTTTTGTTAATTTTGTTTGAAGATTCTTTTTGAAGGCGGTTACATTTTTTTTAACGTTTTATTTTTCGATTTTTAGTGAAAATAATCGTAGCGAAACTACATGGTGATTATGATAAATTGTTGTAATATCCTGACCGTTACGGAGTTCAGCTATCCATCTTTAGCTACTTAGATAACTTGAAGGTATACAACTGAAGGTCCATTCGTGCATATGGTATTTATAAAACATCCTATAACTATGTTGAGGAGTTTCAACTCTCATCATCAATCAGCTCACCCTAATAACCTGAAAGAATATAGGTAGGTAACTATTATTATTATTATTATTATTTATTAGGTATACCAACGATTGTTACAACAGTAAGGACACTTAAGCTAGTAGTTCATTTAAATCTAATTGTACAATCAATTATAGGTATAACACCACATGCTCTACCTTATACATATACAACTAACACTACTTATTGATGAATATGATTTAATTAATAATGAGGCGAGAACTAAAGATAAGTATGATTTAACGATGATTACAAACTGTTAAAATAGTCTTTTTAAAGAGGGCTATTGACATCGAATGTACGTCAATCTGTCCGCTAAATTTGTTATAGAGTGCGCTAATTCTAGATATAGGTGAGTTAGCACCCAGGACAGTTCTGCGAAATGGACGACATAGAGTTTCGATTGGTTTGCGAGGCATTCGTGTTGGGACCCGAAAATTGAACTTCCCTAGTAGCGTCGGACATCGTAGGTGATTTCTCATAATCTTATAGAAGAAAGAAAGGTCAAGTATGTCCCTACGAGTTTCTAGGCTTTGCATGTTGAATTCGGGTAGTAACTCCTTGTAGGAGAGCTTTTTTTTGTTCTTAGCATGAGAGAAGACCAAATGCCTCACTAACCGTTTTTGAATGCGTTCAATTCGCAGAATGTGGCAAGCATAATGAGGTCGCCAGACAGTGCTGCCATACTCTAGAATAGATCTGACGAGGGTATTGAATAGGACTATTTTAGTAGACGGTCGTTTGAATTGTCTGCCATTCCTTATGATAAAACCTAGTAATTTTAATGTTCTTCCTATAATATGGTCAATATGGGGAACAAACGTCATTTTACTATCCAGGAGTACTCCCAAGTCCTTGATCACATCTGTTTCGCTTAACTGATTCCCTTCAATTTCGTAAGTTGATGGTATGGGAGATGGTTTTCTTGTGAACTTAATATGATAGCACTTCCTTACATTAAGCTCCATATCGTTTCTCTTGCACCACTGTACGATCGCATCAAGGTCTCTTTGAAGAAGTATAACATCTTCCCTAGTTTCAATTACTTTCCATAATTTGAGATCGTCTGCAAACATTGAGGGACTTGAATTCTTAATGCAGCCAGGAAGGTCATTTACAAAGATATTAAAGAGAATTGGAGCTAAGTGTGAACCCTGCGGCACCCCCGCTTTGATGTTGAAAAACTTAGATTTGTATCCGTTTGCTACCACGTAGAACGAACGTTCGGAGAGATACGATTCTATCCAAGTTAAGAAAGTTCCACCTACCCCATAAGCATTTAATTTTTTTAGAATTAGGCCATGGGAAACCCTATCAAATGCTTTGCTAAAGTCTGTGTAGAGTGCATCAACTTGTTTATTACGATCCATATGACTGATGATATCTTCCGTGTATGTGATCAAGTTGGTGTTTATAGACTTACCCCTAGCAAAACCATGTTGATCGTCGTTCAAGTGTTTTTCGAAGAAGCTTTGTAACACCGGGCAAACTAAAGATTCAAAAATTTTAGCCAGTGTGGACAGGATAGAGATAGGCCTGTAATTGGAAAAAAATTGTGCATCTCCAGATTTAAAAATAGGTACTACCCTTGATACCTTCCATTTATTGGGAAATATTCCTGAGCTCAAGGAAAAGTTGAAAATAATGAAAAGAGGCTCCACCAAATTATCAGCGCAGCGTTGTACGAATAAAGGCGGGATGTCATCGAAACCAGCACCTTTCGAAACGTTTACACTAATTAGTTTTCTGTAAATCTGCTCTCGAGATACATGTAGGGAACATAAGCTGTCACTGCTATCTACTGAAAGACCCGATGAATACTCGCCCTGAGCACCGAAAGTATTAGTTTTATCGTGATCAGTTATAGAGCAGGCCGCTAGGGAGAAATAATTTGCAAAACCATTGCAGATGTCGTTGCCGTTAGTCGCCTTGGTTGAGCCATCAGTCATTACTGCCGGGTATGACCCAGAACCTCCGCGTTTATCTTTAATGTAAGAGAAAAATCGTTTTGGGTTTTCTTTTATTTCATTCTCAAGTCTATAAAGATACGACTGGTAACATTCAGATGATAGTTTGCTACATATTCTCGATAAGCGCTGAAACGCTAATCGGTCCAGAGGGTTATTGTGCTGTTTATATTTAATTCTAAATTTATTTTTCTCACGGAGGCGGCTGATAAGATTACTGCTGAACCATGGAGGATACCTCCTGGACTTCGGTTTATTACTGGGAACGAACTTACAAATAACGTCATTGATAACCTCCATAAACAGATCAAGGATTTTATTAAGGTCGGTGATTCCGTGAAATATTGACGACCAGTCAACGCCGGACAGATAGCTGTTGATGGATTCGTAGTCAGCCCTATGGAAATTGGGTCTATGTGCTTTATTGAGTTGCAGTTTAGGACTGTCCATGGGTGATAACTCAATAAGTAGAGGTGGATGTAGTGGATCAACAGGGACAATAATATCAACAGCCTCTGTAACTTTACATGAAGGTATTCTAGCCAACACTAAGTCCAGTGTTCTTCCCCCGTTATTTAGGATTGTATTATACTGTTCCAGTTGATTTAATTTTGCAAAGTCTACAAAGTAATGGAAAATTATACTATTAGTCCATACGTACGATTAATACTTAGGGAATTATTCTCCAGCTTCTAACCGTTAAGGAGTTGTAGCTTCCATCACCAGCTCATCACTATGAGATGATCATACTACCAGATGCAAATACTTGACTAACTTCAAAAATAAATGGAACAATGTTGCCTATATTAGAGAATTTCTCTCAATTTTCCTGCGATTTCATCTCCTGATCTTGACTTGGTGGAAATAAGATCTCGTCAGGAGTATAAACTTTCGACAAAAAAAAATGAAAAAAAGATCCTCACTTTGATGAAAATAAAGAAGTCGTCTAAATAAGCAAACTAAAGTCTCAATACGCATTATTCACGATAATTCCAGAACTTCTCGTCAGTTCTTGATGAAATTTGAATGAGACCACACGAGAAGCGTCACCTTTCAAATATAAAAAGAATTATCTAAATCCGTTCATTAACGAAAAAGTTCTGAGGTAACACACATAAAAAAAAATATACAGTCGAATTGATAACCTCCTTCTTTTTTGAGTTGGTTAAAAAACGTTATATACCTATGTATGAAATGGATATTAAAGAAATAAAAAGTACATTTTTTTTTTCAAAGTCAATGTTTATTTTGTTGTACTTAATATATTAGTAGATACAATCAGGCTTTAAACTTCGATAACGAAAACCACAGCCACTGTAGAATAATGCAGTTTTAGGTCAGTGCTATCTCTTGCTTGACCGATAGTGGAACTAATGTAAATAATAATTGGTTGATGATTTCTGAAAAAGTTTACTATTAAGAGACATCGTTTTATTTTTCCTGTAATCTTTACATGAACTTCTATTAGGTACATATAAGAATTTCAGATTTTCTCTTTGCAAACTTCGGCGATAAGAGGGAACGGTATTTTTTTTACATTTTTCATCATAAGTCAAAAACTATGCAGCCTAAAAAAAAAAACAGATGTTTGAGAATTTGCAAGCAGCGCTCTCTCATAATATGATACTTCGTATGCCCTAGTAGCTCTACTTCGAATTTTTAAGATAGGGGATCTTAAATTAATTCAGACCCTGTTCCAAAAAAAATATTAATAGTTTTATTTCTCTCTTATTTGCAAAATTGTTGGGCAAACGTCATCTAATTTCAAGTTGATAGCATAAGTGGTTCTCGAGTAAACCAGTTTGTGACAGACAGACAGAGTCGCACCATAAGGATTCCTTTTTACCATTTTGCTACGGAACCCTAAAAACAATAAGTCAAACTTTACCCCCATATAACGTTATAATGAAGCGGTGAGTTCGATTTATTCTTTTTATTTTTCGCATTTAAGACAGTTTGAAGATTACGTACCTATCGACGTATAAGAAGTATTAGAGAAATTCGATGCGTCTTTTTACGACTCCGTAGCACAGTAGTCAGAGCATTTGTTAGAGCACAGTTAGAGCACAGTAGTCAGAGAATATTAAAATTTGCTGGGTCACTTTTGTCACCAGCTTTAAACAGAGGAATAATTTTACTATTCGTCATTAAATTAGGAAAGACCCCTTCACTTATACATTGGTTAAAAATTATTGCTAATGATGGAGCTATCACATCAATTATTGATTTGATGATACTTGTAGATATGCCCCAGAGATCTTCTGTTTTCTTAATATTTATTGCTTTGAATGCTTTAATAATATCTTCGGTAGTGACATAGCTAAAACTAAACGGTATTCGAGCAAAGAAACCTTCAAAAGCAATATTAGTATAGATAACCTATTAACCCCCTACTTGGTTTGATTTTCGGAAAACTACGAAATGGGTTGCCTATTTGTTTTAAGAAGTAAGCCTACAAAGTTTCAAGTTGAAAAAAAAAAAAAAGTTGAAAATTCTATTTTACCACCTGATTTTTCATTCAAAATTTCACCCCTATTTCAACCTTTTAGGGGTTGAATCGTGTTCAGCGTGTTAAACGTAAAAATAAATGCCATTTATCTACACTCATGTTATTTATAATATTCGAATTATGAACTCATGCCTGAACGTATATTGATACACTTTAAGCCATAGTCAACTTTAAAAAATAAAACTGCTGTATTCGGGTGTTGCATAATGACCATTATGAAACACCCGGATACTGCAGCTGTCACTCATTATAAATTACTTATATTTCTTAATTTCACAGTCTCCATGGCAACCGTAGGATTTACCGGCCCTGACTTCCAACTCTTTCAAGCCCTTCTTTAGCCGGCAACAATCAGAAACTTTTTTAAAATTAGAATTTTGAATTTAGAATGAATAGACCGTATCTATAGACTCCTATAAGTGGGGTTTGGCGCCAATTCACATTTTATAATTAATATTGATTTGCTTTATTTTTGAAATATATAATAAATGTAATGAGTGTAGATAAAGTAGTGTATGAGACTGCACATAACTCGGTATTAAAACACTCGTGGAATACTATTAAAAAACTCGCCAAGGCTCGTTTTTTAAACTCCCACTCGTGTTTTAATACTTCTCATTGTGCGACAGTCACATAAACTACTATTTTGCAATCGTCATTCCATAAAACCTCAATAACGACATCCATATCGATTTGTAGGTTTATTGATCCCATTTAACCTCTAAGGATATGTGTTTGCTTATTTGTTTACTTTCCGACCATAAGCCTAAATAATAAATTAAATGAAGGACTTTCCAGATACAACATTTCATCCCCCTCTTCGACCCTTCGGGGGTGGAGTTGTCAAAAACGCTGACACAGGTAAATATTAATTTTCAATTGCCAGCCTAAATACAAAATTTGAAGATCCTTACTTTAAAACTGACGGACTTTCATACAAACATTAATCCCCTATTTCACCCCCTTAGGGGTGGAATTTCCAAAAATCCTTTCTTAGTGGATGCCTACACTGTATAAGGTATCTATGTGCAAAATTTCAAGTCTCTAGGTTCAGCGGTTTGGGCTCTGCGTTGATATCTCAGTCAGTCAGTCAGTCAGTCAGTCAGGACTTTAAATTTTATATATAAGTATAGATAGATAGAAGAAGATAATAATTTTCTATCATTATACTAAAATATAATATTTTATTTTTTACTTACTAATCCTCTTTATTTACACGAATTACTGTTTAGATCAATCTACTCCATGCTTATGGCCAACTACTACACAACACAACTAAATTTAGCCATAGTAGTGCAGTGCTTCGGTTGTGTTACAAATATGTCGATAACGATAGTTCCTGAATTAAAAATACTATCGCCACATCATAGATGGTGAAATGTATAATAATTAAACTGATTATCTTTTAGCTTTCCCTCTAAACTTAACTCAAAGTAGAAATGGCTTGAAGCAACGGAACGAAACGATTAGATTCCCAAGACGAAAAAAGTGAAACGCAAGGGCACTACCTACCTTTAGGGCGTTTGTGCAGTACACTGAATTTTACCGATCCGGAAAAAAACGGATGCTTGTATTTTAATAATTTAATAATTATTTTATAATAGGTAGTAAGAATTTATTTATTTCGTGTAGTTTCAATGTTTCGAACCCTAAACTACACGAAATAAATAAATTCTATTATTTATAATAATTAATTATTAAAATACAAGCATCCGTTTTTTTTTCCGGATCGGTAAAATTCAGTGTAGTGCACAAATGCCCTTAAGCACTTTCTTGTTATAAATAATAAAATTATATATAATACATAAGTACAATAAATCTTTAAATTAGGGGATGGAAGTTTGTATGTATTTTCCTAGTTTTCATTCTAGAGATCCGAAAATTATACAAGTACTTACACAGAATCTTTGTTACAAATGAAACTAAAATAATAAAAAAACAGAACACGTTAGAGTTGGTGTACACCGAGGGTTCCATACGTAAGTAAGTATGTATATTATAAATATAGGAAAAAGGTAATAGTAAAAAACCACGAGCCCCATAAGTTTCAGGCGGGATAAGCATTGGGGGAGGCCTATGCCCAGCAGTGGGCGTCGTCCGGCTGACATCATGATGATGATGATGAAGCATTTAAGGATAAGGATTTCAGAAGAGAAAGCTACTTATGGGGCTCGTGGTTTTTTACTATCACATTTTTCCTATACTTACAAAAAGAGAGAAATGATTCCCGAACAAGACAAATATTTGTGTGCATAGAACATGTATATTTGTCTTGTTCTGGGTGTTATCTATGTAGGTATATTATTAGTACTTATGTATTTACAAAAAAAATAAGTATGTATTTATCCGTTATCTAGTTTCCATAACACAGTTTCTTAATGATAACTACTAATGTGCTAGACTAGATAATTGGTTTGATTGTTAGAAATTTATTTATTTATTATTATTTAGTTATTTATAAGGGTTCCGTTTTTGAAGGACTGAGCACGGAATTAAAAAATTAACGAAATACAAAAATATTTTCATTAACAACTTACAAAAAGAACACCACAAGAAGCAACATAATTATTATAAATTTTGACTAAGGTGTAGAGTATGGTGAAGTTAGGGCATGTAGAATTAGGGCGTGTTGAGTTAGAAGCTTGGCTCGACATGAGATCTGATTTTTCTCAGTCTCGATAAGGTGTCTTCTTGGCAGCATTATCCATAAAAAAAAATTGTGGGATATATTTTACTTCAACGAGCGGGGAGGCTTCTTAGTACAATGTACCTTGCTTGAAAATTCTTGAAATAGGCCGAGTAGACTGAACCAAAAAAGGGCAAATAGGGGAACCAGCCTCCTATGTAGTTCCAATAGTTTAAGGATTGTGTAGGGTTAGGTCTTCTGAGCCAAGTCTAATAAATTCCTCTCGATTACACGCGCCGCGGAGAGTGGTAGCGGGTTCAAGGTCTCATTTTTCAGTTTCTCGCTCGAAACTACGTATACTTACTTACTTGTAGTTTGGAATTCATATTCCCACGGGAACGGGAACCACGCCGGTGAAACCGCGGGCGGCCGCTAGTGTAAAATAATTTTAAAGTTCTAGTCATATAGGTAACAATTTCCTAATAAAAAAATCAATGCTTCATCATCATCATCATGTCAGCCGAACGACGCCCACTGCTGGGCATAGGCCTCCCCCAGTCAATGCTTAACAAATTGAAATAGATAGATTGATTGAATATACCTATGTATTCCCGTAGACCAACAGGGCAGGGTTTTATGAAGTGACTATAATGAATAGTGTTCATTTGTGTGCAAAAGGCGACACCGGTTCTAATAAGTACCTACTAAATTCGTGACATGCTCTTCAATCCAATAGAAAAAATTATTTACATCATAGCTCGGTAACTAGGATTTACTAGTACGGTCTAGTACGGTAAGAGGCTGTGTAAGTTGGCATGTGCAACACAGTGTATTGTTTAGATAGAACGTTCCATTTTCAAATTACTTTGCAATTCAAGCAGGTGAATGCTAGTGAACATCAGGATGGCGGGTGTACTTCTCAGATTAGCTTAAATTTATTGCAGATATTTGGTACCTGCTGTGTACCTTTACGTACCTCTTTTAAAAATCTGTGTACCTCCGTATTTACTAAGATATTCAAATCGCTAGGTACACCCGCGGACCTGACGTCAGGTCCGCGGGTGTACTTTGAACCAATGAGTGTATCGTAGTGAATTTGTGTATAGATTTGGTACCTTCTGTGTACCTGCAGAAACATGTATCAGACTTCCATAATTCGATAAGGTATCGAAGATATTCAATACAATAGGTACACCCGCCAACCCGAGGTTATGATTTTTCTGAAACCAATGAGCGTATCGTAATGATTTTGAGTACAGATTTGGTACCTTCTGTGTACCTGCAGAAACATGTATTAGACTTCCACAATTCGATAAGGTATCAAAAATATTCAATACGATAGTTTGACCGTTTCCCATCCTGGGCCCTGTTTAACAAATGTTACAATCCTACTATGAGTAAGTTTAAATAAATTGATATTATTATGTTTCACTATAAAGAATTTAAACTATAGATCAAGACTAAAAACTATCAGAAAAATATTAAAATCGAAAAATAAACGGCTGAGTTTTAGATTATTTAAAAATAAATATTTTTACGTGGAACGTCTGCAAGCTCCGACTCTCTTTAACGACCTGAATGCGCGGCCCGTCTCGGATTTCACAAACGGAGGAGAGCAGGGTTTTTTATCGCCCGCGCCCCTCCGCGGGTGCATGACGCAACGTTTACAAAAACACTATTTACGTTCTATTGAAGTACTTCTACGAAAAACGGAAAACTGTTTTAGATAGCTGGATATTTGTAGCAACATTTTAAAATTTATTTGCGATGGTAAGAAAGTTTTTGTGAAACGTCACGATCCCTTATTAAAAATCGTCGCACCTTAAATCACCTATTTTTCAGATTTTGATCAGTCTCGTGATCTCGTTTTTTGTGCTTATTTACGTATATACTTACATTTAATTTATTTTAATTTGTATGTAGTTCTTATATAGTTCTTTCAACTCATTAAAGTGTCAACCCACACGTACTACAACCACAACACGTGGGCAAGGCGCATTTTGTATTCGAAATGTATATTTTGCTGTCATTTACGAGCGCGTGAGTGCCAATCACAACGCAACTACCAGCGACGACGACGCTGCGAACTAGCGGCCGGCCACATTGCATACGACGTAACCACATCACAACTACTAGTGAAAACGGATTAACATCAACATTTTTTCGCACAACGACAACGCAACTGCAAAAAGCTGCATTGACACTATTCACACGTACCATATTTTGTCGATGTGCGTAGGGGGTCGACACATAGTGTAGAAGAAGGCATTGTTTTGTTTCTTGTCAAAAATAAAAGAATGTTTCCTTTCAGAGATATTTTTAGAGTACTTTTCCTTCATGTCATGCCCCGTAACTCTGGGACATCCATTATATTGTTAGAATCTTTAAATTTTAAATGTCCATAGCCACTGCTATTATTCGGTTTTTTAACTTTGTAAGATTTTGATCAACTGAAGGGTACAGGGGCAAAACAAGGAATGTCACAAAACAGATTTTTGTGGAATTTACATTTTAATGTAAGTATATTTGTGAACATTTCTCAAAAGTTTATTTGTATTTACAGCCGATCTTTGTACAGTAAACTTAGGTTCCTATCAGTAAATTAATAAAAAATAATTATGCAAGCCAAAAAAAAAAAAAAAAAAAATACAAAACAAAAAACCTGTTTGTGACATTTCTTGTTTTGCCCCTGTACCCTTCAACTCATCGGTAGCTGCGGACTTAAGATAAATACTATTACTCATAGGATAAAACAGTTCTAAGGTTGATACTATTTTATTTTACAAGTTTTAGAAAACTTTCAACTTCTTAATGTAAGTATAGGAAAAATGTGATAGTAAAAAACCACGAGCCCCATAAGTAGTTTACTATCACATTTTTCCTATACTTACAAAATTGCATTGTGAATGCATAAAAATAATAAAAAAAATAATCTTAATGTAACACGGTAATCATCGGAATATTCACTGGGGGCAAATAAAATAAAATTACAGATAGATCACTAGTTGGATTTAGTTAGGTACTTTAAAGAGTTTTCAAAGACAAGATAGTTCTAAGGTTTATGATACTATTTTATTTTACAAGTTTAAGAAAAACTTCTAACTTTATAATGTAGGTAACACGTAACTAATCATCGGAATATTCACTGAAGGCAAATCCTACTTCCTACTTAATATTATAAATGTGAAAGTTTAGATGTTTGGATGTTTGGATGTTTGGATGTTTAGATGTTTGGATGTTTGTTACTCAATCACGCCAAAATGGCTGAACGGATTTGGCTAAAATTTGGGATACAGATACTTTGTAGCCTGGAGAGGAACATAGGCTACTTTTTAGCCCGGAAAAACGTCACATTCCCGACGGATAATGTCGTGTAGTCCACGCGGGTGAATCCGCGGGCGGAAAGCTAGTAAAAATATTTATTAAAATTTTATTTCATTTACAGTTTTTTACAGTAGAAACTTGGTTGATAAAGTAAAGTACAGTCAAGTACAGTCAAGTATAGTCCAGTACAGTCAAGTACAGTCAAGTGCAGACAAGTGCAGTCAAGTACAGTCAACTAAAGTCAAGTACAGTCAAGTACAGTCAAGTATAGTCCAGTACAGTCAAGTACAGTCAAGTGCAGTCAAGTGCAGTCAAGTGCAGTCAAGTGCAGTCAAGTAAAGTCAAGTACAGTCAAGTACAGTCAAGTACAGTCAAGTACAGTCATGTACAGTCAAGTACAGTCAAGTACAGTCTAGTACAGTCAAGTACAGTCAAGTACAGTCAAGTACAGTCAAGTACAGTCAAGTACAGCCAAGTACAGCCAAGATTTTATATAATTTTTATACATTCACAATGCAATTTTGTAAGTATAGGAAAAATGTGATAGTAAAAAACCACGAGCCCCATAAGTAGCTTTCAGGCGGGATTCGAACCCGCGCCTCCGGGAATCCGGCCCGATGCTCTAACCAACCAAGCTACCGAAAGGCTTACACGACTCGTCGAATTTTGCTATCACTTGTTACGCTGTAGGCCAGCGTTGCTTCATCAATGTGAGGAAACCCTCGCATCCGAAAGAAACATTTTTACAAATGTTTAACAATCGATTAAGATGAAACAGACATATTGAGATTTTATATTATTTTTATGCATTCACAATGCAATTTTGTAAGTATAGGAAAAATGTGGTAAGAAAATTTTTCCTACACTTACAAAATTGCATTGTGAATGCATAAAAATTATATAAAATCTCAATATGGCTGTTTCATCTTATCATTATCACATTTTTCCTATAAGTACAGCCAACTACAGCCAAGTACAGTTAAGTACAGTTAAAAACAGTTACAGTACAGTAGAGTATCATTAATTATGTTTTATGCATTAACAATGGGAAATTAGAAGAGATTTCTTCAATCTTGCTTGATGATGAGAAAAAAATGAAAGATACTTTAATTTTTAACCGACTTCTAAATCAAAAAGGAGGAGCTTCTCTATTCGTCTGTATGTATGTTTTTTTTTAAATATCTTTTAACTCTAGTGTGTGACTAGCGAGTCGTTACGGGGAACTACATGTGTACAATAATCTCTTCGGATGAAGCCTTCGTATAATGAGAGTTTCTTTTGACGTTTCATCGTTAGTTCAAAAAATTGTACTAGATGGCGCTACCCAACCATAGCGACCTAACTTTTTCAGATTAGTTCAGAATATACAATCTAGGTGCAACAATTCGCACCAAAAATGTCATTAAGGGTTTGATAAAAGATCTGAATGAAGAAGTAAACGAACTAGAACGTAGCAGAAAATCGCAAAGAAAATAGTCTGACATCACCATACGAATATCGTTTCCGAATATCAACAAAAAGTTGCAAGGAGCCTTTGAACCGGAGGTGAGGTGGGAGGTGTTTTTAGGCTAAATGAACGAATCCTTTGCCATAATATGCTGAAAAAAGGTGGTTGTGTTACAGCTACAGCGTAATCTAGTGCATAGAAAAATTACTGTAGGAAACTCTCCCATTGTGATAGAACGTCACTAAGGTAAGTTCGTTTAATCATCAATTAGACTTTACAAATATGTAAGATTTTTAGTTGTAAGATTCTTACATATTATTTGTAAGTTTGGTTAAACAGCACGTCTTGTATTACAAGTCTACAAATTAGTCCCTTTTTACATAATTGTAGACTTGTAAGTTTCGTTTGACAGGGCCCTGGTGACAGGATGGCGCACACTGGTTCCATATTGTAAAAATAGGGACTATGGTGCAATTTTGACAGATAGATTGTACTTACTTTATTTTCAAGAAATAAGGCTTAGATACAATTTAATTTAAACGCGATAGTAACGTTTGCATTGGTAAACTTACACTCTGGGTATAGATTTGGTACGGTTTGTGTACCTGCAGACCAATGTTCAAGGGTAAAGGTTTCCAAGAGACGACAAAATGTATAATTGCGCAATCACTTTTATTATATTTTTAATCAAATAATGATGTACAAATCGAACTCAGGAGTCGGGACATCCAGAGATAGCGGAACCCTAAAAACCGGTGCGGACATCAATTAGCCACGGAGATCGTCGTGTTACATATTTACAAGTTGTTGGGTGGATTTTCAAAGGGTGATTTTTAGACGTCACAGCCTCTTAAAACAAAACTAATTATCAAAATGCTTTAAATGTATTTTTGTTGAAAAATTAAAAATTAAGAAAAAATCGACCCCTCTCACAACACACTAAATTTTTCTAAATACTTCATTTTCAATTTTTCAATTAAAAATTGCATTGAAAGTGCAAAAAAGTAACAATTTAAAATAACATGAATTTTTGTATCATTCATTGACCAACAAAAGGTACAGAAAATGAACTAAAACTATTTTTCTTACGTGTTACGCGGAAAAAATAAATAAGTTACGAAAATACCCTTAACTATGACGTATCACACTCGTAAATACGCGCAATCAAATGCGTATAATAAACTAAAACTATTTTTCTTACGGGCTAAGAGGAAAAAAAGGAGTTACGAAAAATACCCTTAACTATGACGTCTCACACTCGTAAATACGCACAATTAAATGCGTATAACAAGTTCTCCTTAAAACTAATCATTATGAACTAAGATTATGCGAAATTTATGTTACATATTTACAACTTGTTGGGTGGATTTTCAAAGGGTGATTTTAGACGTCACAACCTCACAACCACTTAAAACAAACCTAATGTGGTTTAATGCACTTTGTTTAATGCATATGTATTTAGGTTGGCTTGCTTTGTAAATGTAGCTTCGCGAGTAAAGTCATTTAATGTTATATGTGTAAGACTACCTATCTGTATTTAGTGAGTTAAATCTCAATAGAGGGAAAATTTAGCCACTTCGCAACATTTTTTATCTAGCCGTGTAATGCTTTCAGGCATGCGGCTGATAAACGTTTTCATAAGACGGCCAAATTAAGAATGTTCATTAATGCTGCAATGCAAGTGGCTCAACTTTCCTTATAGATGACTGTACCTTAAAGTAATAGACTAATTATGATCGCTCGGAAAAAGTTGTATGATAAGATATATAAACAGTTTGCCTTCGCAAATTTATAAAAAAAACTAATAAATCTACGAGTAATAACTTATAAGAGTATAAGAAATATTTATATTGAAGTCTAATTATCAAATTACAGTAGCTATTAAGATATTATTTGTGACTGTTTGTTCATTATTAACATTAAAAATACAAATTAACCGTAGACTGTTCATTAGACATTTAGCAGAGGATATGACCCCATCATGTAGGCGCTATTAGAAATATTTTGTCGTCTTTCAGAAACCCTTACCCTTAACATGTCAACACAGGCATATGATTTACACTCCACATATATATTTAATTTCCTTGGATATCAAATTGTGGTTGCTAAAAAAACGTGCAACCTAAGTCCCTACCTTTACAATATGGAACCAGTGTGCATGCACCATACTGACATCAGGATGGCGGGTAAACTATTGTTTTGAATATTTTCTATACCTTATCGAATTGTGGACGTCTAATACATGTTTCTGCAGGTACACAGAAGATACCAAATCTATACTCAAAACCATTACGATACACTCATCGGTTTCAAAAAAATCCTAACGTCAGTTTGGCGGGTGTACATATTGTATTGAATATCTTCGATACCTTATCGAATTATGGAAGTCTAATACATGTTTCTGCAGGTACACAGAAGGTACCAAATCTATACACAAATTCACTACGATACACTCATTGGTTCAAAGTACACCCGCGGACCTGACGTCAGGTCCGCGGGTGTACCTAGCGATTTGAATATCTTAGTAAATACGGAGGTACACAGATTTTTAAAAGAGGTACGTAAAGGTACACAGCAGGTACCAAATATCTGCAATAAATTTAAGCTAATCTGAGAAGTACACCCGCCATCCTGATGTTCACGAATGCTAACTTTACCATTCAAGCTATGCAAAACTCCTTGGTCAAACAATATTTTTTTCATAAAATGATAAGAAAACTATGTGTGTTACGTTCTGGCCCGGCCACGGCGTCAAATAAGGCTGTGGTTGTGTCAGTAAACGGTACGGATAAGTACCTCGTAGTACTTCGATGGAAAAAAAGAGTACCACAGTATTTCATCAGTTTAACACATTTTTGGTGGCCGGGCTGCAACGCATACGACCCAGCCCGGCCACGCTTCTATCGAAATAAATAGGTAACTTTACGATGCAATTTTCGTACGAGGTGATGGTACGTATTCTGTACCAACGAGAATGTGTCCGTTTACCCTTTAAAATAGTAATTAAAACTATTTATTTTTGCATCGAAATTTCTGAAATAAAACGCCTGACATTATTGCAGGGTCTATTATCTATCATACAGAGATTTTCGCTCTTGCACACACGTATAAAGATTTGCATGTGTGCGTTGAGCAGGTATACCAGTGCAAAATATTTTACAAAATTTACCTTTTCGTAGCTGGTCACACTAAGGCCACCGGCTCAACTCCGCGGCCATATTTAAATGGTGTTTGTTTATTAGTTAAAGTTTGTTTTTATTCATTTCTTACGTAGTTAATGCATTCTCTTTGATTTATTGCTGTTATCTGCTCTAAAATAATGTTTAGCTATTATCATAGAAAATGTGCTAAGTGTGGTAAAACACGTGCCGTCGGTTTCCAGACCAGGAAAAAAAAAATTCACAAAGTAAGTTTACAATACTGCATTATTTCTTATTTCTTAAGTATTATAATCCCAGCGGGGTCTTCGTGAAAAGCCAGCATAGGGCTGCTTGTCCATTATATTACTAGTATTAATATTGTGTGTCTGTGTGCTTTTTCAGGGCTCTTGCTTGGGCTAAATATTGCTGGCCTGAAGAAGAATGGACACATGCTTCTTTACTTAAATTAGATACATCAAGCAAAGTATTATGTGGAAGGCATTTTGCGTCTCAATTTTATGACAATAAGAGATAAAAATTGACTAGGTGTTCCTCATGCAGCAGAAGTCGAGGCAATTTTAAATTAAAGATCAAATATATTTGTTCAGATATGTGTTGCATAAATAAACCAAAAATAAGGTTGGTACAAATTATCAATGACTGGGGATCCTCGCGGTTTTACCCGCCTGTAGCCAGTTCCCGTGGGAATATCGGGATAAAATATAGCCTATGTTATTAGCATTCTAAAAGTGCAAGAATTTTTGAAATCGGTCTAAAAGTGAAAGAATAATTGAAATAGGTCCAGTAGTTTTTGAGTTTATTCATTACATACATACAAACAACAAATCTTAAGTGTTCAAACAAATTAGTATAGATTTTAATAAAAAATTGTAACTTTTACAGAATCAGACAGCAGGACAATACATGACAATGCCAGCATTAGCACCATTAAATGAAAATATTGAGCAGCCGTCTACAAGTGTTGTGAAGCAACCACTCGAACCAACCGCTGAGAAATTCATACAGGAAGAAGAAAACATTTCTAAGCAGGTATAATATTGCAAACAACACTGGTTTCAGTTTGTTGCCTATTTATATACACAAAAATCCATAGCAACAGAAACAATGCTTATACTTATCATATTAATTATTTGATCATAAAACCATTTATTTTTTATTTTTTCAGGATTCTATGCCTGCCACAGAAATTGGATTAATAGTTAATGCTGTACCTCAGGCTAAGAGGAAACGCAGCATCATTCTTGGTGCTATTGATGTGACCAGATTAAGCGAACTCAATGCAAGAGAAAAAATGTTATATAAAGTTTGCAGACAAAAGTTAACTGAAATTGTAAGACTTCGAAACAAACTCAAATATAGGAAGGTTGATGCAATGAAAAGGGTTTTAGAAAATGAAAATGTGAAAAGACCATGTGATTGAAAGCAAAAAATGCGAGGCAAGCTTGCTGCATAAGTGTTTAGCCATTCCGTCACAGGTGGTTTATTGACCAAAATTGCAACCAGTAACTTTATTTCCTTCATGTTTAAAATTATAATAATTTTTATTTACATTTTAAGGTTACACACTTTAACTTATAACATGCAGCCTTCTAGTATAAAATAATGTACTATGACTTATAACTTAATATTGATACTAAATAATAAAACTTCAATGTTATACAATAATAAACTAGGTATAATGTTCAAAAGCAATTTTATTACAATGTATGAAAAATTGTAATATAAATTTTTAAACTTTGTTTTTACCCTTCTGGGTAAAGCATCTCCTATCACTTTCCATTGGTCTCTGTCTAAATATGCAGTAGGTAGCAGTGCCATATGCTATATTTGTATGAACAATGAATAAATAGGTACTTCTTTTTTATCTTGTTTGTTTTATCAGTTATTTTCCTTTTTTTTCAGATGAACTTCCACCAGAAGCCCATGCAACGGCAACGCTGTTACAAAAATTAGTTGAGTTATTTGATGCAGTTAACGCAGACACTCCAGACCTGCAAGGAGGAAAAAAGTACTCAACAAATTTAACATCGCGTAGCCCACATATAGCTCTATTTTCAAATATGCGAAAATTTATTTCGGAAATGAAATATCTAGACAGTAAGTCCAAGCCTCCATCCCAAGATGGTTGGATCCACACTATGAATGCTATACAAAGACTATGGAAAAATTTGCAGGCCATAGGCATTAAAAGCTTTCTATGCGGGGCGTCTCAACCAAGACCTATTGGAAAACTGTTTCGGCTGCATCAGATACAATTGTGGGTCTAACTACAATCCCACAATTCAGCAATTTGTGGCAGGAAATTGAAAATCTTGAAGAATAAATGATTTACCTTACACAAATTGTTTTTTATTGCCCCTTGGAAAGGAATTTTATAGCTTGGAGGAAATACATAACGACTATCCTCAAAAAAATACTAAATGCACTGCAAAAATACACAATTGCCAAGTAATGTAACCTTTAGATTGGCAATTTGTATTTTTTGCCGTGCATTTAGTATTTTTTTGAGGTTCTTTTCAAGATTTTATTTCTAATAAAACATCCCCATTCAAATTTTCCCGCTCGCCAGAGTTTCTGCTGACAGGCCGCAATGGCGCTAGTGTATACATGAATAATGACGTGTTTGCTTTTTTTTACTAGGGAGTTGGCATTCTTCTCACGAAGGGAGTATATAATATGTTCTGTGCATTATTGTTTGAGCAAATAAAGGTAATTTGACGTCTTAAGAGATTATCACTCAGGGCTGCCTCCATACAAAAAATTGTTTGTAAATATGAGTTTTACGAATTTTTAAGTAATAGAAATATTTTTTTTTTTTAAAGGGAACCGTCTTCGAAAAGAATCTTCAAACAAAATTAACAAACACTAAAAAACTAAAAAAAGTTATTAGAATTTTTAATTCAAAGGATGAAAATGCGTGACTTTTTCTAACTTATCTTGGTACCTACTTACTGAACTGTTTGAAGTCGGTGCCAAGTCTAATAGGTATTTGAGGTAAATACGTCCTACACCTCACGCTTGGGACCGGGTTTTTTTAATTTTTGTTATTTCACTCAGTATAATTCGTTCCTATTCTTTTTGGCTTGGCTTGGCACCGACTTTTTTGTTAATTTTGTTTGAAGATTCTTTTTGAAGGCGGTTACATTTTTTTTAACGTTTTATTTTTCGATTTTTAGTGAAAATAATCGTAGCGAAACTACATGGTGATTATGATAAATTGTTGTAATATCCTGACCGTTACGGAGTTCAGCTATCCATCTTTAGCTACTTAGATAACTTGAAGGTATACAACTGAAGGTCCATTCGTGCATATGGTATTTATAAAACATCCTATAACTATGTTGAGGAGTTTCAACTCTCATCATCAATCAGCTCACCCTAATAACCTGAAAGAATATAGGTAGGTAACTATTAGTCCATACGTACGATTAATACTTAGGGAATTATTCTCCAGCTTCTAACCGTTAAGGAGTTGTAGCTTCCATCACCAGCTCATCACTATGAGATGATCATACTACCAGATGCAAATACTTGACTAACTTCAAAAATAAATGGAACAATGTTGCCTATATTAGAGAATTTCTCTCAATTTTCCTGCGATTTCATCTCCTGATCTTGACTTGGTGGAAATAAGATCTCGTCAGGAGTATAAACTTTCGACAAAAAAAAATGAAAAAAAGATCCTCACTTTGATGAAAATAAAGAAGTCGTCTAAATAAGCAAACTAAAGTCTCAATACGCATTATTCACGATAATTCCAGAACTTCTCGTCAGTTCTTGATGAAATTTGAATGAGACCACACGAGAAGCGTCACCTTTCAAATATAAAAAGAATTATCTAAATCCGTTCATTAACGAAAAAGTTCTGAGGTAACACACATAAAAAAAAATATACAGTCGAATTGATAACCTCCTTCTTTTTTGAGTTGGTTAAAAAACGTTATATACCTATGTATGAAATGGATATTAAAGAAATAAAACGTTCATTTTTTTTTTCAAAGTCAATGTTTATTTTGTTGTACTTAATATATTAGTAGATACAATCAGGCTTTAAACTTCGATAACGAAAACCACAGCCACTGTAGAATAATGCAGTTTTAGGTCAGTGCTATCTCTTGCTTGACCGATAGTGGAACTAATGTAAATAATAATTGGTTGATGATTTCTGAAAAAGTTTACTATTAAGAGACATCGTTTTATTTTTCCTGTAATCTTTACATGAACTTCTATTAGGTACATATCAGAATTTCAGATTTTCTCTTTGCAAACTTCGGCGATAAGAGGGAACGGTATTTTTTTTACATTTTTCATCATAAGTCAAAAACTATGCAGCCTAAAAAAAAAAACAGATGTTTGAGAATTTGCAAGCAGCGCTCTCTCATAATATGATACTTCGTATGCCCTAGTAGCCCTACTTCGAATTTTTAAGATCCCCTTTCAGACCCTGTTCCAAAAAAAATATTAATAGTTTTATTTCTCTCTTATTTGCAAAATAGTTGGGCAAACGTCATCTAATTTCAAGTTGATAGCATAAGTGGTTCTCGAGTAAACCAGTTTGTGACAGACAGACAGAGTCGCACCATAAGGATTCCTTTTTACCATTTTGCTACGGAACCCTAAAAACAATAAGTCAAACTTTACCCCCATATAACGTTATAATGAAGCGGTGAGTTCGATTTATTCTTTTTATTTTTCGCATTTAAGACAGTTTGAAGATTACGTACCTATCGACGTATAAGAAGTATTAGAGAAATTCGATGCGTCTTTTTACGACTCCGTAGCACAGTAGTCAGAGCATTTGCTCGGACGACAGTGAAATGTCGTGGGTTTGAGTCCTACTGTGGCAAATTGCGAAACGAGATTCTCTTCGATCTTTTCTAATACCTATGGTATAGTTATTTCGCACGGTTCAGTTTCAAAAACTTTATTTATTATTTTAATATGCCCATAAAAAGGGACCACCATACTATAAATGTTTCAAATCTATATCACCCTTCCGAAATGTATAGGAAAATATATTTACTCTTCTTTACGAAAACCTTTTTGTATTGAGGCAGCCCTGACTGCTAAGTTTTAAAAATATTTTTGGGTCTTAGAAACTATTTACACTAAACAAAATGTAAGTGGAAAAAGACCAATGGGAAAAGATAGATGTATAATTATAAGTTTTTATCAAATTTTATCTAAGCCTAGTTTAAATCATATGAGCCATTGCGCCTACAAAAACATATATACAGAAGACGTCGAGTTACGTGTATTGCTCAATCAACAATATCAGGCGTTTTATTTCAGAAATTTCAATGCCAAAATATATTGTTTTAATTACCATTTTAAAGGGGAAACGGACACATTCTCGTTGGTACAGAATACGTACCATTACCCCGTACCAAAATTGCATCGTAAAGTTATCTATTTATTTCGATAGAAGCGTGGCCGGGCTGGGTCGTATGCGTTGCAGCCCGGCCACCAAAAATGTGTTATAAGTGATGAAATACTGTGGTACTCTTTTTTTCCATCAAAGTACTACGAGGTACTTATCCGTACCGTATACTGACACAACCTCAGCCTGTGTTGACACCGTGGCCGAGCCAGAACGTATCACACGAAAACTATTTATTGTAGAGAATTGTTCTCTGGCGGCATTTCATCGAATTAAATGTTTGTTCACTTGCGACGACTGTATTAAAATTTAAAATAAGTACATTTACAAGTTTTGCAAATAAATTTGAATAAATATTTTCTCTCTTATAAAGGCATTATTTTGTCATACCAATATAAATGTTTTATTTACCTCTCATGAATGATGTCAAGTAGAATGTTTACCTCGGTTGCAAGTAGCTATTACACCCTCGAACTATATTCGCCCTCGCTCGTTTCGCTCGCTCGGGCGTCTAAATAACTCGGATGCACTCGATCCTTTAGCGCCCTTTGCAAGCTGCGCTCGCACGGGCGCCAAATTGGATCTTGTTCTGTAATAGCTCACTTACGTTCCTTGTGTAACAAACTACTATTCTATGTTCTGGGGGCCGATTCTCACGCAATCGAGAAAAGTTCACATTTATAACATATATTTCACATATATTTTTTTGACGACCGATTTGGCGCAGGGGTAGGGGCTACCCGCCTTCTGCGCCAGAGGTCTCGGGTTCGATTCCCGAACAAGACAAATATTTGTGTCTATTTGTCTTGGTCTGGGTGTTTACTATGTATATTAAGTATGTATTTACAAACAAAAAGTATATAAGTAAATATTTATCCGTTATCAAGTTTTCCATGATACAGTTTCTTAATGAAATTAACATGGGCTTAAATAATTGGTGTGATTGTAAGAAGTTATTTATTATTTCTATTATTTATTATTATTATTTCTTATAAGCTCGAAATTCAAATATATCACAGTTTTTGTATTGTCAGAATTTCACAATCGAAAAAGTTCGATCGAAAATCAGTCGAATGCTACGAGTGGTGGTACAGGGGGTCGATTCTCAC
Organism: Crambus lathoniellus; assembly: GCA_949710035.1. Lineage (NCBI taxonomy): Eukaryota > Metazoa > Arthropoda > Insecta > Lepidoptera > Crambidae > Crambus > Crambus lathoniellus. The sequence goes on from OX453297.1 coordinate 20,081,970, forward strand.
GCAATCGAGAAAAGTTCACATTTATAAGCTCGAAATTCAAATATAACCAAGGAATTTATAATACAACAGGAAGGTGCACTGCTGCTAAAAAACGGTCCTAATGAGATAGTAAGAACGAGGTCAGTTTATCTCACTCCATCCCATTACGGCGGCCACGAACATGCGCGACGGGCGGCGGGCGGCGACGAGCGAATTGCGAACTTGACACAACGAAGACGGAAAACGTCAGAAAACGTCATTCGGCTTGTAATGTTGCTACTTTAACATTCTGAAATCTATCATCTGGATACGCGGCAGCGTATCAGCCAAGTTCAAAAGCAAACAGAACTGGCGAGCAGCACCGTATGTATCTTAACACGAACCATTTGGAGCCACTTTTAACCCCCTCATAACTCAAAAACTATTACACAGAAACATGTCAAATTTGGCTTATGTATTGAGACTAGCGAGATTAATATGTGCTCCAAATTTTATATACACACCTCAAACGGTTATTTAGATATTTACGTCCAAAAATCGTTTTTTTTATCACTGACTCACCTATAATCAAAACTCCAACCCACTTCCAGATGACCTAGAAAGCTGAAATTTGGCATGTAGACAGGTAATCTGGTGAATACAAAGGAAAAAATCCGAAACTAGTATTTTTTTTTAATAAAACGTTGACAAACTTATATTTGCGTTCCCTATGCACTTATCCTGTATAAGATCTTGTATAAGATGAAGTACAAATATAAGTTTGTAATAGTTTTTATTCTGTTATATACCAATATTTCGTCATCCCTCTTGAAGTTCAGCTAGCGGCGACGGCGTAGTGGCCATTCAATATTGAGGACTCGAGAGAACCAAGTTCGAACCCCAGATTACCCAAATACTTTTTTGTCCTCGCGTTAAATAAATAACAAGCTTGCGCCATCTAGCACGATATCCAAATTATTATTTATTAATTATTAATATTAATATAAATTATAAAGTTATTGAAATTTTTACTTTTTTGCATTCACAATCCAATTTTTATTATTGAAAAATGGAAAATGAAGAATTTAGACAAAATCGACCCTCATCTCACAACCAGCTCCGATGGGACTCGAACCCACGACCTTTCACTTAAAATAATTATTAATATTAGTATAAATTATAAAGTTATTAAAAATTTTATTTTTTTGCATTCACAGTCCAATTTTTATTATTGAAAAATGGAAAATGAAGTATTTAGAAAAAACCGACCTTCATCTCACAACCATCTCCGATGGGACTCGAACCCACGACCTTTCGCTTTCCGGGCGACTGCTCTAACCACTGAGCTACGGAGTCGTAATGATAATTAATGTGAAAGTGTGTTTGTTTGTTTGTTTGTCCTTCTTTCATGTCAAAACGGAGCATAGTACTTATAACCCGACCACCAGGGGGCGCAATCTTCATACATTCAAATGGGAACTAACGAGAAGCCAAAAAATGCGAAAGTTGCTATGTTCTCCCTGTAGGTGCACACTTTGCACATAAATAGTTCACTAAAGTCAACGATAGATGACTCCATATACACCCACCAACAGTATAGAAAACAAGAGAAAAATCCTTTTTTTCTATACTATATTGTTGAAAGTTGATGGAAGAGTATAAACTTTATAGAGAGTAAAGTGTACTTATGGAAAATAATGTCAAATAATCTAAATTATACTTTTGTTTGTTAAATTTGTTATTTGCTATGTTCTGCTTCGTAAAGATCCGTAGTTCCGTTAGCAATTACATAGTTTCGTAGTTTGTCCGGATAGCTTTATCGCTTAATGAAACCAGAATCAAAACGCAAATGGAAATGCAATATCTGCTCAGGAACATTAAATACCTACTGCAACTTCGTCGAGCAAAACACCATAAACTATTACGAATAGGAAAAAGAAACTGTTGGAAATAGGAAAATCTGTTAAAAATGATATTTCTGCGTCCACACCAAACACGAGCATAAAATTAGTTTCATTGTCAGTAGCTGATACACAAGGGCAAAGTATAACTGACCAAATAAAATATACTGAAACATTTGGTATTAATTTTATTATGAATAAGTACCTACTAATAATTTCTCTACAAAAAGTAATGATATCTCATCAAAAACATAAAATATGTGAAGTGACAGCCAACTTCAATATTAGGAAATATGCCTTGGTTGTTGACTTCAACGACAAAAGATGTGAGATCTAAATGGGTGCCAAGTTTAACGGTCAGTCCTGAAAATTTAGTACTTACATAAAATGTTTTATAACAACTTAAAATATAATTTCTTCTTATAACTTAGGATAATATATTGAAGCCTAAGGTCTGACTTGGCTTGTTTTCATATACGAATTATATATATATTATAGCCTTTGCAAGCTCTAAAGCCGAAGTTCTTATTGTATTCTTCCAAAAATTTGGCTTGCTGGTAGACTAGAAACTAGAGATGAACATAGGGCTCTAATAATAAGGTAGGTACCTAATAATAATTCGTATACAAGAACTTGCCAAGTCAGACCTTAGGCTTCAATATATTATCCTAAGTTATAAGAAGAAATTATATTTTAAGTTGTTATAAAACATTTTATGTAAGTACTAAATTTTCAGGACTGACCGTTAAACTTGGCACCCATTTAGATCTCACATCTTTTGTCGTTGAAGTCAACAACCAAGGCATATTTCCTAATATTGAAGTTGGCTGTCACTTCACATATTTTATGTTTTTGATGAGATTCAAATTCTTTTCTAGGATAAGCCATAAAAAACTTAAACTACCTGATACATTTTTATGCTTAATACGGTAATACCTAAATTAATATGCGATGTTTTCTATTGACTAAAAGTAATACGAAGCGGAAATTTTACGAAATTTAATTTTTATAACGAAAGTTGTGAACCATAAATCTACTAAACCTGTTATTTAAGAGTGCTGGCAGTTTTAGAGAAAGGGACACCCTCACCTCGTTCTTGCGGTCTCAGCTGGACCGTTGACAAAATTAAAGTGTATTTTTAAATACACAAAAATACGGAGTGCACCTTCCTGTTGTACGTAGTACTTATAAATTCCTTGAATATAACACAGTTTTTGTATTGTCAGAATTTCACAATCGAAAAAGTTCGATCAAAAACCAGTCGAGATGTTCGTATGTCAAAATGAATTTGTTGACATGTGGGACAGTTTAGTTTGTTTGAAACCTCAAAATTTGAAAAGTTCTAACCATGAAGTTTGACTTAATACTCCTCAGTATTAAGTCGAGCTTCATGGTTCTAACTTTTCAATAGAAACCACAAACAAAATGTTCGACCACACTGAAAAAATTCGAATGCCTGAGAATCGGGCCCCAGACATAAGTGTATAATAGACCAATAGATGTTCGTATACGAACTTAGCTGTCAAAATGAATTTGTTGACATGTAGGACGTGTGGGACAGCTTAGTTTGTTTGAACCGTTCTAACTTTTCAATAGAAACCACAAACAAAATGTTCGTCATACGAATTACCACACTGAAAAAATTCGAATGCCTAAGAATCGGGCCCCTGTATGTAAACCGAGTCCAATCAAATCAGTTTCTATTGGACTGTAAATAAAATGTCTTTCAGTAATTCATCTATAGGTATAGGTACAGGGTTAAAGGTTAAGTCAACCTACTCTAGTGATGGGCAGTGGATAAATACTCAAAGAGTAAATACTCGGATATTTATCGAAAATTGATAAATACTTGTTTTTATCCGTTTTTATCTGATATTTACTCAAAATCACGGATACATATCTTTTTAGCTGTAAGCACGCACAACTTTTGTTTTGCTGGACTAGATTTGACCATTCCTTCCACTCTGCACTACCGGTAGTGCAGATTGGAATTTTTTGTCCTATCTGCACTACTGTACTACCAGCTGTCAAACCGGTAGTGTCGTTAGGAATTATTTCTTCCCTTTTGCACTACTGTGTAGTAGTGCACAATGGAGTTATAAAGAGCATTACTTTTTCATTCCCAACCGCACTACCAAACAATTATTGTGTATGCGAACTCTTAGCTTCTACGGTTTTACGTTATTTGGATCCCTTCTGCACTAAGTACTGATGAATATTATTATAATATAAAAACAAATTATATTCACAAAACACATCGAGTCATTTATTTGTTTTTCATATTAACAAGTTACATAATGTATTAATAACTTATACTGTTAGATGTATTAATATTATTATATTACATTATTCGACTCTCCGCCCAAAGCATCCTGCACATTATTCGACATAGAACAACGAGGAATAATAATCGTCGATAAGTTGAAATGATAGTTTTTAAAGTAAAATAAATTAATAAACATATTAATTAATGATAACTAAATACAATTTTATTTCATAAATTCTTCTTGACATTTCATAATTAATGTAAAACCGTAGAAGCTAAGAGTTCGCATACACAATTATTTGGTAGTGCGGTTGGGAATGAAAAAGTAATGCTCTTTATAATTCCATTGCGCACTACTACACAGTAGTGCAAAAGGGAAGAAATAATTCCTAACGACACTACCGGTTTGACAGCTGGTAGTACAGTAGTGCAGATAGGACAAGAAAATCCAATCTGCACTACCGGTAGTGCAGATTGGTAGTGCAGAGTGGAAGGAATGGATTTGACGAATGTGGGCCGCTTTTTATGTAACTCGGTTTTTAGAACTATTTTGACAAGAAAACAGCAACGCAATGTTAAAAAATATTAAATTATCCAAGATGGCGGCCAACTTTTTTGCTAGTGGGCTGATTTTGATGAAACTCGGTTTTAGGTACTATTTTGACAGGAAAACAGCAACGCAATGTCAAATATGACCAAAAGTCGAGTTTCATCAAAATTAACCCACAAACAAAGAATTTGGCTGCCATCTTGGATTATTTAATATTTTTGACATTGCGTAGCTGTTTTCTTGGCAAAATAGTACCAAAATCCAAAACCAAAGTACCAAAATCTTGTCGTAATAGAGTCGGGTATACCACTATTTTTTTAACCAGCGAAAAATAACTTTGTTTTTCATAGTGTCTTTCATTTTCAATTTTTCAATCATAAAAATTGCATTGTGAATGCAAGAAGAAAAAATATAATTAACTTGAAATAATAGATAGTTCTTTTGCTATTATTCATTATTTGTAATTTAAAAACGCAGAAACACATATTTTATTTAAAAAAGAATAATTACCTACATTGTTATTTCAAAATTTACGTTAAATAATAATAAAAATGTTCAAAGAGTATGTATCCGCCTTTTTGGATAAATACTCGAGTAAAAATGGATATTTATGAGTATTTATCCATTTTGAGTATTTATCCGGATAAAAACCCATCACTAACCTACTCCCGTTAAGGGCGTGTAGTTTACATCGTTTCTGACTGATTTGACCATGAACAACCCTACCCTAAATCTAACCGTTTTCGAGATATTTGAACTTAATTGTTAATTTTTGACTATTAGCTTAGATATTTTGAAATTATGTGTAAGTCTTGTTATTACTATTATTAATACTAAATTATTAAGAAGTTTATAGTTATACATAGGTACTTAAAATACATAGATAACACCCAGCCCAAGACAAATAGACATGTTCATGCACACAAATATATACTTGTTCGGGAATCGAACCCGAGACCTCTGGCGCAGAAGGTATCTTACCCCTGCGCCAAATCGTTCGTCAAATAATATGCTTTTCAACACACTTGCTCATAAAGTGAGCCTTATTACATCGATCTTAGGGCCATAAACCGAACTATAACACACGCGTGTATAATAATATTATAGTACTAGTTGCGTAATAGAATTATCCCTACAAAGTTAAGTAAGTACCTAACTGCAAATTATATGCGAGTATACAGACTTTTCAATTTAACCGGGTAATACAGTATCCCTACAAAGTTAAGTTAGTCGAGTCAACAGAGCATTTTCGATTTCACCGGGTAATAGATACAGTTCTTTTTTTGTAACAACAAAGAGGTTTTATACGGCTGAAACTCCATTTACGTTTTAGAATAAATAAATGTGTCCCTAATTAAGACAAAAAACATAATTAATAGTATATACTTAATTATATACTCATATAATTAAGTATATTATTATCAAATTATTTTTATGGTTGTTGGGGGTACCCGTTGGTAGAGGTATTATATAATAGTATATTATGATACAAGTGAGCTAAGGGTGCTCATTATACACGAGGCTGTGGGTTGCAGCCCGAGCCGCAGGCGAGGGCGTAAATCAGCCGAGTGCCTAGTGAGTAAGTTGCTCACGAGTTTCATACGCACTTTTTCAACACACTTGCGAGGAAAAACAAACATTTTTTGCATAAAATAACCTAATAATTATTAGCTAAAGGAAAAAGCGCGCAAGTTTTTTTTGCACGCGCCAAATGTAAGGTGATTGATTACATACAGCCATACAGCCTACTCAAAATAATTATAATAATAGTGATAAAATGCAAATGTTTTAAAACAAATTATTGTGAATTATAAATAATTTTCAGCCGTATAAAACTTCTTTGTTGTTACGAAAAAAGAACTGTATCTATTACCCGGTGAAATCGAAAATGCTCTGTTGATTCGCATATAACTTGCAGTTAGGTACTAACTTAACTTTGTAGAGATACTGTGTTACCCGGTTAAATTGAAAAGTCTGTGTTTACTCGCATATAATTTGCAGTTAGGTACTTACTTAACTTTGTAGGGATAATTATATTAAGCAACTACTACTGTAATATTATTATGCACGCGTTTGTTATAGTTCGGTTTATGGCCCTAAGATCGAAGTAATAAGGCTCACTTTATGAGCAAGTGTGTTGAAAAGTATTTTATAGTACCTACTTATTAGTTTAGATTTAAATTCAATTTTAGTTTGCTAATTTTCATAAGCAGCTTAAAAACAACAAGGCGGCGGGCGATGACGGAATCACAACAGAACTTCTGAGAGCGGGCGGTAAGCCGATACTTAAAGTCCTCCAGAAGCTTTTCAATTCAGTCATCCTTGAGGGCAAAACGCCAAAGGCATGGGGCAGAAGCGATGTGATGCTGTTTTTCAAGAAGGGTGATAAAACTCTCTTGAAGAACTATAGACCCATCTCGCTTCTGAGCCATATCTATAAGTTGTTTTCGAGAGTCATTACGAATCGTCTCGTTCGCAGGTTCGACGACTTCCAGCCTCCCGAACAAGCCGGGTTCCGGAAAGGCTACAGTACCATAGACCACATTCATACGCTGCGGCAAGTTATACAGAAGACCGAAGAGTATAACTTGCCACTTTGCTTGGCGTTCGTGGACTATGAGAAAGCCTTTGATTCGATTGAGACTTGGGCGGTGCTGCAGTCTCTCCAGAGGTGCCAAATAGACTACAGGTACATCGAGGTGCTGAGGTACTTATACCAAAACGCCACCATGTCGGTCCGATTACAGAACCAGAGCTCTAATCCTATCCAACTACAGCGAGGTGTGAGACAGGGAGATGTCATCTCTCCCAAACTGTTCACAGCTGCGTTGGAGGATATTTTTAAGCTGCTGGACTGGAAAGGATACGGCATCAACATCAATGGCGAGTACCTAACACACCTACGGTTTGCCGATGATGTAGTTCTTATGGCTGAGACCTTGGAAGACCTGAACACAATGCTCGAAGATCTCGGTAATGCTTCGCAAAGAGTGGGTCTTAAGATGAACATGGACAAGACGAAAATCATGTTCAATGCCCATGTTGCACCCGCTCCAGTTAATGTTGGGAACATTACACTCGAAGTTGTTGACCACTATGTTTATCTAGGACAGACGGTCCAGTTAGGTAAGTCCAACTTTGAGAAAGAGATCTCTCGTCGAATCCAGCTCGGATGGGCAGCGTTTGGGAAGCTCCGACATATATTCGCGTCCGAAATACCTCAATGTCTCAAGACGAAAGTCTTTGACCAGTGTGTGTTGCCAGTAATGACCTATGGAAGTGAGACGTGGTCTTTTACTATGGGTCTCATAAGAAGGCTCAAAGTCACCCAGCGAGCAATGGAGAGAGCGATGCTTGGTATTTCCCTGCTCGATCGAATCAGAAATGATGAGATCCGCAGGAGAACTAAAACAACCGACATAGCTCGAAGGATTGCATCATTGAAGTGGCAGTGGGCGGGACACATAGCGCGGAGAACCGATGGCCGTTGGGGCGGAAAGGTTCTCGAATGGCGACCGCGTACCGGACGACGTTCCGTGGGCAGGCCCCCTACAAGGTGGACCGACGATCTGGTCAAGATCGCGGGAAGCCGCTGGATGCGGGCAGCGCAGGACCGATCGTTGTGGAGATCCTTGGGGGAGGCCTATGCCCAGCAGTGGGCGTCGTTCGGCTGACATGATGATGATGATGATGAATTTTCATAATCTTAGTAGCCCAGTTATTTGTCGTCTGCGCAGGAAGTACGTCTTTTTCTTGCATTCATCTCTATTACTTGTCATATAATAGAACAAAATAATAATAGATCTTTACTTACTTTATTACCTATTTCGTTTTATGTTACATACATTTATATTTTTCCACTGGTCCGTTTTCTTTCATTATATTGTTCACGAGCACGAGCGAATAGTCTACACATTTTATGGGCTTAAACTAAGTATTAAACTAAGTTTTCCTGAAAATTGTCGTAATCGAGTGAATATAATTTCAGTTTTCGATAAATACACTCGGATATAAGGGGAATCATAAAACAGATTATCACACTGAATTACATCGCACAATTACTTCTGTGATTAATATTATCTATACGTTTATAACGTTATCTAAACACTATGTTATCATAAACTGTTACATTAAATCGATTCAGCAGTGTTAATTTGAACTTTGAATCAAACGGTGTTAATGTATTAATTGTGTTATACGAATTATTTAGTAATGTTAATCTTGTTAAATCACAGTTTTATAAACTTAAATATAAAATAGAGAGTCATATTTCTAAAATGGAAAAAACAGAAGAAAAATTGTACCACAAGGAGAAGAAGAAACAGAATATAATATCTAGAATATTTTTTTGTTGGATATGTCCAGTATTAATCACTGGAAATCGCAGAGACGTCATCGAAGACGACCTTATCGTACCCAGCAAAGTCTACAGTTCAAAACTTCAAGGACAAAAATTAGAAAAGTAAGTTTTAGTTCGCAGAAGTGAACCGTGTAATACCGACATAAGTATCAAAGTCGGTATTACACGGTTCACTTCTGCCTTGGTTGAAGCAACCAAATTGAATAATGTAAACGTAAAAGTGAATCATTCAACGGCAATGTTCAACCACATTCAATCGCGTTAAAAGAATTGAGCTTCACTATTGCGTTCAACGTTCAATGCAATTGAACGAAAGTTGAACGTGTAAACATAAAAATTGAATGATACTAAAAGTAGGTACTTACCTACGGTAGTAACACGGGCTTTTTAATTTTTCCCTTCTTACAACTTCATACTGGAGTAGTAAGGAGGGTAATAAAAATTAACGGTTTTACTACTGGTAGTAAGATTGGTAGTAACAAGGGCAACAAACGACCGGATCGATGAGGACTTTTTAAATTTCATAATTATGTTCTGAACAATTTCACCAACTTTCAGCTTCTTGCGAATTAATGTATCTTCGAAAGTCTAAATTGACCGGACTATAATGGTAGATTTACATGATTGAGCAGCTCGCGTCAAAATCGCTAACAATCCTGGGTGGATTGCTGGCTTCGTGTAAACTTTTTGTCGATGTCGTGCCAATTCAACGCTAGCCCCAGCTCTGGGGGGCTACCGCCTAGCTTATGGAAATGAACTTCATACGTTTTTAGGAACTTTAGGCCAGTTTTATAAACAAAAAAGCCGCTATCAGTTCCCTATTTAGTGACGCCGCGGGTCAAACAATAGCTAGCTAGCAATAACAAAGCAGCAAAAATCGACATAATCGTCAACTCGCGAGTGTGAACGATTTCAAATGACAGATGAAGCCCAGGCATGTCCATATCCATTTTGTCCAAATGTCACGTGACCGCTAATGTCAATCCCATACATTTTAAATAGAAAGCCACTTGTCGAGGCCGTTTTGAGTAAAACAACTGTCTGCTATCGGGGACGCAATGTATCGTAACTGATGACTTATTTGATTTTTGCGCTTTGTTTCCTATAAATAAAAAAACTATTTACTGGCTTTTACCTCTCTCAAAGTTTTAACAAATTGCAAAAGCTTACCCAAAACTATAGGAAGATGTAAACTAAATTGATGTATCGCTTTAGTGATGATAATCCTTACGTGATATAGCCTGTAAACGTATTTCATTTCAATCCTTAGCAGCAATGTTAAATTGGTATACCAAACACATAAAAATGCTTTTCAAAGTAGGTAAACGTGTACACATTTATGTCTTTTAATAGTTTATGACAATCATATACCGACTGTTGGAAATAAAGAGCTGTTTTATTCATTTTGTATTAGTATGGTTTTTGTGATATTTATCATATTATGTTGTATTACAAAGGTTTTGGCTAGCGGAACTGGAGCAGGCGGAAAGAGAGAACAGAAATCCTTCGTTATCGAGGGCATTGTTCAGGGCTTACTGGTTGGAGTACATGCCCGGCGCCATCTATGTCTCCACTATAACCGCTGCTAGGTAAAACTCTTCTTTACTATGGTCTGCAGTGGGTCAAAAAATATATTGTTTAGTCTGTATAAATTTTCTACGATATTCACTGCCAACACATTTTCTATATTCACATAATTATCGATGGTTATGCCGATGCAGGTATGGTATGGCAAACGAATGTAAATTAAAATAAGGCATTTTGGATATAATTTATCAAAAAGCTAGAACTTTATAACACTGACAAGCGATGGAATATGGAATAGTTTATACGAGTAAACTTGTGAATGTAATAAAGAACTAGAGACTTTGAAACCATTATTAAAAATAGATTTGTTTTTTCAGGATAGTGCAGCCCACGCTGTTCAGGATGCTTCTATCCTACTGGACGGTAGATTCCCAGATGTCTGCGTTCGACGCTGGGATGTACGCGTTCGCCATGCTGGGTCTAAACTTTGTCACAATGATGTGCCAACACCACAACAGTCTCTTTGTCATGAGCTACAGTTTAAAAATCAAAGTGGCCTGTTCTGCATTGCTGTATAGAAAAGTAAGTTTGCACTTTACTTAATGTGTACATAATATTTGGGCGTTGTCAAAAAACATGTTTGTAAAACTTTTCTAAATAATTTTGAGGGCGACACATTGAAACGCATACAGTTTATTGTCATCATTTCATTTGGTAGCATAAGGCATAAAATTGAAAAGCATTTTATTCTTTGGTATAAATTTCAAAACCCATATTACTTAATAGATAATAATGCATAATAGTTGAAAGGCATGATATTAAAAAGCATAATCTTCGAAATTATTTTCATATTATGTCATAATTTCGTAAAACAATAAACTTTTCAACACACTTGCTCATAAAGTGAGCCTTATTACATCGATCTTAGGGCCATAAACCGAACTATAACCCACGCGTGCATAATAATATTACAGTACTAGTTGCGTAATAGAAATATCCCTACAAAGTTAAGTAAGTACCTAACTGCAAATTATATGCGAGCAAACAGAGACTTTTCAATTTAACCGGGTAATATAGTATCCCTACAAAGTTAAGTTAGTACCTAACTGCAATTTATATGCGAGTCAACAGAGCATTTTCAATTTCAGCGGGTAATAGATACAGTTCTTTTTTTGTAACAACAAAGAGGTTTTATACGGCTGAAAATCCATTTACGTTTTTAGAATAAATAATAAATGTGTCCCTAATTAAGACAAAAACATAATTATGTATATTATTATCAAATTATTTATAATTCACAATAATTTGTTATAAAACATTTGCATTTTATCACTATTATTATACTTAATTATTTTGAAGTAGGCTGTATGGCTGTATGTAATCAATCACCTCACATTTGGCGCGTGCAAAAAAAAAACTTGCGCGCTTTTTCCCTTAGTTAATATTAGGTTAATACAATATGTATGCAATAAATGTTTGTTTTTCCTCGCAAGTGTGTTGAAAAAAGTGCGTATGAAACTCGTGAGCAACTTACTCACTAGACACTCGGCTGATTTACGCCCTCGCCTGCGGCTCGGGCTGCAACCCACAGCCTCGTGTATAATGAGCAACCTAAGCTCACTTGTATCATAATATACTATTAAAACGTTTAACTTATAAAGCATAATTATTTTTTATCATTAATTTTATAAGTACCTATGTCAATATCTCGAAAACGGTGCATCGTAGCACTGCACTCGTAGCCAAAATCTAACGAAAGTTTTGATACCCTATAATAGCCCCGGAGGTATTTGCGAGACAGCCGATGGTAAAAAAATAGCTTTCGGCTCTAAAGCGCCAGAATGATTATTTTTTATTTTTACAGACCAAACTTCATAATAAATAAACTACTTATATGCATTTTGAATATAAGCCTTTTAGGTATTATGACATTTAAAAGTTATGCCTTTAGATAATTATGCTTAATGAAATTATGCCTTTCGGTGATTGATTATGCCTTGCAAATTTCGACCAAACAAAGTACCTATGCGTTATGAAATTAGCTTTTATGAATTTTGCATTTCGATTATTATGCCTTTCAACACGATGCGTTTTATGTTTATGGCGAGAAATGTTATGCGTTTCATTAGGTAGATAACCAGTTTTGAGTGGTGAGTGTATTAAATTTTAAAGAAAGAAACTTGACTTATCTTCTCTAATTACTTTGTGACCTTGATTGGATCGGATCTGTCAGATCATACAAACAAATTTTGAGTAATACTTTTTTGCTTTGTTACTTAACATTGCTATAAACAAAAGAAAAAGGATGTAATATTACGAATATTATGATCATAATCTGAATTATTATTATAATATCAATTTTTTTTTCTTTAATTTTGTCGTAAATATTATTGGTTACAGCTTTTACGCCTCAACCAAGTCTCTGTAGGCGAAGTGGCTGGCGGCAAGCTCGTGAACTTGCTGTCAAACGACGTGGCGAGGTTCGATTTCGCGTTCATGTTCATGCACTACCTCTGGATCATTCCGATACAAGTGGCCATCGTGTTGTACTTCTTGTACGACGTCGGGGGCTTCGCACCCTTCGTCGGCCTCTTCGGAGTCATCATTATGATACTGCCAATACAAGGTCAGTTTATTTGATATAGTTTTATGAAAGGGACATTCAATAAAATTCAGTCCAAGACCGCACCGGTACGGACGACTGCGACGCGACGCGACGCAACGGCGGTTTCGTGAAAACGAAGTCATCACTACATAGTATAAAACAAAGTCGCTTTCTCTTTCCCTATGTCCCTTTGTATGCTTAAATCTTTGAAACTACGCAACGGATTTTGATGCGTTTTTTTAATAGATAGAGTGATTCAAGAGGAAGGTTTATATGTACTTTTTATCCCGATATTCCCACGGGAACGGGAACCACGCGGGTGAAACCGCGGGCGGCCGCTAGTAAATTATAAACTACTAGTTTTCCGCCCGCGGCTTCGCCCGCGTGGACTACACGAAGTTACCCCGCGGGAATGTGACATTTTTCCGGGATAAAAAGTGGCCTATGTTCCTCTCCAGGCTACAAAGTATCTGTGTTCCAAATTTCAGCCTAATCCGTTCAGCCGTTTTGGCGTGATTGAGTAACAAACATCCAAACATCTAAACTTTCACATTTATAATATTAGTAGGATGTTAGTGGCCACACTGCAGAGATGAAAAACGAAATTTATTTTGTCTACACTCATTAACACTCATGTTATAATATTCGAATTATGAACTCATGGAACGTATAATGATACACTTTATGCCATAGTCAACTTTAAAAAATAAAACTGCATCATAATGGTCATTATGATACAGCATACAGCTGTCACTCATTATAGAACACTTGTTTTTTAAATTTACTGTCTCCATGGCAACCGTACCGGCCCTGACTTCCAACTCTTTCAAGCCCTTCTTTAGCCGGCAACAATATGATCTTTTTAAAAATTAGAATTTTAATTTACAAGGTATAGACCGTATAGACTCCTATAAGTGGGGTTTGACACCAATTCACATTTTATAATTGTAGTAGATTATGCACCGAGGGGATAAAGCACTGTTTTATGTCACGGTCGTGATATTGAATCCTGAGCAAATGAGGGACTCCAGATTAACTCCCGAGCGTAGCGAGGGTATTACGAGTTAATTCCTGAGCGAAGCGGGGGAATTAAAACGGAGTCCTGAGTGCAGCGAGGGATTCAAGCTCGCCCAAGACGAAAGCAACTTTAAGTATCCCAAAGGAGAAAACTCTACTTTTCTCACCTTTTGCGAGAAAATAAAAAGCAAGGCTACTTACTAAAATTCAACCTCCTGCTAATAACTACAGCGCTTTGCAACACTCGCGGCTTTTATTTTCTTTGTTTTGCGTAGGCTTGTAGTGGCCAGTTCGATTTTCAAATAAGTTCTTTTTGCTGTAAATTCAAATCTCATTATTGACCAGCGGGTCATAATGTTATAAGTACTGAATTTCACTATAGCCCGCTGGCTGTTAATGACTTGCCTTAAGTGAGGTTTGCATGATATATAATAGGGCACTAAGTGACAGTCATTTAATAGTACATTACAGCCGAGGACAGGTAAGTAAGAAATTACATTGTCGAGGATGGTTTGAAGCACGAGCCGCAGGCGAGGGCTTTAATCATTCGAGGCAAGGTAATTTGCTTACCGTACAAGGCTTGTATAGTGCTTTTCTCAAGAAATGCGAGGAAATAAAAAAAACTGTTTAACTAAATAATATTTATTAAAATTTATATCACACATGTTCGGGCAATTATTAAATGTAAATGTTATTGACACCCGGGCACACTTAATATTATGTATAAATCGCCCATAATAATATTATTTTAATGATGTATCATTAAAATACGCCAACAACACAGATTCCGAAAACGTATCGCCTTTTTTTCACTTTTCCAAATCAGATCATAGGTTTTCATATATCTTTCTTTTGATTTTGCTGGCAGTAAGTTTTCTGTTATTAATTTTGCTTCAGTAGGTACATACAATGTCTGTATATGTTTCATTGGCAGAACTCATTTTGATAATTTATTACACAATATAAACTGTATTGATATCTAATCAACCGCTGAAAATTATTCCCGCCGTTTTTTTAATATTGGTTTCTGAGGCCATGTCGAACGGTCATACAGCCTAGTGATACTTACTACTTGCTACTAAAATGCGCAACTTCAATACCCGCTTCTGGGCGGTAGATGGCGCTGTATATATTTCCCATACAAAATTACTCGTAAAGGATATTTTGTCTATGATAAATCTCATTTTTTGTTTTTTCGATTGATGTTCGTGCTAAGTATGAAGCTCGACTTAATACTGAATTACCTCAGTATTAAGTCGAGCTTCATGGTGCTAAGGGTACATAGCGCTTGTGGTACAATACGAAGCAATATACTCTGTGCGCACCGTATTTAAAAAAAAGTTAACCTAACTAAGATATAATAATAATGTGGCTGTATGGTGCAAATGTCCCTTTGCTTTTTCTGTTTTTATACACAGGAATAACTAAAGAAAAAATAAAGAAAAAAAGTTGGTAGTACCGTAGAAAATCACTGCAGTAACGAATTTCAGTACTTACTTACTGCACTAAAATCAGTGCAGTAAGTAAGTACTGAAATTCATTACTGCAGTGATTTTCAAATTTAGAATGTTTACCTCGGAAAAGTGCCACGTACTGCATTCTTTTCTCAAATATAATATTAACATTTCAGAGCATAAGTGTGAAAACTACTTTAACGATACAGCTGTCATTCACATAGTGGTGCAGTTAAACAAGGCAGCTGTGCTATTTCAAGGACCCTTTCGTTAGTGACTCCGTCCAGCCACGTTTTGCCCAAAATCTTAAGTAACCAATACAAATCGAATACAATATCGAGTACAATATAAATAGAACAGAAAATAAGGTTCACTAGACTTGTGTTTGTTTTTATACATAGACGGTCGGTCGGTCGGTGTAAACCTCCATAACATTTGAGTGTCTCTTTGTTTGCCTACCGTATTAGATGCAAACTATCCCAAATATTCAAAGTGGCCTTTAATGGCTTTCGACTGCCGCGATCGATTTCTGCATCGTCACTTTAGCTAGATATTAATGATGTTGATCGTATCGCCACCTCGTAATCTATAATAGGATCTACTTTTTGTAATGTTATGATTCATGAGTAAAGCTTATCACACGACACGTTGGTTTTATTAATATGACGAAGATTTGGTTGTAAACATATTTTTTCTAAATTTAACTAGCTCGCTAACTTGGGGGTTAGGGAAAGATTTTTCTAATATTTCATTTTCAGTATATTATTTTCTATTATATTTTCAACTAGCTGTAGCGAGCTAACTAATGCTTCGTGCAAATCATCCATAAACATTACTTATTACACTATTATTGTAACAATTAAATAAACATACACAGGTATTACAAATGTATCAGTAAATAACCAGCAAAAAGGGTATGCATGTTGTAATAGATACTTATTTACATAAAGTTCTTCAAATATAAATATAAGAATTACAATTCAATGCTAATTAAACTTCTTTTTATAACTTAAATATAGGTATTCTTATAATTTGTTACAGCGTGCCTCACTAAACTCACGGCATCTGTTCGGCGCAAGGTGGCGACCAGGACCGACAAACGTATTAAACTGATGAATGAAATCATTAATGGGATTCAGGTTAGACAATTATTTAGCTACCTAACTATAATATTTTTTGCTTTCTACAACAAGTGTGAACGATAAGAACCTTTGTGTAGGTACTTAGCAAAACTGTTTTTGTAGATAAAATTCATCAACCTTAATACCTATATTTGTATATCTTGTATTTGCCGATGTACTTGATTTCAACACAAATAGAAAAAACGATCTGAAGGACTTTGCTTAGCTTCGGGTCGTTTAGCTCGGAACGTTGAGTTCACCTTCCGACGTCGGTAAACGTATAGTTTGTGATTTGCGTCCGTTGATTAAACTTTCAGTGTTCAAACTTTTTTTTTATAACTGTTCCTCATAAAACTAAACTTAATGTAAATTTTACAAACAATTATACCTACCGAAAGCATCACATTATTTTGGTATTATGGCACCAAGCAGTTAAGTTCCACACGGCTCGTTTCTAAATTAAAATATATGCATTTGTATGTTAAAAACGAGAAGTCGTCGTCGTGGGCTCCATAGAATTTAACAAGATTTCAGTTAGGTGTTTACTTTGCAGGTCATTAAAATGTACGCCTGGGAGAAACCCTTTCAATTAGTCGTGAAGGCGGTGCGGGCGCACGAAATGAGTGCGCTAAAGAGGGCTATCTTTATCCGGAGCGTTTTCCTCGGGTTCATGTTATTCACGGAACGGTCGATTATGTTCTTCACCGTGCTCACACTCGCGCTCTCTGGCGACATGGTGTCGGCGACAACGGTAATGATTCTTATTCCTTTTCAAATCTCTAACTTTCAAAATATTGTTTCAATACTATTTTAGCTTCTTAACAACAAAGTTGTACTTATACAAACTTTTGCCAAAGCCAAAGCTTTTTCAGTTCAAGTTCAAACTCAGTTTAATTAACTAATTAATGAAATAAAAGAAGTTTTAAACGAAAAAATTGTTACGTTTTCAAGCCCAAACTGCTAAACCTTATAGGAATGAATGATTTTTGGTATTTTGGGCCAACAATAAACTTGAACCGAATTTCCAAGTGTTGAAATTGTCAATGGATAGTCTCTGTTAGTCTATTGTCGCAAGCTGACGTTGGTGAAAAATCCTAAAATTTAGGATTTTTCACCAACGTCAGCTTTTCAAATATGATCGTATTCCAGGTGTACCCTATCCAGCAATTCCTCAACACTATTCTTATAAATTTGACGATGATACTGCCACTAGCTATAGCAACGCTCTCTGAAATGAAGGTATCCTTGGAAAGGATACAAAGTTTTATGGAATTAGGTCAGTATGTCT
Source organism: Crambus lathoniellus (assembly GCA_949710035.1). Taxonomy (NCBI): domain Eukaryota; kingdom Metazoa; phylum Arthropoda; class Insecta; order Lepidoptera; family Crambidae; genus Crambus; species Crambus lathoniellus. The sequence continues at coordinate 20,100,017 of OX453297.1, forward strand.
ACACTAACTTGCACTTATGTGTTGGGGGCGATCGATCGTTTTAGGAGTTTCAACCGTTGTATGAAATTTATTGTATTAAACTGTAATAGTCATAATAATATACCTAATGCTTATCTTAAGCGTCCATAAAAATCCGTTATCGTAATAGTGTTATTCTGATAAATAATTGATGCATTTAGAATGTTATACATTCTTGCTTCTTTTGCAATTAATGCCTATTTATTTAAATTTTACATTAAAAAGATACCTAATCTGTTTTTATTTTTAGATGAAAGGGACGCTCTTGCTCATAAAAACGGTACAAGCAACGGCACCCTGAACAGAACGCTTTTTAGTTCTACTAAACAAGTGCCTATGGAACCCATCATTACTGCGAAGAAATACATGACAACAGATGTCGAACCACAGCCTCAAAATGGTAAGAGGAGTGATTGAATAACGCTCGTTCTACAATATCAGATATTCTTACAATTTATCAGCAAATTATGTTTTTACGGTTTTAATCAGTGACGGTAGTTTCTATTTCGTAAGCAATTTTACTACTAATGTTAATTTTATTTCTTCGATACTGAAATTATCTCGAATTCGCCAAATCAAGAAAGGATATAAGGATGTCTGAGTTTTTCTAGTGTCAAGCAAGTCCTATTAACGCGGTTCCAGCTCGAGTAATGTTTTCTTCCTGTTCTCAATACAGATACCAGCAGGCCTAATGATTACGCAATAGAGCTTGGTGAGGTGACGGCCTTCTGGAAAGACCTGTCTGCCGAGGAAGCAACGCTCAAGAATATTTCGCTGCGCGTGCGTCACGGCAAGCTTTGCGCCATCATTGGACCTGTCGGTTCTGGAAAGGTAAACCGAGAGTCTTGAATGAGGGAACTATTTAAAGGTGGCGTCTTCGACAAATAATGAAATTTTATAGTTAGTTAGTTAGTTTTAAATAGTTATTGAAAATGAAGTATTTAGTTGTGAGACGGGTCGATTTTTTCTAAATACTTAATCTTCCACTTTTCAATGAAATAGGTACTAGAAAAAGTCTGTGTCGGAGCAAGTTCCAATCCAACCAAAATATCTCCCTCACGATCTCATCTATACTATGTACTATATCTATACATATAATAAAACAGAAACGGAAAAAAAGTCTGTACATGGAAGATAAAAAAAAAATAATTACTGCTATGTGATGTGTACAGGATATAGACCCCAAAACGATAGATATTAAAATTTTTGTCTGTTTGTCTGTTTGTCTGTTTGTCTGTTTGTATGTTCGCTTTTCACGCAAAACTACTGAACGGATTTTTACCAAATTTTGTGAAGTAATAGCTTATAAGCCGGGTCAACATATAGGGTACCTTTTATTGCGGGAAAATTTCTTTATATTTAATAAAAAACCCTTATTCCTACGGGAAAATACAAAGACTGATTCTTACTAAAATAGATGGCGCCACATGATTATGAAAATACGTTATATTTAATCGCTGTCTCAATTTATAATGAATCATATTTTTTTTTTACCTGCTTCGAAACATAATATAAATTGAAACCCATCCAGGCCCATATAAAATCATAAAAATAATTTCATGCTATTTACGTCATTATATCTACTAAGCAATAGATGGCGCAGGTAGTCAGTAAGATATACCTCTCACAAAAGTACATTCGAATGATTATATTAATTAGGGTGAAAGCCCCCTCTGTTGCCACTTTGAGATGTTTTTCACTTCTTTCGCATCATAACTACTAAGCAATAGATGGCGCAGGAAGTCAGTAAGATTACGATATACTTTCACAAATGTACATTCGAATGATTATACAGGATAATTTTTTTATCAGTGCACAAATTTTTAGGATCGACTCAGAATCGGTAAGTGAACAACTTTCTCCTAGAAACATGGGTTGAAAAACGACAAAAATTTTTGGACTTCTCATACTAAATCGATCACGTGATCAGTCCAATTTGTATGAAGAGTCATAAAAAATTTGTCATATTTCGACCTATGTTTCTAGGAGAAAGTTGTTCACTTACCGATTCTAAGTCGATCCTAAAAATTTGTGCACTGATAAAAAAATTACCCTGTATTAAGTAGGATGAAAGCCCCCGCTGTTGCCACTTTAAGATGTTTTTCACTTCTTTCGCTTATGGTCTTAAGTAGGTATCTATAAAATACAAAATTTATATCTAAAATTGTCAAGAATGTATCTTATACTTTTCTTTACATTTTTAAATTCTTACAATACAAAAAAACTACTTAAAAAAAATTTACAAACTCCAAAAAGTATTTGTCAACTGAAAAGGAAAAATATAATATCTATAATTTAGGTACCTTTTTGAGGTTGGTGCCAGACTAGTATAGTATTATATTATCTGTGGTGCCAGTCAGTTTATTTTTTTTAATTACTTTTTATTTCTTAAGTTTTAGTGTACAATAACAATAAGTTTTAGTGAATTGTACTATAACATACCCACGGAAACTACTAAACTGATTTTGATGAATCTTAGACTGTTCCCAAAGTTAGAATACACCTAATTTAAATCAAATAGAATCATCTCGATATGCCTTAAGATTTCGAGAAATTCGTGGACAAACATAGTAAAAAACATATAACTAAGTATTCATATGCTTACGAAATTTAGTTTTATTTTAGTAAATTAAAAACCTATTTTTTAAACTTAAAATGTGCGAAGGGTGCCGATTGATGTGTTTTTGTTCATCAAATTTTAAAAGATACATCGAGAAATCAATACTTAACTAACTTAGATAAAATAAAAGAAACATCTAATTCGATGTAAACTGAATTATTACTATTGTTATTATGACTTAAAAGTCATAGATAAAAAGTATATTATCAAGCAAAAGTTATTAACGAAATGTTTTAAGCTAAGTAAGCAATCGGGGCAGTGGCCAAAACTGAAGTTTTCACCCTATTGATGTAATATTTCTATTTCGCATTTCCACTCGGCGCTAGATGTCGCTACAGTAAGTATAGTAGTGCCACAAATATATCTGACCCAGTGACAGTGGTCGTGGAGGAGCCACTAGCAATACAAAATTAACTGTCAAAATGGACTGCCGGCAGTCAACAGTATATTTAGTACCAAAAACTAACCACTGTGTGAAATAAGTTTGTCGCAATCATGAAGTTTGACTTAATACTCTGAGGTAACTGGAGCTCTCACCCTGAATAAAAAAGTGTCGCCAGCAAATTTGACATTTATGTATGTAGTGGCTGTCAGCTGTCTCATATGACCATACGTATTTTTTTAAAGTGTAGGTGAGACGGAAGACAGCCACTGTGTTATTTGTAGCTCTCACCCTGAATAAAAAAGTGTCGCCAGCAAATTTGACATTTATGTATGTAGTGGCTGTCAGCTGTCTCATATGACCATACGTATTTTTTTAAAGTGTAGGTGAGACGGAAGACAGCCACTGTGTTATTTGTGGTATTCAAAAAATTGTTCGTACTGCACTCTCCAGTTACCTCAGTATTAAGTCGAGCTTCATGGTCGCAATGTAGACAAAATGTCACCAATGTAATTTTGAAAAATTTGCTCATAAACGCTAAGTGGCCAGTACGTAGATACCGACACCTACCTACCATTTTTTATGTCATTTAACCGGCTCTGGCTACTTAGGCCTTCAGCCGTAGGTACCATCCAATAAAATAAAGGAATATTAAAAATAGTTTTCTATATAACTTATTTATTCATTTATTTACTAGGAAAGCTTACATAAATGATGTTAAATTAAATAATTAAATGGTATATCATTACATTTTATACCTGTTACTTAAAGAAAGTTAATTACAAGCTCTCACAAATAGGAAATGTCTCCATATACTAGCCTTCCGCCCGCGACTTCGCAAGCTCGGACTAAACGACGACGTTATCCCGCGGGAATGTCATATTTTTCAGGGATAAAAGTAGTCTAAGGCAGCCATTACACAGTCCATCCAGATCGCGATCACTATCGTGATCTTGATCGCGATCGAGATTTACTATGTAGATATTTTGCGATCAAGATCGCAAGCCGTCAATCACCTTCGTACACAGTCAATCTGGATCACGATCATTAATTTTGATCGCGGATCGCGATCCAGATTGACTGTCTAATGGCTGCCTAAGTATGTCACTTTTCAGCTGCCAAACTATTCCCATTCCAAAAGTCACGTCGATCCGTTGCATCAATTTTGACGTGAAAGACGGATAAACAAACAAACCCTCTTTCACATTTATAATATTAGTATGGATACACATAATCTCTTTTTCATTTTATAGTAAAAATATGATTGGCCTGATATTATGCATTACTAAGTAAGAACATAAATTTTAGCTTGATACCTCCCACGCATACTTGAGAAAAAGTTTCTTGATAGGTAGACGGACAGATCTATGAATGAGGGCTCAACTATGTTCATGCAGCATTTGATAATAACATACCATGTTCATACCCTCCTAGCCTGCATATTCGATATTCTTTAGACCCTTTTAGTAGAGAATAGGATTTCAAGAAGAGCGTTATGAAATCTGGGCAACAAACACACATAAACTAAACTAACACAAAAGTCACTACACCGCGCGTACGAAGTCGCGGGCAACAGCTAGTATATTAATATTATAAAGAGGAAAGATTTGTATTTTTGTATGTAACAAATAAACTCAAAAAGTACTGGACCGATTTAGAAATTCTTTCACCGTTAGAAAGCTACAGTCTTCCCGAGTGACATAGGCTATATTTTATCCAGATATTCCCACGGGAACGGGTACCACGCGGGTGAAACCGCGGGCGGCCGCTAGTGTAAAATAAAATTTGCTCCCAATCTTATTAATTATTTCATTCCATTGCCCAATCAGTATTTATTTAATTATTGCTCATATCATCAGAAGAAGAATTAGTGCGAATTAGTATTATCTGGCTCATTGTAAATCACCACAAAATCGGTTTATAATGTCTTTTTGAATCCTACGATGACGTGCTAAAATTGGTTGCTCCTTTATTTTCAAAGACAACTTTGCTGCAACTTCTGCTGAAGGAGCTACCGCCACAGTTTGGATCGGTGCACATCAACGGGAATGTTTCCTTCTCCTGCCAGGAGTCATGGATGTTTCCGGGAACCGTACGAGAAAACATACTATTCGGAAGCCCGTATGATGTACAAAAATATAAAGAGGTGAATTTAAGAACTAGATTAATTACCAGAATATGTCAAAAACAAAGACAAAGATAAGATTACACTACACATTGAATAGAATTAGGCATTGTTGGCAAATATCAACGACTTAAAATATATTACTCAGAGTTCCGTTCGTTTAATCGTGTTTGTATCTGGAATCTTTTTTTCTGTCTATTCTTTATTGCATAGGGATTTTCTTGTACCTACAGTGATATCAATTAGTAAAAAATGTTTAGAACATACTCGCCCCATAATAGATTTGCCGAATTTGCTGCCTCGCCACAGACTTCAAGCAGTTCCCGTACGGCGACCTGTCCTTGGTGGGCGAAAGAGGTGTCACTCTGTCAGGTGGACAGAAGGCTCGTATTAACCTGGCCCGAGCTGTATACAGAGAAGTAAGAAGTTATTTAAATTTTTACTTTTTTGCATTCACAATGCAATTTTTATCATAGAAAAATGGAAAATAAAGTATTTAGAAAAAATCGACCCGTCTCACAACCAGCTCCGATGGGACTCGAACCCACGACCTTTCGCTATCCGGGCGACTGCTCTAACCACTGAGCTACGGAGTCGTTTTTAACGACTCCGTAGCGTCGGGTCGTCGGTCCGACGGGTCGATTTTTTACAAATACTTTATTTTCCATTTTTCTAAAGTAAGAAGTTCTTTATTAATTTGTTCGCCTTAAATTTCTCATATTGTCATTAACGATGACAGTGTAGCGTCTTGCTGGAGATATCCTTTCTTCAGGTCGAATCAGCTTGTTCTAGCAAAATGTAAACACAAGAGCATTCACACAAACTCTGCTCCATTCTGTCAGTTTCATATAGGTACTAGGCAATACACCGGAGTTCACGGTATGTCGCTCGCTTTTTACCACAACTTTGTAAGTAGTAACTCTTAATCTAAAATGTGCTTAAGTAGTAACTCTTCAATTTGATTAAGTAATATGATATATAGATGTTATATATATGTATATATGTCATATAATATGTTATACTTACAGAAGTTATTTTTTATGCATTCACAATGCAATAATGTAAAATCTCAATATAAATATTATACATAGGCAGACATCTATCTACTTGATGATCCACTATCAGCTGTTGATGCCAACGTGGGTCGACTGCTGTTCGAGAGCTGTATCCGTGGATATCTCCGAGGGAAGACAATTCTGTTGGTCACCCATCAAGTCCATTACCTCAATGACGCTGATTGGATTGTCATTTTAAACAATGTTAGTATTAACTTACGATTTATCTTATTGTAGGTATAGTGATTAGGTGTATTTGTTATAAGTAATAATAAAAACATCGTTTTCAGGGTGCTGTAGAAAATATGGGAACTTACGATGATTTGGTAAAATCAGGAAAGGACTTTTCTTTACTTTTGAGAGAGTTAGAAGGAGAAGGTGCTACGGAAAAATCGGAGAAAGTAGGTATCTTTAGCTTTTCTAAACGTGTTTTCAATATGGATGGCAATCTCCTTATCGTAAATGAAATCATCTTTTTAAACACTTACTAATCCTTGGAATAGGCAGAGAAACGACCATCGATGCTGCGAGGAGTGTCAGTCAAAAGCGAAGATTCCCCCGAAAATGAAACTGTCCAGGTGCTACAAGCTGAAGAGAGGGCGAAGGGTAACCTCAAGTGGTCGGTGGTGTCACAGTACTTAATGTCGGTTCAGTCGTACACCATACTGTTCTTGGCGTTGCTAACGCTAATGATTACCCAGGCAGCAGCCACCTTCACCGACTACTGGCTTAGTGCATTGTAAGCATTTAGTAGAATTTTATATAAAGAACGTGACGCCTCAACTAACAATAAATAACAAGCTATTTGCTACCATAATTTTTCTTACAATAAAATAGATTTTTTATTTTCCCAGTACTAACGCTGTTGATGCCTATATACAAACATTGCCTGAAAATGTCACGCCTGGTAAGTTTTGTTAATTCTGCATAAATGTTTTGACTTTGATTTCTAATTTATAATTTCTAATTACCACCCGCCACTTTTATTTTAGATCCTAGTATCAATACAAGCTTGGGTTCGCTGACGACGGGTCAATATCTATGGATCTACGGTGGTGTGGTCCTCGGAATTATAATATTTTCGCAGCTGCGAATCCTAACTTTCGTCATAGCCACAATGCGTGCTTCCCAAAATATCCACAATAAAATCTTTTACAATCTCATTCACGCTGTTAAGCGCTTCTTTGATACTAGCCCTTCTGGTAAGTTTGTATTTTAAGTGTTACATCTAATATAGTACTAAGTAATAAGTACTTCCATATATTTATCTCTTCTAATGGTTTGGTGAGTACTTATTCTTTGCTATCAATATACTAAAATTATATATTGATAGCAATTAAACCTATTCCATAACCAACTTTAGTATTTTTCCATACAGGTCGTGCTCTTAACAGATTCTCGAAGGATCTTGGTGCTGTAGACGAATTGCTTCCGAGGAGTATGCTGGAGACGCTGCAAATGTACTTGGCCATGACCAGTGTGTTGGTGTTAAACGCCATTGCCTTACCCTGGACCCTGGTACCGACAGCTATTCTCATTGTAGTATTTGTGCTCTTACTCAAATGGTACCTACAAGCCGCTCAAGCTGTAAAGCGATTGGAGGGAACTAGTAAGTAAAAAGTAACATTATAGTTATAGCTTGTATTTTATGGTTTTCCCATGTTTTGCCTTTTTGTTAATAACCCGGTTTTAGTATAAAAACACACTACTTCCGAAAATATGCGATTCGGGCTAAATAAGACATGCTCATGTCCATACTCATTTTTGAGTTGTTCCGTATTCATCCCATGACGATTCATCCCAATTCTTCACTCATCCCAAATTGGTATTCCTAACTCAACCCATTACATTATTTTAGTATATTTTCTTAATTCAACCCAATTGCATTCCTTAGTCATCCCAAATCAATTTATCACAAAAAAGTATGGATAGCAACACAATGATTAATATTTTATCAGAAAATTATGTAAATTATTAAACTAAGTACTTATTAGAAAATAAATGGGCATGTTTTGTAAAGAAAAAGGAAACCTCAGATAGGCAATAAGCAGTTATGAAAGTGGTACAGCGGCTATTAAAGTGGTGTGCATTAAAGTTGTGTTATGTTATTTCGAGATACAGTGTAATAATTAAAAATAATACTACTAGTGTTCAGGAATCAAAATTGATTTATTACGCCAGAGGCAGTTTATTGCTGTTTTTTTTTATAAAACATCTATTTTTTTGGGCTAGGTAGTTGAAAAGTAAAAATTATCTGTGACAACATAATGTGAAATTTTTGATGACTGATTAGGCACAGGGTTGCCATCTGCGCCAGAGGTTTCGGGTTCGATTCCCGAACAAGACAAATATTTGTGTGCATGATCATGTCTTCTTGTCTTGGTCTCTGGGTGTTATCTATGTATATTAAGTATTTATTTCCAAAAATCTCACTTCCCAAAACATGTAAAAATTGAAAATAAACTGAATCATTTAATTCATAGGACGAAAATGCGCGACTTTTTCTAACTAATCTTGAAACTAACTGATCTGTTTGAAGTCGGTGTCAAGCCTTAAATATGTATTTGATAGGTACAGCTCACATCACTCCGCGCATGGGAACAGCATTTTATTTTTTATACTTATATTTAACTTTTGGCTTGACACCGACTTCAAACAGATCAGTAAGTTTCAAGATTAGTTAGAAAAAGTCGCGCATTTTCGTCCTATGAATTAAATGATTCAGTTTATTTTTCTTTTTTACGTGTTTTGGGAAGTGAGTTTTTGTTTGCAGTATTTTGTTTAGAAGGCGGTTTAATTTTTTTGAAAATTTTTGTTTATTTTTCCATTTTTAGTGTAAGAAATCTAACTTAAGATTAGGAAGCCACATGTCATAATAAGCAAGTGTACCCCAAAGTGCAACTATATAAGTGTGTCTAATGGTTGTCCATATCTAAATTAGAACACCAAGACAATCTCCGCCTTCCAACTCTTAACTGTTATGCAGTTTAACCTTCCACTGGCTTTCACCATCAGCTTACCTAAATTACTTGAAAGAATACAACTAAAGGTCTACTCGTGCATGTATTACTTAAAAAACATGTTCTTACTCCTAAGCGCTAAAGAGTTTTACCTTCCATAATCAGCTGACCTAAATAACCATAAATATTACAACTACAAATCTTTACGTATTAATGATATTTAAAAAAACATCCACCAACTCCTAACCATTGAGGAGTTGTACCTTCCATCACAAGCTCATTATCATGAGATGATGCAAATACTTGAAAAACTTTAAAAGAAATATAAAACACGTAAATTGTAATTGATGTGATTGTAAGAAATTTGTTATTATTGTAATTTGTTTTTCTATTACTTTTTTATTTTTTAAATACATGATTTTATCAGATTTCCTGTTTTATTTAATTAAACAACATTTAAGCAAAAATTTACCGAGCTTAAAATATTTCTTTAAATAAATATATTTCTAATAATATTTTTGTTCAGACCGTACACATAAATCTTAAATTTTGGGTGGTATTACGTAATAGGTTGAGTTGGAATACTTTTGGGATGAATAAGGAATTTAAAATGATATTATTGTTGTGGGTTGAGTAAGGAACAAAACTGGGTTGAGTAAGGAAAAAATAATAAGTGGGATGAATCGTCGTGGGATGAATACGGAACAACTCATATTTTTATGCCGGTAGCCCCCCTGTTCCACCGCAGATTTTGTTTCTCCTATACTCTTTTATTGCTTTAAGAAACGATTTATTCAATGGTTTACTTGATATCGATGGGGCTGTACCACGTTCCATCAATAAACTGTCTGATTTTTTTTTATATAATTTGTGTTCCTTTTTGTGAAATGAGAAGTGAGACAAGTAGGTATGTCGCACTTCTCATTTTACTGAATTTCTCTTCAAAATGTAGTAACACTCAGATTAATAACTCTTCGCTTCTTCTTATTATTCTAAGGTCCAACCAAACATGTATAATAAGCGTGACTGATATCCTTTTTGTGATGTTACTCGAAATCGACGTTGAAGGTTTTCTTACTTATGGCATAATTTGTTCACAGCCAAAAGTCCTGTGTTTGGCATGATCAATTCGACCATATCCGGACTTTCTACAATAAGAAGTGCAAATGCAGAATATAGATTACAACAACAATTTGACCAAGCGCAGGTTTCACACACTCTGACTAATAATGTCAATATTAATAATAATCAAGAAAAGCTAGTTGATTAACGTATTCCCTCTTTTTCAGAATCTCCACTCGACTGCATTTTATACATTCCTTGGGGGGTCATCAGCGTTCGGACTGTATTTAGATGCACTATGTCTAGTTTACCTAGGCTTAATTATGTCCATATTTATACTTTTTGACTTCGGTAAGTTGGCGGTTCGTTGGCGGTTTCGGTCGGGCGACTGCGATGCGACGGCGATTTCGTGAAAACAAATTCATATACTTAAACAAAACAATGTCGGTGGCCGCACCGCAAAAACGACAAGCAATATTTATTTGTTCCTTTTATCGCCGTCTCGGCCTCGGCCTAGAAGATATGCAAATAGTGCAAAACAAAGTAGTAAAGAGCAAACACTAATTGTTCTCTGAATCTTATTCAGACGAGAAGTAACTTATATTTAGAAGCGTATAAGACTATTAAATCTCATAATATTCTGTCTGTCTGTCTTATTGATTAATTATAGATATCAATACGTATATCGAGTTCAAATGAATCTCGCCTACAGGCCTATAATATATTTTTTGTTAGATGGCGCCATCCCAGTAGGCAGCGCTGGACTGGCAGTAAGTCAGTCCATGGTTCTGACTATGCTACTGCAGATGGCGGCGCGGTTCACCGCCGACTTTCTCGCGCAAATGACCTCAGTCGAGAGGACGCTCGAGTACTCCAAGTTACCCAAGGAACAATTTATGGATGAAGGCCGTTAGTGTCTTTGTTGTGTTATTCATTAAACTTTCTAGAGACTAAAGAACATAATTATCAAAGGACATTCTTCCCAAGATAATCTTCTTTAATTTTAATACAAAAATAATCTTTATAGCTTAGTTCAGCTTTAAGCGTTCGCCGCACACGGGCCACTGAAAAACGCCGTCACCTCTTTCCTATAGTTTTTATACATTTTATATGAACGCCGACGCGCCGCTATCTAGTCGTCACTTGTTTCTTCTTCTAGCTTCAAGTGGCGTCGGTTGTTTGTGGCTCGTGTGCGGCGACGGTAAGACATTTGCGTGGGCTGCTTTTCAAAATTAAAGTTGCCTACTTATAGAGGTGCTCGCTTTTATTAGTGGTTCACTAGCTTGCTGAAAGTAGTAGTTTAAAAAAAACTTAGTTTTAAACTGAATTTATATCTTATTTCAGCTACTATGCCCCCACCGACCTGGCCTTCCTCTGGACAAGTGAATTTCGAAAATGTGTTTATGAAGTACGGTCCAGAAGATCCCTACATATTGAAGAATCTGAATATCGAAATCCAAAGTGGATGGAAGGTAAGTCCAAGTTACTAATTTAAAGTTTATTTATATGGATTTGATTCTAATATAAACATATTATTTTATCTCTACAGGTCGGTGTAGTAGGAAGGACCGGAGCTGGAAAATCGTCGCTGATATCAGCCCTGTTTAGATTAACAGACATCGAAGGCAGTATCAAAATAGACGGAATCGATACGTACGGCGTTCCTAAATCGGTAATCGGAACACAGATATTATCTTTTATCACTAGCGCCAGTTTTGCACTATTTGCGAGTATTTTACTAGTTTTTAAAGCGAGCGATTAGTACCTAAATATTTGTACTTACTAGCTCTCTTTCCGCCCGCGGCTTCGCCCGCGTGAACTACACGACGTTATCTTGCGGGAACATGCCATTTTTCCGGGATAAAAAGTAGCCTATGTTCCTCTCCAGGCTACAAAGTAGCCGTGTTTTGGCGTGATTGAGTAACAAACATCCACACATCTAAACTTTCACATATATAATATTAGTAAGATTTTTCAGCGTAAAAACAATAGTAGGTACCTATCCGTATTTTTTTAAATATAACTTCTTGACATCCTGATATTTGAAATGTTGTTTTTCTTAGATATTGAGATCCAAGATATCAATAATACCGCAAGAGCCGGTATTATTTTCATCAACGATCCGATACAACTTGGACCCATTCGACAACTACAGTGATGACGATTTATGGCGAGCTTTGGAACAGGTGAGTCATTATATTGCTGAGTTTTCTTGTAATTTTCCTTATATATATTCGTCTGAATTGAACGCATTCACCTACATATGATAACGTATCGTTACTTTACAAACACAGCCCCTCATAGCTTCGTAAAACAAATCCCCAATCAGCTTTGAATACGTGGTGCAGAATTGGTCCATTTAACTTTATTTATTTCCTCATAAAGTTTTCCGAATTCTATTGGAGTACGCCTTCCACTCAATAGATGTTATTTTTACAGATTTTACAAAATCGGGTTAAGTGTTAGGTAAACAGTCTTTTGCATAGTTTGTTTCATCAATCGAGATGCGGACCGAGTGGTGAACACAGCGGTTTTCAAGGTACGGCTATCTCAATGGTCCGGGGTTCGATTCCCGGTTGGGTAAATATTGAAAACGATCTTTTCAATATTTTCTCGTGTCTGGGTGTATGTGGCAATAATACCCGTCCTTGTTTTCCATTTTCATAACATAGAGGCTTAGCTACTCTAGGGATTGCTAGGATGTATGTGATGGGACCAATATTTATTTATTTATTATAAACATTACGTTGTTATTGTCTAAGGTTGATCTAATTATCTTCAATGATATATTTTAAACTAAGTATTTTGTAAAGTAATCTAATTACTGATAAATAACCGATAATCGTTTACCGACCTATAGTTATAATAATTCTAACCTCATTGACTGGAAAATTGATTGAAAATCTCTTTCAAGTACAATAAATACGTTCATGTTGAATGGAAAATTAAAATGTTTACTGTCAAACTATTAAAGCATGTATAAATAAATGTATATTTTTATCGGTACTATTTAGGACACAAGGATAAGGATTCCGTAGCCAAATAGAAAAAAATGGAACCCTTATAGATTCGTCATGTCTGTCTGTCCGTATCTCACAGCCACTTTATTCCGAATCTATGAGTTACACAGTTCAAACTGGTATATTTAATAAAACTATTTGTCACCCTGAGGTGACTGATCACCTTTTATTTAAAACGAATTTGATGTCGCTTTTCGTTCTAGTCCAGTCAAAATAAATATAGGTTGCAATTAAAGCACTTCGGGTGATAATTTAGAATAACATAAATGAATACTTGAAAAACCGGAAATCAGAATAATCCCTGATATTAAGTACGTACTTTTTGGTTAATTAATCAATAAAGTAAGAAAATACAATTTGCGTGTGAACAAAAAATGGAAAACTGGTGATTTTGTTTTTTTTTTAGAATGCTTTCATTGAGGAATAAAAATTTTCTTGTCAAGGTCGATTTATTTCGAATATTTTATATCAAATTGTTTCTAACTTTATAAGAATAACTAGCCTTCCGCCCGCGGCTTCGCCCGCGTGGATTACACGACGTTATCCCGCGAGAATGTGATATTTTTCCGGGATAAAAAGTAGCCTATGTTCCTCTCCAGGCTACAAAGTATCTGTGTTCCAAATTTCAGCCAAATCCGTTCAGCCGTTTCGGCGTGATTGAGCAACAAACATAAAAACATCAAAACATCTAAACATCCAAACATCTAAACTTTTAGATTTATAATATTAGTAGGATGACACTCCGAGTGATATTTAATCGTGATCACAGCCGTCTCTATCGTCTTCTACAAGCCATGCTATGATACGGAACGGCAACATTGCTGTGAACCGGTTTACTCCTCTGAGTACTAAAATCCTATGGAGGTGGCATACCTACGAAAAAGTGAGGTGTAACTAAGTCACAATGTAAGAAAATCTTGGAATTCAATTTTAAACTACTTCTAATTGTCGTATTAATCGGTCCGTCAAAATCGGTCCAGCCGTTTCAGAGATTAACCGGAACAAACAGACAGACAGACAAAAATTGTAAAACATGTCATTTTGGTATATGTACCGTATATTTAATCATATGCACGTAGTAAAAAGCGGTTATTTAATGTTACAAACAGACACTCCAATTTTATTTATTTGTATAGATGAATAGAAGATATGCCATCTCCATAGGATTCAGTACTCGAGGTCTACTCGCTGTTTACCTGTCAAACGGTGCAAACGGTGTCAAATCGGTTCACTTAAAACTACGTTGCCAACTTTATGCGCATGGCTTGTAGAAGACAATAGAGATGGCTGTGTCGTGATAGAAAAAAACGTCGTAATGTTCAGAATATTGTTCTTAGGTTAGGGATTACTTGCATATCATAATCTAAATAGTATCCATAGATTAAATTATAACATTCACCTAAAGTGCCTTTTTTCTAATAATTATAAACGACCAAAACACAACTTTAGGTATTTCTCACGAACGCACACTAGTATAACTACAAAATTACGATGAGTGCTCAAAAAAATGACAATACTATTATTTAAAAATAAATTTCTTAAAGGTGCAATTAATGTGACCCCAAACTTTATTTTGCTTAGACTATTCGTAATGATTTGACATGTATTATTTTAGGTGGAACTGAAAGACGCAGTGCCAGCGTTGGACTACCTAGTGACCGAAGGCGGAAGCAACTTTTCAATGGGACAGAGGCAGCTGCTATGCCTGGCCAGAGCTGTGCTGCGCTCCAACAAGATCTTGATCATGGACGAGGCTACGGCCAATGTGGACCCTCAGTAAGAATTTCTTTTCACTTCGATATTTATCACCTGAATCCGGTCCTCGCTGGGTGAGAACAGCACAGCATCTATCGCTATGGTGGTCCTTGGGGGAGGCCTATGCCCAACAGTGGGCGTTGTATGGCTGATGATAATGATGATGATGTTTTTCATAGTTTCAGATTTTGCTGGCTAAATATATTTCTAGATACTTTTGTTCGTTGCTAAATGATCGCTGAAATTTTCGTATTCATATGTGTGATAACTTCGCTACTCCCCGTCCACCGATAAAAGTTAACGACGTCAATGACACGTTCTAATATTATCTGAACCTTCACCCTTACAGCTTTGCTTAAACTTTCTGAAATACAAATTTTAACACTAGGTACCTAAAAAGGTAGGTATTCTATCTCAATTATAAACTTTTGAAACCGTAGTAATTTCATAAGTAAATAAACTGTTATGAACTACTCTAAACGAAATGGCCCACTTCATGATCTTTTCAATTTTGGTTTACCAATATTTTGTATGGTTATCGTAACATACAAATGACCTTTTTGATAACCTTTCTCTTATTTCTGAGCCTTAATTTAACAATATACCTGGATATAGACTAATTAGAAGACTCAGTTGTTATTATAAGTAGGTATTTTGACATTTTTGACAAGAAAAGAGGATGGGATGGGATGGGATTTTGTTTTGAGTAGTAAACTTTCATTTTTACTACCTACTTGAAAATAGACACTGAATACTATCCAAATGATTACAGAACTGATGGCCTCATTCAAAAAACGATTCGCCACGAGTTTGCAGACTGCACCGTGATCACCATCGCTCATCGCCTCAACACCATCATGGATTCCGACCGAGTACTGGTCATGAACCAAGGAGAGGCTGTGGAGTTCGACTACCCTTATATACTCCTTTCTAACCCTGACAGCCACCTCAACTTCCTAGTAAGGGAGACTACCGAAAGTATGAGCAAAGTTTTATACGATATAGCAAAGACAAAGTACTTCCAGGACAACCCACAATGAGAACTCACAACAGTCACTGTTTTATGAACAATATCAAGAAACCTCACGTGAACTTTCGAAATACTCGAACCCAGATGATATTTAACAATATGTTTATTATTGAAAATGAAATATTAGAAAAAACGTCTCACAACTTGCATTGTGAATGCAAAAAAGTTAAAGTAATTTGAAATATGTTTATTAGGTCATAGTTTTATTCGTAGTAACAACAACAATACCTACTAGCTTTTCCTTCCGGTTAAATTTATTTAAAAAAAAACCCGTTGTGCACGTAAGACTCTCTCAAAACTCTCATTGTAAATATGAAAATGTTGGCCACATCATGATTGTGCAATATTAGAGATGAATTGTATATTTTATAAATAAAAAAAAATTAATTAGTATAGTATTATATTATCTGTGGTACTTACTACATTTTAAGGAATGATAGTATCCATCAGTATGAACAACTTTAACTATGGAAACTTTAACATGGCTGTAGTAGGTACTACAGCCATGGAATCGCGAAATCTGTTCCATAGAAAAGTACTTACAAAATCGACTCGACTAAAATGGTATGGAACTGCTGGTTTTTTCGCGATTTCGTGCTGGCCCTATGTAAAAAAAATCGTATAGATCGACCGTCTTTTCTGTTCCGGCAAAGAGCATTTAGTCACTGCGTTTAGTGAGAGCGGCGCTATGTATTTTTTTTCTTCTTTTTGTGGCAATTTAACCCACTGATCTCTATTATTTATACATTAACCAGACCCTGACTTCTAAGACCTTCAGCTGGCAGCAGCGCTATGGTTGGGCAACAACTTGACAGCAAAATAACATTAAAAAAACACGTATTCTAAGTTCCAGTTTTTGGCCACCGGAACAGAAAACGTTGTCGTAGGTACTATATTCATGGATAATTTTTCCCCTTTAAAAAATCTTTGCACTAATTAGTGATGTATTCCTTAGAATAGAGTTATATTACGAGTAGAAAATATAAAAGCGAATAAGATAATATTTTGATGTATTTTTTACTTTATAGCTAGCTAATAAAATTGATTTTGATAAAAGTTGAAGATGTTTCATTTAACACTGATTTCACAGACAGATCTTCGGCAAAAAAGAAGCCTCGAAGAATCAATCGCTATTTTTATTCTAAAAAATATGTAGTTTAAAAAACTAAACAAACACACTTTTATAGGAACAGACTAAATAGTACAAAATAACCGTCTATTCAGTAACTGATATTAAAAAGCGTGGTGCGCGTGGTCAATATTTAGTACTTGAATGCATGCTTTGCAAAGGGCGCACCACGCTTTTTAATTTCAGTTACTGAATAGACGGTTATTTTGTACTATTTAGTCTGTTCCTATAAAAGTGTGTTTGTTTAGTTTTTTAAACTACATATTTATTTTTTACTTTTTAGTTTAATAAATGGCAAGCTATGGATGGATGGTAATCGATTTCACAGTCCATTCATGTGTCTGCCCACCCCGTAAACATTATAACTCAAAGGCGTGATTGTATGTATTTAGTTTTACAAAATTCAAGTGGAGTCTATTAGTTACCGGATGCGCAAGCCGAACCCTTACTTCCTCCCTGCTCCGTCATCAGACCCTCACCACCAAGTGTCAAAGTCAATAAGTCAAAGTCAAAGTGTCAAGTGTAGCAAATAGGTCTCATCAGAACGAAACAAATGAGCCCAAACTAGAGGGGTTTTCTAGTGGTCATGAAGGAGTGCCACTGACTTTCTCCCTGCTCCATCATCAGGCCCTCACCACCAAGTGTAGCAAATAGGTCTCATCAGAACCAAACAAATGAGCCCAAACTCGAGGGGTTTAATAGTGGTCATTAAGGAGTGCCATTGGCTTTCTCCCTGCTCCATCATCAGGCCCTCACCACCAAGTGTAGCGTAAAGGTCTTACCAGCACGATACAAATGAGCCCAAACTCAAAAGGTTTCATAGTGGTCATTAAGGAATTTCACTGGCTTCCTCCCAGCTCCATCATCAGACCCTCGCCACCAAGTGTAGCGAATAGGTCTCGTCTGAACAAAATAAATGAGCCCAAACTCGAGGGGTTTCCTAGTGGTCATTAAGAAATGCCACTGGCTTCCTCCCAGCTCCATCATCAGACCCTCACCACCAAGTGTAACGAATAGGTCCTATCAAAACGAAACAAATGAGCCCAAACTCGAGGGGTTTCCTATTGGTCATCAAGGAGTGTCACTGGCTTCCTTCCTGCTCTATCATCAGACCCTCACCACCAAGTGTAGCGAATAGTTCTCATCAGAACGAAACAAATGAGCCAAAACTCGAGGTGTTTCCTATTGGCCATTAAGGAGTGCCACTGGCTTTCTCCCTGCTCCATCATCAGACCCTAACCATCAAGTGAAACGAATAGGTCTCATCAGTACAAAACAAATGAGCCTAAACTCGAGGGGTTTCCTAGCAGCCATTGAAGAGTTCTATTGCCCACCTCTTGACTCCATCATCAGATCAGCTCGATGGTTGCAAATTATTGTATTGTCATCGGATTCATATAGACTTGCAAAGTTTCAAATCAATACGACAATTAGAAGTAAGTTAAAATTGAATTCCAAGATTTTCTTACATTGTGACTTGGTTACAAGTGAAGCTAATAAAAGTGTGGTAAAAATACCCCAAGTAGGCCGATTTTTAAGGGGAATGCTTATAAGGAGAGTCAGGTACGGGGAGTCAAGTACAGAACACCCGGGTGTTACAAGTTCCGCTTCCTGTCCCCCGCTAGTTGGCCCCAAATCCCCAAGTTAATTATTATTGATTAGATTATTGCTGATTAATATCTTATTTTAATTGATTATTGTTATTTGATTATTAAGTAATTAAAATACATTAGTTACTAATTTATTGATACTTAAAATGGTTGTTAATTATAATTTAATTCTCACTTCCGTTCCATACAATATGTTTATTATATTTTACAAGGACCCTAAAATCTATTTCACTATTTTAAATATTCTAGTAATTGATAACATTAATTTAGGAAATGTATTTGTAGTAAGTTTGTGCAGTATTATTAATTTGATTGAATTCCGTTGTAATGTATAAAAGACGGGCGTCGTCCATTTTGAATCACTTTGATTAAAACGGCCTTCGAGCCAACACTTCTACTTACGTCGTATTATTTCTCCACTTGAACTGCTCCTTTTACAGTTCAGAAGTGGGATGGAGCACTTCCACGGCCCGTATTATCTCGGTCTGGGGAAACGGAGACCCAGCGACGCATCAACCGAAGATGGAAACGTGGGAAGAAATAACGACTTTTTTTTCCACTCGCCGCCGCCGGACAAAATGTACCCGCAACCTACGAAGAAACGAAGAATTAATCACCTGGAAGCTGAAATTATCCCCAAATTCGATCCTGACAAGAAGACAACAAATGTAAAAGGCTGGCTTCACAAAATTGACCAGCTGGGCGACATGTATGACTGGGAACAACGGGACAAGATTTTCGTAATGCAAACCCGACTACGTGGTGCAGCTCGCGACTGGTACGACGACCTTGATGACTATGAAGCAACGTGGGACTTATGGAAAGACCGATTAACAAAGGCGTTCCCTCGATCGACGGATTTTGTGGATCGACTTGAAGAAATGCTGGCGCGTGTAAAAGATAACCGTGAAACTATGACTCGTTACTACCATGACAAGATATCTCTTATGAAGAAATGCGGCATAGAAGGAGAAGAAGCAATATCATGTCTAATTCGCGGTCTACCCACTGAGCTACGTGCGAACGCGAAGGCCTGCTGTTCTAAGACACCTGACGAGCTTTACTACGGTTTTCTGTCTTCGCTAGAAAACTATAAGAAGGTGGAAGCTAGGACAACGGAGCTGAAGTCGACATGGCAACGAGGTTCTACGGGCAGCATGCCGAAAATTTGCTACAACTGCCGCAAGACTGGACACACTGCCCGTGACTGCCGAGCTACGTACTGCCAGGTCTGCCAGCGCCCGGGGCATGCCACCAACACCTGCTGGTATGCAGCGCAGACTTCGCGAGATCCGCAAATGCAGAGAAATCAACAGGTACGTGATATTAATTTCGTATCAACTGAAGTTATTGTCGATTTATACAAAAAGGTAGTCACTATAAATGCAGTTGAAGCACTTGCGTACATTGACACGGGTAGTAAAGTGAATATTATTACTTTAAACTTAGTTCAGGGATTAGGTTTATACATTACTTATTCAAATGTAATCATGAGAGGTTTCGGTGGACTTTTGATTAATTCGTTGGGTAAAACTAGTTTCAATCTTATTGTTGATGATTTATGCTTAGAAACTTGTGCGGAGGTAACAGAGACTAACTTGTATGGCACAGATTTAATTATTGGACAACCTACAATCAACCAAAGAGATATAATTTTATTAATTACCTCTAACTCTGTTAAGCTATTAAAAAACACTGAACCTGAGTCCCCGTTACCTAGTATAACTTTAAACTGCGAAGATTTTATTTCAAAAGTTAATTTATTTTCATCCGATACTGTAAATATTCAGCCAGGAACAAGTTGTAATATTAATGTTCATACTAAGTTAGACCTATTACCCCATAATGTTATTGTAACGAGGCCTATACTATACTCGTTGGGTCAGGAATCTTACTTTATACCACAGGTTATCATGACTCCTTATCACCTTTCGATCAATGTTATTAACTTAGGAGATTCAGTTATACAGTGGAAGGCTCATAGACTCATAGCTCGCGCGGATATGTACCTACAAACTGATGTATCGTTAGTTAATTATGAAACTTCTAGTGGTGCTAATAGTCAACACAGCCAAAGTAGAATATTATTGTCTGACTTAGACGTAGGCGATTTAGGCCCTGTACATACGCAATCATTGCTAGTATTACTGAATAACTACAAACATTGCTTTGCTGAATGTAGTAGTGAACTGGGTTGTACTGATTTAGTCGAAATGAATATCTCTACGACTACCAATAAACCTGTTTTTTGCAAGCCTTATAGGTTAGCATATAAAGAAAATGAAATTGTTCAAGGAAAAGTAGATGAGCTTTTATCTGCTGGCATTGTTAGGGAGTCCTGCTCAGATTATGCGAGTCCTGTAATCTTAGTCAAAAAAAAGGGAGGTGACTATCGACTTTGTATCGATTATCGCGCTTTGAACGCGTGTACCATTAAGGACCGCTTTCCATTGCCACACATAGATGACCAAATAGGTAGATTAGCGGGGAAGGTATATTTCACTGTTCTAGATATGGCCCAAAGTTATTATCAAGTGAGGGTAGCTGAAGACTCGATACACAAGACTGCATTTGTAACATCGTCAGGACAATTTGAATTTATGAAAATGCCATTCGGTTTAGCCAACGCGCCCGCAGTTTTCTCTCGTTTAATACGCAAGGCACTTGGTTCCTTGAATAATAGAATTGCGACCTACCTTGATGACGTGACTTTGCCTACGATTACGATAGAAGAGGGTATTCAGTTATTAGAAGAAGTTCTGGTACTTCTTTCACAAGCAAACCTGAAACTTAACCTAAAAAAATGTTCATTTTTAAAAAGTAGCGTAAATTATCTTGGACATGAAATCACTGAAGGTTCTGTGCGACCGGGGCAATCGAAAATTAACAGTGTTACGCAATTCAGACAACCACGAAATGTTCATGAGCTGCGTCAGTTTATTGGATTAGCGTCATATTTTCGTAAATTTGTTAGAGGGTTTGCCGAAATTGCTAGACCCCTAACATATTTGACGAAAAAGGACGTAGTCTGGTCATGGGGTCCTGAGCAAGATGATGCTTTCAATAAATTAAAATCTATCCTTACTGATCGTCCTGTTTTGGCCATTTACGATCGCCATGCAAAAACAGAAATTCATACTGATGCTAGCAAATTAGGCTTAGGTGGCATTTTACTTCAATATCAAAACGATGAATCGCTTAAACCAGTAGCATACTTTAGCCGTGTTACTAGTCACGAAGAAATGCATTACCATAGCTATGAATTGGAAACATTAGCCGTTGTAGAATCCTTGAAACGTTTTCGAATATACGTCACAGGTATTCCGGTAAAAATTGTTACCGATTGTGCAGCGTTAAGAACGACCCTTAGTAAGAAAGATTTGATACCTCGCGTGGCTAGATGGTGGCTTACTATACAAGACTTTGACCTAGAGATTGAATATCGTCCAGGTGATCGCATGAAACACGTTGATGCACTTAGTCGAAATCCCGTAGAACCAGTTTCAATTCTTCACATTGACGAAGCTGACTGGCGCCTAACTTTGCAAGCTCAAGATGACAGTATTCAAGGGATTATTAAGCAACTCCATGAAGGTACTACGAACCGCGACATCATTAATAATTACAAAGTCATAGACGGATACTTATTTCGTAAAACATTTCATGGGGATAGGTTTGTCATACCAAGACTCTCAAAATGGTCATTGTTACAAAAATATCACGATGAGGTGGGACATTTAGGTTTTGATAAGTGTGAAAAGATTATAAAGACCCAGTTTTGGTTCCCTAATATGACTAGGTTTATTCGTAAGTACATTCATTCATGTCTACGTTGTGCCTATGGCAAAGGTAACTACGGTAAAACTGAAGGGGAGCTACACCCTATTGAAAAGGTCGCAGTGCCTATGCACACTTTGCATGTTGACCATTTAGGTCCGTTTCTTAAAACTCGTAATGGAAATTGTTACATACTAGTTGTTATAGATTCTTTTACGAAATTTGTTTTTGCTAAAGCCGTTAAAGGGGCGAGTTCCATTGAAACTATAAAAAACTTGAATGAAATAATTTCGCTGTTTGGCAACCCCCGTAGAATAATTACTGATCGAGGCGTTGCCTTTACTAGTAGATACTTTAAAGAATTTGCCATACAAAAGCAGTTCAAACATATTTTAAACGCAGTTGCATGTCCACGTTCGAATGGTCAGGTAGAACGCGTAAACCGAACGATTATTAACGGTCTCAATACTACCGCAGAGAATGAGTGCACTTGGGATGACAAGCTTTCAGATGTGATCTGGGGTATAAATAATTCTCCACATGCTGTAACGGGAGTTGCCCCGTTTAGTTTGATGTTCTCTCACGATAATCCCCTTTTACCCGCTTTTCCTAGCACTTCCGTGGCAGAAACTAACCCCCAAGACCAATTGGACGAGCGTAGACGCCGAGCCAAGTTACGTATTGATAAATATATGACTATTATGAAAAGCCAGTACGACAAAAAGCATAAGAAGTGTAGGAAGTATCAAGTAGGCGAATTAGTGTTGTGGAAAGGTGGTTTAGCACGGGATCACAAAGCAGGTGTAACCAAGAAATTAGGAAGTTTGTATACTGGACCATACAAAATCAGTAAGGCTGATCACACTATTGACCGTTATACCATAAACAGTATACAAGGTATGAAAGGGTACAGAAAATTTAGTGCAGTTGTGCCCTCGGATTCCTTACGACCTTATAAATCGTCTATATCCGATAGCTCCACCGAATCCGACCATGAAGTAGATAGGGATGATCTAATCGACTTGTTAGAGAGTTAAAATTCTTATAAGTAATAGTAGAATTTGAACTGATTAGATACGGCACGATTTAATGTAATTTTTAGGACCAAAATATTAGTTTATTGTACCTACAATTAGAGTATTCTTGGCTGATGGAAATTATTGTAAACACCTGAGTCGTAATAAAACATATCTGAATTTCATTATTTTAATCTTTACTGATTTTATCATAATAAGTACAAAATTAGTTTTAAAAGCTATTCTGTTTCTGAGTGATATAACAGATAGATCTAAGTGACTAGACTACTTAAACACTCGACCGTCTAGCTAGAATAATATCTATTCTGTTTCTGTGTGATATAACAGATCTCTTAATGACTACTACCTAAACATTCAACCTTCTATTAATATCTATTCTGTTTCTGTGTGATAATTATAACAGATAGATCTCGGTGACTACTACTTAAACATTTAACCTTCTATTAATATCTTTTCTGTTTCTGTTTGATATAACAGATAGATCTTAGTGACCACTACTTAAACATCTAACCTTCTATTAATATCTATTCTGTTTCTGTGTGATATAACAGATGGATCTTAGTGACTACTACTTAAACATTTAACCTTCTATTAATATCTATTCTGTTTCTGTGTGATATAACAGATAGATCTTAGTGACTACTACTTAAACATTTAACCTTCTATTAATATCTATTCTGTTTCTGTGTGATACAATACAACAGATAGATCTATGTGACTTGAAACAACATGCATAATAAAACAGAATCTCTAATTTAATATAGGTACTTAACAGAAAGATTTATGCAACTGCACAACCTTAAGTAATTAAACAACCAGATGTGACCAGTACTATTATATAGTTCATGGAAACTATGGGAAAGCTATAAGGAAGAGTGTACATGAATATATATTTAGAGCATACATAAACCCTATTTAGATACTTATTATCTTCATCAGTAGAAGTTGTTGTCCCTCGGTTCAAATAAAACAAATATACTGTGTATGAAATTTTTTTATTTCAGGTGACTGCGCCGACAGCTGGAAAAGCAGACCAGAGAAGCCGTGAGGGATCACGGCAGTTGCAGGATGGCCGAGTGTTACAAGTTCCGCTTCCTGTCCCCCGCTAGTTGGCCCCAAATCCCCAAGTTAATTATTATTGATTAGATTATTGCTGATTAATATCTTATTTTAATTGATTATTGTTATTTGATTATTAAGTAATTAAAATACATTAGTTACTAATTTATTGATACTTAAAATGGTTGTTAATTATAATTTAATTCTCACTTCCGTTCCATACAATATGTTTATTATATTTTACAAGGACCCTAAAATCTATTTCACTATTTTAAATATTCTAGTAATTGATAACATTAATTTAGGAAATGTATTTGTAGTAAGTTTGTGCAGTATTATTAATTTGATTGAATTCCGTTGTAATGTATAAAAGACGGGCGTCGTCCATTTTGAATCACTTTGATTAAAACGGCCTTCGAGCCAACACTTCTACTTACGTCGTATTATTTCTCCACTTGAACTGCTCCTTTTACACGGGGCTTAGAAAAAAATCTGGCGGATTTGTTTGGACCTTTGAGTCAAGTTTGGTTTGGTGTCGTTTTTAGGTATAACTAGATGATGACCAGTTCATTCCCCATACCAGATACTCACGGCTGACACCGGAACAGACAGGAGTGTGGGACAAGATTACCATTCTGAAATGAACCAAACAAGCATTCCAGCGTATGAGGCAGTGAAAATGTTGCGAAAGCTAGAACAAAATAATATACCATTTGACCCATATTTATGAAAACCTTCCCTTTTGGCATTAGTGAAAAAACATAAGCCTGATCCAAATGACATTGACAAATTTCTTGGACAACATGGACACACGGAGGTAAACATCCTGGGGGTAAATACATATAGAACTGTGACTTAAATCCACAGACATACATCGAGATAGACGAAACAAGCGCTTCAAACTGTATGAGAACCTAGCACTAATAAATATGTAGTTTAAAAAACTAAACAAACACACTTTTATAGGAACAGACTAAATAGTACAAAATAACCGTCTATTCAGTAACTGATATTAAAAAGCGTGGTGCGCGTGGTCAATATTTAGTACTTGAATGCATGCTTTGCAAAGGGCGCACCACGCTTTTTAATTTCAGTTACTGAATAGACGGTTATTTTGTACTATTTAGTCTGTTCCTATAAAAGTGTGTTTGTTTAGTTTTTTAAACTACATATTTATTTTTTACTTTTTAGTTTAATAAATGGCAAGCTATGGATGGATGGTAATCGATTTCACAGTCCATTCATGTGTCTGCCCACCCCGTAAACATTATAACTCAAAGGCGTGATTGTATGTATTTAGTTTTACAAAATTCAAGTGGAGTCTATTAGTTACCGGATGCGCAAGCCGAACCCTTACTTCCTCCCTGCTCCGTCATCAGACCCTCACCACCAAGTGTCAAAGTCAATAAGTCAAAGTCAAAGTGTCAAGTGTAGCAAATAGGTCTCATCAGAACGAAACAAATGAGCCCAAACTAGAGGGGTTTTCTAGTGGTCATGAAGGAGTGCAACTGACTTTCTCCCTGCTCCATCATCAGGCCCTCACCACCAAGTGTAGCAAATAGGTCTCATCAGAACCAAACAAATGAGCCCAAACTCGAGGGGTTTAATAGTGGTCATTAAGGAGTGCCATTGGCTTTCTCCCTGCTCCATCATCAGGCCCTCACCACCAAGTGTAGCGTAAAGGTCTTACCAGCACGATACAAATGAGCCCAAACTCAAAAGGTTTCATAGTGGTCATTAAGGAATTTCACTGGCTTCCTCCCAGCTCCATCATCAGACCCTCGCCACCAAGTGTAGCGAATAGGTCTCGTCTGAACAAAATAAATGAGCCCAAACTCGAGGGGTTTCCTAGTGGTCATTAAGAAATGCCACTGGCTTCCTCCCAGCTCCATCATCAGACCCTCACCACCAAGTGTAACGAATAGGTCCTATCAAAACGAAACAAATGAGCCCAAACTCGAGGGGTTTCCTATTGGTCATCAAGGAGTGTCACTGGCTTCCTTCCTGCTCTATCATCAGACCCTCACCACCAAGTGTAGCGAATAGTTCTCATCAGAACGAAACAAATGAGCCAAAACTCGAGGTGTTTCCTATTGGCCATTAAGGAGTGCCACTGGCTTTCTCCCTGCTCCATCATCAGACCCTAACCATCAAGTGAAACGAATAGGTCTCATCAGTACAAAACAAATGAGCCTAAACTCGAGGGGTTTCCTAGCAGCCATTGAAGAGTTCTATTGCCCACCTCTTGACTCCATCATCAGATCAGCTCGATGGTTGCAAATTATTGTATTGTCATCGGATTCATATAGACTTGCAAAGTTTCAAATCAATACGACAATTAGAAGTAAGTTAAAATTGAATTCCAAGATTTTCTTACATTGTGACTTAGTTACAAGTGAAGCTAATAAAAGTGTGGTAATAAATAGAGGTCAGTGGAACCTAGCGTGTCAAATTTTTCGTACCGCCGCCGCGACTCGAGTGGCGTATTTTTTTTGTTTGTTGGCCGGTTCAAAATTCAATTCAAAATTCACATTCATTCATTCAGAAAGATTTCGATGAAACTCGTTTTTTTTTTATATAACTTTATTGCACAAAATACATTTGTAAAGTACAATAGGCGGACTTAACGCTTAAAGCATTCTCTGCCAGTCAACCTTTAGGAAAAAGAAATCAGGGAATGCGGTACATACAAAGAAGAAGAAAAAAAAAGTAATGAAATAAAATAATAATTTGTCTAAAAATAGGTAAATACATACACATAATAGTATATTATGATACAAGTGAGCTAACGTTGCTCATTATACACGAGGCTGTGGGTTGCAAAAATCAGTGTCTAGTGAGTAAGTTGCTCACGAGTTTCATACGCACTTTTTCAACACACTTGCGAGGAAAAACAAACATTTATTACATTCATTCATAACCTAATTAGCTAAGGGAAAAAGCGCGCAAGTTTTTTTGCACGCGCCAAATGTAAGGTCATTGATTACATACAGCCATACAGCCTACTTCAAAATAATTATAATAATAGTGATAAAACGCAAATGTTTTATAACAAATTATTGTGAATTATAAATAATTTGTTAATAATATACTTAATTATGTTTTTTTGACTTAATTAGGGACATATTTATTTATTCTAAAAACGTAAATGGATTTTCAACCGTATAAAACCTCTTTGTTGTTACAAAAAAAGAACTGTACGTAAAACCCGGTTAAATTGAAAGGTCTCTGTTTACTCGCATATAATTTGCAGTTAGGTACCTTCTTAACTTTGTAGAGATAATTCTATTACGCAACTAGTACTGTAATATTATTATGCACGCGTGTTTTATAGTTCGGTTTATGGCCCCAAGATCGATGTAATAAGGCTCACTTTATGAGCAAAATATAATAATACACAACATACCTACATACATATAAATATTTTGAATATATACATATACTTATATAAACATATATAAATAATAACAATGAACACAGATAGTGATGATAAACCATAATGATATTCCACGTCAAACACGAGATCCTTCAAGAAGGAAAGCATGAGCATTCCTTTTAAACGAGAGCTTGGATTGAGATCTCCTTACGGTCTCTGGGAGACTATTCCAAAGGCGGATGGCTTGCATTGTAAAAGAATCGGCCATATAGCCAGAATTGTAGAGAGGAGTAGATTGTGCTAATTAATCGGATGATCGAAGATTACGGCCATGAGAATCGCAGATGTATGTAAACTTGGAATTCAGGTATTCTGGTGAAAGAGGGTTATTTAATATGGAGTAGAGAGTACACAGCAACCTTAGCTGTCTACGCTGACGAATGGGAAGCCATTTAAGCTGCGACCGGTAAGAAGAGACGTGACCGAACTTGCGAAGACAGAAAATAAAACGGATAGCATAATTTATGAGCCGGTCTAGCTTGTTGAGAAGATCCTCATTTAGGTTAGAGTAACAGACATTTATGTGCCGTGTAGTGCCGGCACATAAATAGAATAGCACTACCCCCTCTCTTCCCGTGGGTGTCGTAAGAGGCGACAAAGGGAAAACTGCCATCAGGAGATGGGCAGCAGCGTCTCCAGGTTACAACAGGCCATACTGC
Organism: Crambus lathoniellus; assembly: GCA_949710035.1. Taxonomy (NCBI): domain Eukaryota; kingdom Metazoa; phylum Arthropoda; class Insecta; order Lepidoptera; family Crambidae; genus Crambus; species Crambus lathoniellus. The sequence continues at coordinate 20,128,751 of OX453297.1, forward strand.
GATCGCCAACCCGCCTGCCAAGCGTGGCGATTATGGCAAACCCCCCCCCTAAATGGATACACACTTAAAAAATCGGCCCCCAGTCCCCGGCGGCCCCGCTATTCCTAGCTACGGTAGCGGCTATGGTAACGGCGGGGCAGGGGGTGCTAAGAATCCCCGGGTAGGTTCCGGCTACCAACACCGACGACTCGACCTGGCAACCTACAACACGCGCACATTGAGGCTTGACGCGAAGCTCGTAGAGTTGGAAGAGGCAATAAGTAAGTTACATTGGGATATCATTGGGTTATCTGAAGTCCGAAGAGAGGGGGAGGACTCGATAACCCTGCAATCCGGTAACTTACTTTACCACCGGGAGGGCGACCAACAGTCCATCGGTGGTGTCGGGTTCATCGTCCATAAATCCCTTGTCAACAACGTGATCACCATCGGAAGTGTCTCGAGCAGGGTAGCGTACCTGATACTCAGATTATCGAAACGATATTCGCTGAATGTTATCCAGGTCTACGCTCCGACCTCGAAACATGACGATGTCGAAGTGGAGGCTATGTATGAGGAGATCTCTAAAGCCATGCATAGCTATAAAACCCACTACACGGTTGTGATGGGGGATTTCAATGCAAAGTTGGGGCAACGTTGCGGTGATGAGCTGAGAGTGGGGCAATTTGGATTTGGGCAACGGAACGATAGAGGCCAGATGCTGGCAGACTTCATGGAGAGGGAGAACCTCTATATGATGAACTCCTTCTTTAGGAAGCCCGTAAGCCGCAAATGGACCTGGATCAGTCCGGACGGTAAAGTCAAAAACGAGATCGATTTTATCATGTCGACGAAGAAGCACATATTCAATGATGTCAGTGTGATCAACGCTGTTAAGACAGGAAGCGATCACCGTATGGTGAGAGGCACATTGAATATCGATGTCAAGCTCGAAAGATCACGACTGATAAAATCCACGCTCCGACCAATACCAGCTCAAATTCAAAACCCCGAGTGCTTTCAGCTCGAGCTTCAAAACCGCTTCGAAGCCCTTGAGAACAGCAAAGACGTGGACGATCTATACAACATGGTGGTGGATACTGTCCGCACGGTAGGGTCTAAGTACTATAAAACCCGCCGTCCCAAATTGAAGAAACTCTCCAGTCAGACTCTCCTACTCATGGATCAGAGACACGAAATGAAGCTGCAGAACTCAGCGGATGCCTATCGTTATCGGCAGCTCAATAGACAGATATCTAAGTCTTTGACGCGCGACCTTCGCCAATTTAATACCGAGCGTATTAAAGAAGCCATTGAGCGGAACAAAGGCTCCAAAGTGTTCGCGAGAGATCTGTCTATAGGGCAAAGTCAATTGACGAGGCTGAAAACTGAGGAAGGTAGCATCGTTTCGTCAACACCTGAAATCCTGAGGGAGATTGAGAGTTTCTATGGACAGCTGTATTCCACGCAAACACCTGTTGAAAGCAAGGCTAAAGACCCTAGAGCCAAGCTTACCCGACACCATACCGAAGATATCCCGGACGTCAGCCTGTACGAGATTAGAATGGCTCTCAAGCAGCTTAAAAACAACAAGGCGGCGGGCGAGGACGGAATCACAACAGAGCTTCTGAGAGCGGGCGGTAAGCCGATACTTAAAGTCCTCCAGAAGCTTTTCAATTCAGTCATCCTTGAGGGCAAAACGCCAAAGGCATGGGGCAGAAGCGATGTGATGCTGTTTTTCAAGAAGGGTGATAAAACTCTCTTGAAGAACTATAGACCCATCTCGCTTCTGAGCCATATCTATAAGTTGTTTTCGAGAGTCATTACGAATCGTCTCGCTCGCAGGTTCGACGACTTCCAACCTCCCAAACAAGCCGGGTTCCGAAAAGGCTACAGTACCATAGACCACATTCATACGCTGCGGCAAGTTATACAGAAGACCGAAGAGTATAACTTGCCACTTTGCTTGGCGTTCGTGGACTATGAGAAAGCCTTTGATTCGATTGAGACTTGGGCGGTGCTGCAGTCTCTCCAGAGGTGCCAAATAGACTACAGGTACATCGAGGTGCTGAGGTACTTATACCAAAACGCCACCATGTCGGTCCGATTACAGAACCAGAGCTCTAATCCTATCCAACTACAGCGAGGTGTGAGACAGGGAGATGTCATCTCTCCCAAACTGTTCACAGCTGCGTTGGAGGATATTTTTAAGCTGCTGGATTGGAAAGGATGCGGCATCAACATTAATGGCGAGTACCTAACACACCTACGGTTTGCCGATGATGTAGTTCTTATGGCTGAGACCTTGGAAGACCTGAACACAATGCTCGAAGATCTCGGTAATGCTTCGCAAAGAGTGGGTCTTAAGATGAACATGGACAAGACGAAAATCATGTTCAATGCCCACGTTGCACCCGCTCCAGTTAATCTTGGGAACATTACACTCGAAGTTGTTGACCACTATGTCTACCTGGGACAGACAATCCAATTAGGTAAGTCCAACTTTGAGAAAGAGATCTCTCGTCGAATCCAGCTCGGATGGGCAGCGTTTGGGAAGCTCCGGAATATATTCGCGTCCGAAATACCTCAATGTCTCAAGACGAAAGTCTTTGACCAGTGTGTGTTGCCAGTAATGACCTATGGAAGTGAGACGTGGTCTTTTACTATGGGTCTCATAAGAAGGCTCAAAGTCACCCAGCGAGCAATGGAGAGAGCGATGCTTGGTATTTCCCTGCTCGATCGAATTAGAAATGATGAGATCCACAGGAGAACTAAAACAACCGACATCGCTCGAAGGATTGCATCAGTGAAGTGGCAGTGGGCGGGACACATAGCGCGGAGAACCGATGGCCGTTGGGGCGGAAAGGTTCTCGAATGGCGACCGCGTGCCGGACGACGTTCCGTGGGCAGGCCCCCTACAAGGTGGACCGACGATCTGGTCAAGGTCGCGGGAAGCCGCTGGATGCGGGCAGCGCAGGACCGATCGTTGTGGAGATCCTTGGGGGAGGCCTATGCCCAGCAGTGGGCGTCGTTTGGCTGACATGATGATGATGATGAACAGACATCAGCATAATCAATGAGAGATGTGACAGGAGTTATCTTAATTTTAATGGGAAGGAAATTTTTGAAGCGGCTTAAGAAGCGCAGAGAATATTTAACCGCACGACTCACCTCGGCAACTTGCGAACTTGCGTTGTCCATCTGAGCAAAGGGTCTATGTGAAGGCCGAGATTTTTAACACTGGAGCAAAAAGGTATAACTTTGTTGTCCAGCAAAACAGGCTGGATTAAATCGGTGTCAATTTTAATCAGCTGTTTAGAGCCGCCGACAACTATCGCTTGGCATTTCGCCGGGTTCACCGCGATGCCGAACTCCGTGGAGCAGGTGCTAATAACTTTAATAGTTTTTAAGACATCGTTTAAGTGAAGGATAACGGAGTCGACATCATCAGCTGGTGCTTGCACATAAATTTGTAGGTCGTCAGCGTAAAAATGGTAAGAGCAGCCAAGAAGTGAGGAGAGGGAGTTGATAATAAGGGAAAATAGAAGAGGGGAGAGAATGCCCCCTTGAGGTACACCGGCAGAGAGACTGGTCCAGCGAGATACGTTGGAGCCCACACGGACCACCTGCTGGCGACCACAAAGATAATTGGAGAACCACTCCAGCGACAATGAGGAGAAATTCGAAGATTTGAGAATGGCTAGCAAGATGTCATGATCGACCATGTTGAATGCGTTTGAAAAGTCAATGAGAACTAAGATCGTGACCAGCTGACTCTCAATTCCCAGTCTAACGTCCTCAACGACGTTAGAAAGCGCTGTAGTGGTGCTGTGTCCAGGACGGAAACCTGATTGAAGGGATGTGACGAGACAGTTGGAAAAGACGAAGGAAGAAAGTTGTCTATGCGCTAGGATTTTAGAAAGGAAAGGGAGGATGGAAATAGGTCTGAAATTACTTAAAAGTTGAGGGGAGGAATTTTTGGGTAAGGGAGTAACCTGGGCTTTACGCCAGAGAAGAGGAAAGTGCCCAGTCTGGAAGGAATAGTTAATAATGTGGACTAAAATGGGAAGGATTTGTTCCAGGACACAGACATTCATTCTTCTGCTAATTCCATCGCACCCAACGGCTTTGGATTTGACAGATGAAATTATCCTCTTGATATCGTCAGCCGTCACTGGAGTGAATGAAAAGGATTGTGAATGCTGAATAACGTTCGAAGTGATTTGAGATATGGTATAGGCATAGATTAATAACTCTTCGCTTCGCTTACGCTAGATCGATAGTCTTCATACTAAAGCTTCGTCAAAAGTGAAGCAAAAAATCAGATTTATGTGTGTGCGAGCATTACGTGCCTACGTGCGCCGACCAGCCCCGACACGCACACAAACAAAACTTTGATGTTAACAAAACGGGACGTTCGTGTAAAGTCGGGGGCCGACTGAGCCAAATTGGCTCAGTTTGAATTGCTTCATTTTCTTAGGCCTACTCGGTTTCTAGGCGTTATTATTCTAAGGGTATAGGATTTAATGGAAGGGTCAAGAGAGGGAGTGGAAGAGAAATGATCATTAAACTCATCTGGAGAAAAGGGGAAGGATTTAGAGCACGTAGGAGATTTGCCAATGCCGAGAGAGTGAAGAAATTTCCAAGTATTGGCAGGAGAACAATCTGTGATGTTATCAAGAAAGTATTTGCGCTTAGATGCTCTTACCATTCTGTTGCACCTGTAGCGTGCAGTCTTGTATAATGACCAGTTAGCCTCTGATCTATCCTTCTTATATTTACGAAAGGCACGGTCTCGACGGGTCATAGCCATGCGAACACCGCGGCTAATCCAGGGAGCAGGAGGTCGTTTCACTCGGCCAGCTTTTAATGGTGCGTGGGTGTCAATTTTTGGTACTATTTTGACAAGAAAACAGCAACGCACTGATAAAAATATTGAAAAATCCAAGATGGCGGCCAACTTTTTTGTTTGTAGGCCGATTTCGATGAAACTCGGGTTTTGGTACTATTTTGACAAGAAAACAGCTACGCAATGTTTAAAATGAGTTTAAAAATCTAAGATAAGATATTGCAGTTCCTCAGTGATTGAGGATTATGGGAACTGTGCGCTTCCACCTTCAGCCTGATCACCACTTAACATCAGGTGTAGTGAAGGCTAAGTCCTACCCCCTAGTGGAAAAAAAGGTAACAGTTGTTTTTGTGGCGGCCAACTTTTTTCTTTGTGGGCCGATTTCGATGAAACTCGGGTGTTGGTACTATTTTGACAAGAAAACAGCAATGCAATGTTTAAAATGTTTAAAAATCCAAGATGGCGCCAAATATAAAAACGTTGGCCACAAACAAAAAAGTAGGCCGCCATCTTGGATTTTTTTATATTTTTAACATTGCGTTGCTGTTTTCTTGTCAAAATAGTAAGCAAAAAAATAAATTTAAAAAAAATAAAATTATAAAAAGAAATTTCCCTGACTCTTCCGGTTTCTGTTCCGGTGACAGCGGCGCTACGTACGCTTTTTCTTTTTTTTTTGTAGCAATTTAACCGGCCCTGACTTCTAAGAACTTCAGCCGCCAGAAGCGCTATGGTTGGACATCAACTTGACAGCAAAATGACATTAAAAAAACATGAAAAAAACACGTTAGTTTCACACAAAGAGCATGAGCATGTAATCACTAGAGCGCTCGCCAGATAAGTTTGCGCGCGGTCGAATTTGGAACTAATTTCAAATTTGGCAGGTCGCCATGGTATTTGTTATGACAGGCGAAATGAGTGTGTCAAGTGTCATTGTGTTTTATTAGTTTATTTAGTAATCGTCACGCCAAAAGTTATCAAAAGTGCTGGAAGAGAGATTGTTTTACAGGTGAAATGTGCTTGCGAAATAAAACAGGACAATAACAGGCTACTTAAACCATTTGCTAAAGTGCAGGCGCAGACTGCTTCTTTGACAGGTCATTTTTAGGGTGACCATTATGTGATATTTTGCTTTCGCTTGGGGTATTTTAGTTACTATTATTATCTACTCTATAGTAACTATAGTTACTTAATAAAATATTTCGAAATATATTTATTTTGTTGTTATTTAATTCCTAAATTACTAACAATTATAATAAACAATGTAAAATCTATCTGCTTATAAAATTGTTTTTAATGTCTTACAGTTTTCTATTGCTATTATAAATAGAAGTATCTAGATAAAATTTTCTGTATTCTCAATTATAGCAACCGGACAAAAAGCCAGTTAGATTTTTTTCTCATCTACACGTGATGGGAAAATTATTTACAACTACTAGCAACATTAAATACGCCACCAGTCGCGCGCAGTCTTATCTGGCGCGCACCACTGACCTCTATTATACCTAATAAATATAAATATAATTTTAAATGGTATAATCAAGGAATTTATAAGTACTACGTACAACAGGAAGGTGCACTCCGTATTTTTGTGTATTTAAAAATACACTTTAATTTTAATAGATAAGGTTTATATTTCAATACAAAATGTCAACGGTCCAGCTGAGACCGCAAGAACGAGGTGAGGGTGTCCCTTTCTCTAAAACTGCCAGCACTCTTAAATAACAGGTTTAGTAGATTTATGGTTCACAACTTTCGTTATAAAAATTAAATTTCGTAAAATTTCCGCTTCGTATTACTTTTAGTCAATAGAAAACATCGCATATTAATTTAGGTATTACCGTATTAAGCATAAAAATGTATCAGGTAGTTTATAGTATATTATGATACAAGTGAGCTTAGGTTGCTCATTATACACGAGGCTGCGGGTTGCAGCCCGAGCCGCAGGCGAGGGCGTAAATCAGCCGAGTGTCTAGTGAGTAAGCTCACGGCGATGGTCTTGCTGGATTTCAGTAGTGCATTTAATTGTGTTGACTTTGACCTTCTCCTTGGTACTCTTCGCTCTATTAACATCTCACCCCCCGTCGTCGAATGGTTTCAATCCTATCTTCTCCATCGTTACCAGTGCGTGGTTCAAAACGATTCTTATTCCGATTGGTCGCAAATCTCAGCTGGTGTACCTCAAGGAGGGGTTCTTTCTCCCTTACTGTTCTCTATCTTTATAAATAGTATTTCCCGTGTTATCTCTTCGCCTTTCCACCTTTATGCTGATGACCTTCAGATTTACAGGCACTTCTCAATTGCTGAGGTTTCAGAAGCGATCAACTCCTTGAACATGGATTTGACTACCATTTACAACTGGGCCGCTTCATTTGGTCTCATGGTGAACCCGAGCAAAAGCTAAGCTATGATTGTAGGTAGCAGCCGACTTAGATGTAAACTTGACCTTGACTCTGTTCCTCCACTTGTCTACGATAATGTCACAATACCGTATACTAATAAAGTGAAAAACCTTGGTGTTATCATAGATAGTAACATGTCTTGGTCCCCGCAGATCAGCGAGGTCAGTAAACGGATCCATTATGCCTCTCACTCGCTCAAGCGACTACAATATTTTCTTCCTTTCAGAACTAAAATCATGCTGGCGCAATCCCTCCTCCTCCCACTTCTCGACTACGCCGATGTTTGCTATCTGGATGTGACTGAAGAACAGCTGAACAAGTTGGAACGCCTACAAAATCTTGCAATTAGATTTATCTTTGGCTTACGCAAGTATGACCACGTATCATCTTATCGTTCTCAGCTTAATTTGCTCCCCATTCGTCTTCGCCGTGATATGCACATCCTTTCCACCTTATTCAATATTCTCAAAAACCCTAACTCTCCCGAATACCTTGTCTCCCGCTTCCATATGCTCCCTCCTCCCTCTCGCTCTAGGCGGCCCTGTGTCACTAAGACGCTTGAGCTGCCTAGAAGCAACACCAACTTCCTTCTCAATTCCTTCACTGTTAGAGCTGCGCAGCTTTGGAATAGACTTCCGTCGGACATCCAGGACAGTCGGAATGTTCAGTCGTTTAAAACGAAACTGAAAGCGCACTTTCTTGCACAAATTGCTCCAATCCAATGAAATCTGATATTGTAAAGTTACCCACTATATAGTATATAATTTATGTATTGTATTTATATATGTATATAATATTTATTTTAAATATTTATTATATATTGTGTTAGGTATTTATTTATTAGGTATTATCTTGTATTTATTTATTTCATATAGGTAGTTTTGCACTTTACGTCACCTGCTTATTTATCTATCTCTTACACGTTCTGGGTTGACTGGAAGAGATCTCTTTTAGAGATAAGTTCACCTTTGCTCACTTGTTTTAATTATATTTGTTTATATGTGTTTTTTTAATGTGCAATAAAGAGTATAATAATAAGTTGCTCACGAGTTTCATACGCACTTTTTCAACACACTTGCGAGGAAAAACAAACATTTATTGAATACATATTGTATTAACCTAATATTAAATAAGGGGAAAAGCACGCAAGATAATTTTTTTTGCACGCGCCAAATGTGAGGTGATTGATTACATACAGCCATACAGCCTACTTCAAAATAATTAAGTATAATAATAGTTATAAAATGCAAATGTTTTATAACAAATTATTGTGAATTATAAATAATTTGATAATAATATACTTAATTATGTTTTTTGTCTTAATTAGGGACACATTTATTTATTCTAAAAACGTAAATGGATTTTCAGCCGTATAAAACCTCTTTGTTGTTACAAAAAAAGAACTGTATCTATTACCCGCTGAAATTGAAAATGCTCTGTTGACTCGCATATAACTTGCAGTTAGGTACTAACTTAACTTTGTAGGGATACTGTATTACCCGGTTAAATTGAAAAGTCTCTGTTTACTCGCATATAATTTGCAGTTAGGTACTTACGTAACTTTGTAGGGATAATTCTATTACGCAACTAGTACTGTAATATTATTATGCACGCGTGGGTTATAGTTCGGTTTATGGCCCTAAGATCGATGTAATAAGGCTCACTTTATGAGCAAGTGTGTTAAAAAGTTTTTTATGGCTTATCCTAGAAAAGAATTTGAATGATAGATTTCAGAATGTTAAAGTAGCAACATTACAAGCCGAATGACGTTTTCTGACGTTTTCCGTCTTCGTTGTGTCAAGTTCGCAATTCGCTCGTCGCCGCCCGCCGCCCGTCGCGCATGTTCGTGGCCGCCGTAATGGGATGGAGTGAGATAAACTGACCTCGTTCTTACTATCTCATTAGGACCGTTTTTTAGCAGCAGTGCACCATCATGTTGTATTATAAATTCCTTGGGTATAATAGAGATCAGTGGGCGCGCACTCTACGTTTAGTTTCACATTTTGGCCACCGGAACAGAAAAGATTGTGGCACTGTACAACCTTTGAATACTCAAAGAAAGACTCAAAGCGTACAACTTACGTATTGTATTGTACAATTTTTTTTACTAATAAATTCCTTGGTTTTGGGTTTTGACACGGTTTGGTTTATGTTCTGCGGTTTTATGCTCCAAAAAGTATTAAACATAAGGACCATGAAGTTTGACTTAATACTCTGAGGTAACGTATTAAGTCGAGCTTCATGATAACGACCCTTCATAGCGATGCTCTTTGTCATGCTTGCCAATGCCACAGCGGTGACACTTCGTGTCCGTGAGAGTTCGAACGCCGGTGACATTTGAGACGGATCGTCTAACGCTAGGGTTGATACCGAAATGGAATATAGACTTGTGCCAAAGAAAATTACAAATAGGATATTATTATTAAATTATGTATGTAAACTTGTGTAAGGACATTTAGGTAATGAAAGACACGCTCAATTTAAAATCAACTTTTATTAAATATCTTTACAAATGGCGAATAATAAAATTTCCGACAAAATAAAATAATAATATGAACGACAGTTGATCAGATACTTAAATAAAAAACCGAACAGCGGTATATTTTGTTTGCGAAAAATTAACTAAACTAGCGACCAAATTTAGAATGACTAAAATACGTAAAATGAGCAACTAACAGTGGGACAGTTAATCCAAGTGTCCGAATAAAATACTAAATCGTCCGAAAAAATACTAAGTTATCGAAAAAAATTTGTCCTCTCAATAATTATTGTACTGATCGTTTTGAATAAATCCTAGCTACAATTCATATTTTTAGGGCTCCGTACCCAAAGGGTAAAACGGGACTCTATTACTAAGACTCCGCTGTCCGTCTGTCTGTTTGTCTATCGCTAGACTGTATCTCATGAACCGTGATAGCTAGACAGCTGAAATTTCCACAAATGATGTAGATATAACAACAAATACTAGAAACAGAATAAAACAAATATTTAAGGGGCTCCCATACAACAAATTACCGATTTTACCTTCCATCATCAGCTCACCTAAATAACCATGAATATTACGACTACAAATCTTTACGTATGAACGAGATTTAATAAAAACCTCCTTCAACTCCAAACCATTGAGGAGTTGTACCTTTCATCACCAGCTCATCATCATAAGATGATGATTACCACATGCAAATATTTGAAAAACTTTTAAAAATATATGAAACACGTAAAATACCTATAAAACTTGCGAGTTTTTCTCAATTTCCTCTGATGGTGGACCATCAGATCCTCACTTGGTGACAATGTGACTAGTTGGTAACATTGAGTATACTCTTTCGAATGAAAGAAGAATCATGGAAATTGGTTATGGTTCGCGAATATATTGACCCGTAAAGTAGGAACTACTAGTCGACAACAATGTGTTTTTAGGGGAATCTGTAAAAACTTCCTAACTGTCTACTGAAAATTTAACATGGGACCAAATTGAAACTTTGGTCTATCAGATAAAAAAAGAATAGTTAAAATCGTTTAACAATATTGGCGGAGCTATTGTGGAACATCCATAAAAAAATCTGACGACTCTCCTAAACTTCGAACCTCCTCCGTTTTTTGAAGTCGGTTCAAAAGAACGATTTTTCTCTTCTTTTCTATACTGTGGTTGTATTAACTAGGAGCCATCTATCGTTGACTTTAGTGTACTATTTATATGTAAAGCTAAAACTAGCGACTGAATTCAACAACTTTCGCATTTTTGGCTTCCTAGTAGGTAGTTCCCATTTGAATGTAAGAAGATTGCTCCCAATGCTACTAGTCCTCGGCCAAGGCCAGGGCTGCTATGTGCAAAACATCGAGAATTGTACTTTAAATTAAAAAAATCATACACATGTACAAAAACCATACAAACTCGGAAAATACATGGAAAAAACTATCGTACACAGCAAAGTAAAATAATCGTACTTCCATTCAAAATCAGAAATTTTCTGAAAATTTGTGATCGTACAATGTTATAAATAATCGTAATCGTACATTTGGCAGCCCTCGGCCAAGGCATTCAGCGACGGCCCTCTCCCCGCCCCGCGCGCCTCTCGCGGCCCCCGCTCACATCCAGACACCCACACATGGCCGCAAGCGATTTTACGTGCACACATAAGCTTAAGTGTCGTTTCTTTTCGCGTAAGTGTATATATTCTTTGCCAATGCCATGCCAATGCCAATCACAAAGTCCACAAAGTTGTTTAGACGGAAAATGTCGATGCTTGTATCTTGCCATTTAGGTTAAAGTTCTGGTTAAAGCCTTAAAAAATGGCTTTATTATTTTTCGTGAACTAAGCCAACATAAAAGCTTTATTATGGGTTCAATACGGCCACTATAATTACTAGAACTGGTTGATGCAGTAAGTAAACATGGGATGCTGCGATACCGGTTCCAATATCTGTACCGACGCGCCACCGCCGTTATTCAACAACACGCATGTGCTTTACATCAGTGCCATGCTGGTCATGATCGTCGTATACCTCTCCTGGTCACTGCGCAGGTGCAGCGTCTGCAGCCAGTATTAAATAAAGGTAGTAAATAAAAAAGAAGGGGACTACTAACTTCCTGCCAGTTTTCATGACGCACACCTCGCCATTCCCACCCACATCTTATAGTTATTAGTGTGGTTCTTCGCGCCACCACCTCTTACAACTTTTCGTGATGGTGAGGTGAGGCTCCCATTCACGCTCACCACTGGCTGGCTACACAACTTACAGGGTGTCGATTCTGCTAACGTTAAGTCATAATCGATTGTAGTGCCTTTTTACACACTATAGTTACAAGAAATGTGTCCTTTTTAGGGTTCCGTAGCCGAATGGCAAAAAACGGAACCCTTATAGATTCGTCATGTCTGTCTGTCTGTCTGTCCGTCCGTCCGTCCGTATGTCACAGCCACTTTATTCCAAAACTATTAAGACTACACAGTTGGAACTTGGTAAGCAGATGTATACTATGAACCGCTTTACGATTTTAATACAAAAATTTAAAAATATAAAAATTAGGGGGTCTCCCCATAGATAGAACTGAAACAAAAAAATATTTTTTTAATCAAATATATTCGTGTGTGGTATCTATAGATAGGTCTCAAAAATTACATGAAGGTTTCACAAACCATTTTTTCTTAAATTCGATCCAAAGTGGTAAAATGTGTGTGCCCCCCCCCCCCCCCCCCCTCTAACTTTTGAAATAAAACCAACAATATTTTTGAAATTGCTATCCAACGACACCCTATATTATGGGGTAGACAAGAAAAAAAAATTACATACCCACCTCACGTGTAGGGGAAGTAAGCTAAAAAATTATTTTTCAAAATTTTACTTTTCCACTTTCTTGGCGTGATAAATATGTATATTCATGCCAAATTACAGCTTTCTAGTACTAAGACTCTATGAGCTAGACTGGGGAGAGACGGACATGGCGAAACTATTAGGGTTCCTTGTTGACTACGGAACCCTAAAAAGGATTAATGTCTTTATGAAATAAGTTGCTGTCCTTGCTGTTTTACCCGCGTGGTTCCCCCATGGAACGTGGTAGTATTTGAAACTCAAATTCGTTAAAAACAAAAATACAAATCTTTTCTTTTTATAATATTAGTACCTACTTATAGACAAGTATTGTCTGTATTAACATAGAACTCCAAGTTATGATGATTAAAGCATTTTTGTTAGATAAAACATATGTTATTTAGTTGCTACATAACTTGCCTGCCAGGTTCTGCTCCCTTCAAACTAATTTCAATAATATTTCTGTAGAAAAAAAATAATTTAGTAACAATCACAAATTAATAAATAAGCTTTAGAATTGGGAACGCGTTGATGTCTATTATATGGTAACTTTTAAACCTTTCGTAGTTCCGTAGTTGCTATGTTTTTTGTCAGGAGTTGTATTTCTGCCTAACCATTTTGTTCTTTTATAGAAGTTCTTATTAAGTGTATGTGTATGTACATGGCGCATACAGACATGTGGGATAGCAGTTTTTAATATTGTATGCAAGTACACTCGAACCAATTGAATCATGACCCATTTTGCTAATAATTTGTTTGAAAGCGTCAAAACTATGAAGGTCAGGTGTCTATGTCAACAACTTTGAATTTCGACCTTATTCACTTTTAATATCTGTTAGAAAATAACTTATGGTGGGTCACGCGATTCAATTAGTTTGACTGCACATTAATTAGCAGCAAACACGCCCAGTCGCGCAGGACGCGGAACAAATCTATGGGGGGAGGCCGCCGCGATACGACACTACGTCGCCGCTCACGTGATCTGCAGATCTGCGCTCCGCGGCGGAGCGCATCGCCAGCCAGTGTGAGATCAGCCTTATTTTAAACGACTCCGTAGCTCAGTGGTTAGAGCAGTCGCCCGGAAAGCGAAAGGTCGTGGGTTCGAGTCCCATCGGAGCTGATTGTGAGACGGGTCGATTTTTTCTAAATACTTCATTTTCCATTTTTCAGTAATAAAAATTGCATTGTGAATGCAAAGAAAAAAAAACTAAAAATTAAAATAAAAAAAGACCAACTTAAAGTTTATAGCGAAGTTGCTTGCAATGAGCTAATATAAAGCTGCCTCCATATTTTAAACGTACCATCAAATCTATTTTCAGGAGGTATTCTTTTAAACTCAAAGGTCTGTAATATTATTGTTAAGAGTATCTTACCCGTTGAGATCTTTAGTGAGCTGTATGTCGACGTTGGTGGCAGTGTCATTGAGAGCTTCGCAGAAGTCGCTGCCGACGTTCTGTAGATGCTGCGTGTTCAGGTGGAAGCCCTGCAGAAACATCGAAATTCAATGAACGGATTAAATATATCTATTATTTCTGGAAGCTCAGGAACTTTTTGGCGGGCAGCTTGTGTCACCGTGGTCAGGAATAGAAATGTCTGGTATCATTTTAAAAGTGTTGGGCCGTAGAAAAGTTTTTTTTCATAAGGTAATCTCGAAGCCGAGGCGGTTTGCTGGTTGGTCACAGATTACTGACCTTCTGCCCTAGGCTTCGCCCGCGTGGACTACGCGATGTTATCCTGCGGGAATGTGATATTTTTCCAGGATTAAAAGTCACTCTCCAGCTCCTAAGCTATTCCATACAAAAAACCACATCCGTTGCTCCGTTTTGACGTAAAAGACGGACAAACAAACACACTTTCACATTTATAATATTACTATGTATTCCAGTAACTAACTATAGTTTTTAACTTCAATATGGATGTAATAAATGATCGAGAATTTTCAATCACATTTTGGCATCCTTTTTCACAGCACCTAGTTGAAACTTAAAACATTTCAACACTTATAGAACTAACGTAAGTAATCCATACTAATATTATAAATGTGAAAGTTTTTTGTTTGTTTGTCCGTCTTTCACGTCAAAACGGAGCAACGGATCGACGAGATTTTCGGTATGAGGATAATTTGAGAGCTGGAGAGTAACATAGGCTACTTTTTATCCAGAAAAATTATTAAAATAAAACCGGCCAAGTGCGAGTTGGACTCGCCCATGAAGGGTTCCGTACCCAGTCCCCCATTACGTACCGATTGCTTATACCTATCCAAAATACCACAATCATTTTTCGTCAGCAAAAAATAACTTTGTTTTCCATAGTGTTTGTGTGAACGACAAACTTACATTTGCGGTTTTTGAAAATGTGTTATATCTCAAAAACTGCTTTTTATATCGCATTCAAACCAATTTTCGTTGAAAGTTTTTATTAGGATCTACAGCATATATTTTTTCTAGATTTTTCACTTTCTTATTTTAAAAGTTAGACGGGGGGACACACATTTTACCACTTTGGAAGTGTATATCTTTTAAAATATTGACTTTGATAAAAAAATATAATAGAAACTTAAATATCATTTTTAAATGCCTATCTAAAGACACCCGTATATAATAACATAACACGAATACATAACACGAATATGTTTTATGAAAATATTTTTTTCAGTTTCTTTTCCATGTATAGGGAGCCCCCCTTAACTTTTTTTTATTTTTATTTTTGTATTAAAACCCTAAAGCCGTTCACAGAATATATCTACCTACCAAGTTCCAAGTATGTAGTCTTAATAGTTTTGGAATAAAGTGGCTGTGACATACGGACGGACGGACGGACGGACGGACAGACAGACAGACAGACAGACAGACATGACGAATCTATAAGGGTTCCGTTTTTTTCCATTTGGCTACGGAACCCTAAAAAAGGGGCAGTTAAAAAAAGAGAAACG
The DNA here is from genome assembly GCA_949710035.1 of Crambus lathoniellus. Classification (NCBI taxonomy): domain Eukaryota; kingdom Metazoa; phylum Arthropoda; class Insecta; order Lepidoptera; family Crambidae; genus Crambus; species Crambus lathoniellus. The sequence goes on from OX453297.1 coordinate 20,144,220, forward strand.
GGATGCCGATTTTAGTGTTCGGTGTTTTAGAAGTTTTAAGTTAAATATAGAAGTCAAATGTAAAAGGCAGTGAAATAATCTGAAACATTGCACGTTATTATTCATTAGTTTTGATTTTTTTTACATCCTGAATAGTTTTAAAGTTAAATGATTAAGGTAGCATTTTTATATATTTATTAATATCCTGTCAACGACTGCAAGGTAAGTGCTGTTGGAAGGTTGCAATTGTGTTGGTTTGGTATTTTATATCTATATGTACTAAAATAGTCATCAAGGTCTACAAGTAATTTGATATGATAAGTAAGTACCGACGAATAGTTTAAAAGCGTCATAGACACTTTGTGTACGCGGGGAACCAAAAAAAATATTCTGAATATTGTAGAAATATATATATTTTTATAGTTCGGCTGACACTGATGATGATGATTCTAGAACCGTAATCTTTACCGTCTAGACATTATTATTAACCTTCCAGCAGTCGCACCCTTGTGCCGAACATAAGCAGTCGCGCGCGGTCTGTGATTCCGCAACTTAACGTATCTTTATTGAGAAAACTAATGAATATTTCAAGCAAGTCATTGTGTAGCATATAACTGAAAGAAGTCTTAACTGTGTTAATAATAGTAATAACAAATTATCTATGTCTATACCTATTTGTTTTCTTGTACTGGATAGAACAACAGTCCATAAAAACTTTAAAAAAATCTCTTTAGACACAAAACAACTCTATAAATCAACAAAAACGAAACAAAATGAAATTTTCTTTTTTTTTCCTAATAACTTATAAACATACTTAAATAATCATGGAGATCAATCAGTATTCATCATCAACAGTACCAAGTTATGAGAACTCTAAAATCACACTAATTTTTCATATGATTTGTTTTGAATTTTTTGCTTTTACCTAAATTGTAATCAAACAAATAAAGAAAACAAAATAAAAAAAAAACTTCTTATAACAATTTTAGGGTTACTACACAAATCTAATTATCATTAGTCTCTATTATATCTACTGGACATGCACATTCCCAGCATATATCATCAGATTTTTCTCGTACACAAACGGTCGCGCGCGTAATCTGAGACCGCAAACAGAAATAAAAAAACGCGCGCGCATGCAATGAACGTCATAGGCCTACTGAAGTGTAATACCTCACCCCCTCTAGGATATCACGAAAGCGCAACCATCTCTTGATTATAGTTTTAGTACACTGACTAAAAAAAGTTCTCTGCGGACTCACAGACCGCGCGCGACTGCTGGAAGGTTAAGTAGGCACTTATATTAAGTTACATTTTGCTGACGAAAAATGATAGTGGAATTTTGGCTAGGTATAGGCAATCGTTACGTTAAGGCGCTACTCGGAAAAATATGGACTTTTTTATTTAAAACTATAAGACGGTTACAGTTGTTACAAATCTGGTAATAAGATATATATTTCTACATACCTTTATCTAGAATTGTATAGTTTCAAAAACACGATTTTATGATTTTGGCTCGACACTTTTTATTTTCGAAAAGACCTCTAAAAAATACGAAAAGTGAAGATTATTCTTAAATGGGGTTACTTACACTATTGGAAATTGGTTTAATTAGTGGACACCAATAATATTGAGGATCGTATGAAAGCATTTTTTTTAAATCGCTGTAGTTTTTTAATACGAAGTGATTTTGTGTTTTTTTGCCTAATCTGCAAAATCGGTCTCGCTCCCGCGCGCGTCGTTTTCTCATTGCTATCTCGCTTCAGCACATTTTTTCCGAGTATCGCCTTAAGTGGGTACGGAACCCTTCATGGGCGAGTCCAACTCGCACTTGGCCGATTTTTCACAATACTACTGATGGTCACACCACACACAACATTCACATCACATCATACTGTCCTAATTCTAGCATTAAAATTGAACTTGATTGAGACATGATTATGACTTAACGTTAGCGGAATCGACACCCAGCACTTATGTAACATTCTAAATCGTGTGCATCATCTTACACTACACAATGAAGTTTTAATGACGATGGGACATCGACACCCAGTAGGTACTTATGTACATTCTAAATCGTGTGCATCATCTTACACTACACAATGAAGTTTTGACGACCGATTTGCCGCAGGGGTAGGCTTAGTACCTTCTGCGCCAGTGGTCTCGGGTTCGATTCCCGAACAAGACAAATATTTGTGTGCATGAACATGTCTATTTGTCTTGGTCTGGGTGTTTATTATGTATATTAAGTATATATTTACAAACAAAAAGTATTTAAGTATATATTTATCCGTTATCAAGTTTTCCGTGATACAGTTTCTTAAGGCCCGTGCTATCGCCAACGACCTTGGGCATAGAAAAGTGGCCTAATTTTCATTATTTTAAAACGAAAAATGCTCAGTGCCCGTAGTGTAAGTTTTTATGTCAAAAACGCAAACTATTTCGATTCCGTATTTATGTCAATTTGTATGAGAACTGTATTAGCGCCTCTAGCGGCGAGTAGCACGCTTATATAGTTTTCATACAAATTGACATACATACGGAATCGAAATAGTTTGGGTTTGCTTGACATAAAAACTTACACTAGGGGTACAGTTTTAAGTTAAACAAGTTAGCAATCTTTTCCTGAAAGAAACGTGAAAATATCACTTGTAGTTTAGAAGCAGTAGCGTATTTCAAGTTGAAAACAGCTTCATTTCAATGTTTTTTTTTAATAGTATCTTAAAGACTATGTTTTTTTTAAATGCTCAGATTGAAGTTTATATATCAATATTTAATATATATTAATTCTAGATTCATCAGTAGGCTAATTTATTAGTTTTAGGGCCTCGAAAATGATCGTTTCACGACTACATGCACCTTAATGAAATTAAAATGAGCTTAGATAATTGGTGTGAATGTAAGAAGTTATTTATTATATTATTATTTATTTATTTATTTAATGACGATGGGACATCGACACCCAGTAGGTACTTATGTACATTCTAAATCGTGTGCATCATCTTACACATTGAAGTTTTAATGACGATGAACCTTTTATATATGTCGGCGCCTGGCCGATATCAATTATTAGGTTCATAAAAACGTACAAGTTATTTTTATTTATTGCCTAAAATAGTCGAGTGATACGTAATAGCTCTTGTTGGGTTTTAAGAGTCAAGTGTTAAAATATTGATTTTACGTTCTGGGAACAAACGGTGTTTATAACACACTGAACGAGGTCGTGGGCCCGCAATTAATAGTGATTTATGAGACATTTATAAAAAACTAAGGGATGCGAACAAGCGAACTTGATGCATCTGAGCCAGGAATCTTGGCATTCGGTTTCGGTTTACAGGCGTTGCACGGTTAAAGCGTGGCTCACGAACTCGTTACTCGTTTCCTAAAACCTAGTCTTAGAAAGAATGTTAATAGGATATCTAGATCGTCTCTTAAATTCAGTGTTAATCGCAGTTACATTAGATTTGATTATTATCAACCCTCTTATTAAGCATTCGCTAGCGTTTCCCTTTGCCCACAATCATAAGCTCGTAATAAATAATGGTAACCCATCCTGATGCTGTTCACGAGCCTCACGCTGCGACATATATATGTCGGGGCGCGAGGCCCTAGATCGGTATCAGGATGGGTTACCATTATTTATTACGAGCTTATGATTGTGGGCAAAGGAAACGCTAGCGAATGCTTAATAAAAGGGTTGATAATAATCAGATCGAATGTAACTGCGATTAACACTGACTTTAAGTGATGATCTAGATATCCTATTAACATTCTTTCTAAGACTGGGTTTTAGGAAACGTATAACAAGTTCGTGGGCCACGCCTCAACCGTTCAACGTCTGTAAGCCGAATGCCAAGATTCCTGGCTCAGATGCATCAAGTTCGCATCCCTTAGTTTTTTATAAATGTCTCATAAATCACTATTAATTGCGGGCCCACGACCTCGTTCAGTGTGTAATAACACCGTTTGTTCCCAGAACGTCAAATCAATATTTTAACACTTGACTCTTAAAACCCAACAAGAGCTATTACGTACCACTCGAATATTTTAGGCAATAAATAAAAATAACTTGTACGTTTTTATGAACCTAATTATTGATATCGGCCAGGCGCCGACATATATAAAATAGCGGCCTGTTCTCAAACTGTTATTTACAGACAACATCACATCGAGATTTACATGTTGACCTTGAGCGTACCCTTATCAGGTATGGAATAAAAGCGATTATCAAAATCATAATGCAACGGTAAAACCTTTATGTCGATTGTACTGATACAGAATTATTTTAAACCAGTTTTAAACCGTTCATTGCGATGTACCTACTTAAGGCGCTACTCGGAAAAATATGGACTTTTTGATATAAAACTATTAGACTAAGCTCCCGTTGTACTAAACCCTACCTCATAAGGTGGCAGCTCAGAAATGTAATGTACTGATAGATACTACTTAGAAACACTAGATTTTAGTAGGTTGTCGTCGAATATCCTGGAAGAACTTCTATTTTTTTCGTCTTCGTATCGCTATTTTGATCGAAAATTACATCATAAGGTGGCAGATCGAAACGTTTACGCATCGAAAGAGACACATTTGCAGATAACAACCCGCATAGGTTGCCAGCCCTAACCCTGGCAGGTTTCAAGGTCAGCCAAGTTTTATGAGCCCCAACAATGGGATAAATTACCTCATCAGGTGGCACGCTGAAACTGATGCAGATCGATTGCCCTAGACATGCCATTCATTAATATATAGGGTTGCCTGCCTGCAGCTTGGCAGTTTTTCTGGTCAGCCACCTCGAACAATGTATTAGAAAATCTTGGAATAACGGGAAATTCTTGAATAGATGCTATGGTTCAGGGTATAATTTAGTATAAATCGTGATATCAACTTAAACTCGACGTACTAACAGACTTGGTTCTTATGGTGTTGAAATAATAGGGTAAATGTACCAGTTTTGGTCATTTCTCATAGGTACTATAGGACGGTTAGAGTTGTTACAAATCTGGTAATAAGATATATATTTCTTCATACCTTTATCTAGGTTCGTATAGTTTCAAAAACACGATTTCATGATTTTGCCTCGACACTTATTATTTTCGAAAAGACCTCTAAAAAATACGAAAATTCAAGATTATTCTAAAATGGGGTTACAAATACTATTGGAAATTGGTTTAATTAGTGGACACCAATAATATTTAGGATCGTATAGAAGGATTTTTTTAAAATCGCTATAGTTTTTTAATACGAAGTGATTATGAAAGTGTGAAGTGTTTTTTTTGCCTAATCTGCAAAATCGGTCTCGCTACCGCGCGCGTCGTTTTCTCAATGCTATCTCGCTTCGGCACGAGTATCGCCTTAAATAGTGAGCTTTACTGTTCTGCTACTATACTGTTTGTGTACTTACTATTTTACAACTAGCTAATAAAAACATTTTAAATAAAGTCGAATTTCTATCATTTGACAAAGCCGATAGGTACCCTCAAAAACAATCAAGCACTATTATAACATATCTACCTATACAATCTTCGATCATATAAACTCGAAGTATGTACTGTAGTACCTATCTCATCAAAAACATAAAATATGTGAAGTGAGAGCCAACTTCAATATTAGGAAATATGCCTTGGTTGTTGACTTCAACGACAAAAGATGTGAGATCTAAATGGGTGCCAAGTTTAACGGTCAGTCCTGAAAATTTAGTACTTACATAAAATGTTTCATAACAACTTAAAATATAATTTCTTCTTATAACTTAGGATAATATATTGAAGCCTAAAGTCTGACTTGGCTAGTTCTCGTATACGAATTATTATTAGGTACTTACTGAAACAGTCATGGAAGAGCCCTATGTTCATCTCTAGTTTCTAGTCTACCAGCAAGCCAAATTTTCGGAAGAATACAATAAGAACTTCGGCTTTAGAGCTTGCGAAGGCTATAATATATATATAATTCGTATATGAAAACTAGCCAAGTCAGACCTTAGGCTTCAATATATTATCCTAAGTTATAAGAAGAAATTATATTTTAAGTTGTTATGAAACATTTTATGTAAGTACTAAATTTTCAGGACTGACCGTTAAACTTGGCACCCATTTAGATCTCACATCTTTTGTCGTTGAAGTCAACAACCAAGGCATATTTCCTAATATTGAAGTTGGCTCTCACTTCACATATTTTATGTTTTTGATGAGATATCATTACTTTTTGTAGAGAAATTATTAGTAGGTACCTACTTATTCATAATAAATTAATACCAAATGTTTCAGTATATTTTATTTGGCCAGTTATATTACTTTGCCCTTGTGTATCAGCTACTGACAATGAAACTAATTTTATGCTCGTGTTTGGTGTGGACGTAGAAATATCATCTTTAACAGATTTTCTTATTTCCAACAGTTTCTTTTTCCTAGTCGTAATAGTGTATGGTGTTTTGCTCGACGAAGTTGCAGTAGGTATTTAATGTTCCTGAGCAGATATTGCATTTCCATTTGCGTTTTGATTCTGGTTTCATTAAGCGATAAAGCTTTCCGGACAAACTCGTATCTTTTGCCGCACAATGCACTAATATAGAATCCTTGGCAGTATCAAAGAATACTATATAATTATTACTACGTAGCCACTGACCTCTATTATTTATACACTGGACAATCTGTCTCCATACAAATTACAGCTAATTTTATGTGGCAATTTAAAGCGCCGCCACTACGAGTGTCCCGAGAACTAATTTTGACACAATCATTACCGCAGTTGACAATATTTATGTCAGCCAGTCCAGTGTGTAAATAATAGAGGTCAGTGTATATAGCAGTAGTTTGTCTTTTACATTTATCATTTAGCGCCATGTCTTGACAATTTATGGATGTAGCCGTTTTTGTTGACATATCTAATCTTGCTTATTGATTCTTTATTTGCTAACTAGCTTAAGCTGACCCGGTAAACGTTGTTTTGTCATATAAATTATAGTGGACTAAAGTAGAATAAATAATAAGAAGACTATGTCTAGTGTGTGTGTTTATACACCAAAAGTTGCCTACACCAGACGATAGATAGCGCTAGTTAGGTATACACTACCAATAAAAGGGCCAAGATTGGTCTCTACTTCCTACATATATAAATTACTCTGTAAAGTAGAGTGCGCGTCAGATAACTCTGCGCGCATGCGCGACTGGTGCATTTTTGGCGCTAGTTACAGTACATTATTTATGCTAAGCTTATGGAAAAGATTAGTATTCGATTTTGACCGCGCGCAGACGTCAGTGATTACATACTCTTTGGAAGCGGCCACGGAAGAGATGACAGTTCACACTTCATTTGGTGTATAAACACACACATATGCAAATTACAAAGGCATATAAACACAGACACACATAGGCATAGTATACATATTATTTATTTATAAGGAAACTCAGTGTAAATGAAACATAGGTTAACACTGCACCCTTTATTAACAATAAATCAACAAATATGCATCACTAAAGGCATTAAAAATGTTCAAAGAAGTCTTTTTCAAACACAGCACATCACCAAAGAACTCTATATCAACACTCAACACAAACGAGTCTTTTTCTCAAAAAACGGTAGGTACTCCGAGCAACGAAACTATATAATTGCTAACGGAATTACGGATCTTTACGAAACAGAACATAGCAAATAACAAATTTAACAAACAAAAGTATAATTTAGATTATTTGACATTATTTTCCGTAAGTACACTTTAATCTCTTTAAAGTTAATACCCTTCCATCAACTTTCAACAATATAGTATAGAAAAAAAGGATTTTTCTCTTCTTTTCTATACTGTGGGTGGGTGTATTAACTTGGAGCCATCTATCGTTGTCTTTAGTGAACTATTTATGTGCAAAGTGTGCACCTACAGGGAGAACATAGCAACTTTCGCATTTTTTGGCTTCTCGTTTGAATGTATGAAGATTGCGCCCCCTGGTGGTCGGGTTAAAGTACTATGCTCCGTTTTGACGTGAAAGAAGGACAAACAAACAAACAAACACACTTTCACATTTATCATTACGACTCCGTAGCTCAGTGGTTAGAGCAGCCGCCCGGAAAGCGAAAGGTCGTGGGTTCGAGTCCCATCGGAGCTGGTTGTGAGATGATGGTCGATTTTTTCTAAATACTTCATTTTCCATATTTTAATAATAAAAATTGGACTATGAATGCAAAAAAGTAAAAATTTAAATAACTTTATAATTTATATTAATATTAATAATTAATTTAAGTGAAAGGTCGTGGGTTCGAGTCCCATCGGAGCTGGTTGTGAGATGAGGATCGATTTTGTCTAAATTCTTCATTTTCCATTTTTCAATAATAAAAATTGGATTGTGAATGCAAAAAAGTAAATATTTCAATAACTTTATAATTATATTAATATTAATAATTAATATTAATAATTAATAAATAATAATATGGATATCGTGCTAGACGGCGCAAGTTTGTAATTAATTTAACGCGAGGACAAAAAAGTATTTGGGTAATCTGGGGATCGAACTTGGTTCTCTCGAGTCCTCAATATTGAATGGCCACTACGCCGTTGGCGCTAGCCAAACTTCAAGAGGTATGACGAATTATTGGTATATAACAGAATAAAAACTATTACAAACTTATATTTGTACTTCATCTAATACAAGATCTTATACAGGATAAGTGCATAGGGAACGCAAATATAAGTTTGTCAACGTTTTATTTTAAAAAAATACTAGTTTCGGATTTTTTCCTTTGTATTCACCAGATTACCTGTCTGCATGCCAAATTTCAGCTTTCTAGGTCATCTTGAAGTTGGTTATAGTTTTGATTATAGGTGAGTCAGTGATAAAAATAACGATTTTTGGACGTAAATATCTAAATAACTGTTTGAGGTGTGTATATAAAATTTGGAGCACATATTTATCTCGCTAGTCTCAATACATAAGCCAAATTTGACATGTTTCTGTGTAATAGTTTTTGAGTTATGAGGGAGTCAAAAGTGGCTCCAAATGGTTCGTGTTAAGATACACACGGTGCTGCTCGCCAGTTCTGTTTTCTTTTGAACTTGGCTGATACGCTTCCGCGTATCCAGATACAATAGTCCCTTTAAGCCCCTTTTATAAGACACCCTATCGCGCGCTAGGATTGCGTGCGGGAAAGCCCGCACGCGCAATCAGGAGCCGTACTCTGAAGCGCAAAACCCGAAACTTTTGTAGCCCCGCCCGGCCTCTTTCACTCAATTCTGTCATGACATGACTGGAGAGCTAGTCTACAGGGAAGGGTATACCGAAGTTTCGGATTTAGCGTTTCAGAGCCCTTCAGGCGCATTTGTCTGTTTGAGGTTGTTTAGGCTAGGTACTGTGAGACCCTACGTGGGAATCAGTTAAATAATAAATGTTTTAAAATGTTTATTTCGGCACCGTGGCCGATATATTCTATCTCTACTACAACCCGCGACCGCGGAATAGTCTGGACTAAAACAAAACTACTCGCGTAATGACAATGCATTCGATATTTTTGAATACTGATTTAAACATAAATCAACCAGTCTCCCTGGAGCAGCTGCCGGTCGTGTTGCTGCTGCACCTCAAGTGCTTCCAGCTGGATGCTGAAGGGCACACCGCCAAGATCGTGAAGAATATCGATTACCCTATTGACCTGAAGGTTGATCCCAAGATCATGTCATCCAAGTTAAAGTACACGCCGAAACAGCGGCTGTACAAGTTATTCGCGGTGGTCTACCACGAGGGCGTGGAAGCCGTCAAGGGGCACTACCTGACTGACACGTACCACGGACAAGTGGGCTGGATCAGATATGATGACTCCACTGTGACACAAGTGAGCGATGCACAAGTGTTGAAGCCGAAGCCCCCGCGGATGCCCTACCTGCTCATGTACAGAAGGCATGACACTTTGCCGCCACACCGAGCGCCCTCTAAGCCTGAGTAAATACACCAGAATACTTTCAAAGTACCTTGAAATAATAGTGTAGCGAGCAGAGAAGAATCTTTGGAACTGCATGTATTTTGTAGTGTTACTCCAAAGTTTTGAGTCGGTGCTTATCGTGGATTTGGAAAAGATTTTATTCGAATAATTGGTGATGACTTGTAAATATAGTTTCAAAATGTGCCTCTCGGATTATGTGCAGAGTCAGTTACATAATGTAAGTGTACATTTAAATGCTTTTTGGTATCATGTATAAAATGGTTGATTGACGGTTTTTGTCTAGATTTGTTTCTTCATAATACTTCAAATGAATTTGTGTTGTTTTTTTTTTCATGCAGAAATTTATAAACTCTTTCCCTGTCTGAATAGTATACATAAAGCTTAAATATTGTTAGAATTAAAATATTATCTTTATAGAATCAGTTTATTGAAGTACAAAATGCTAACATTATATATTTGCTTTTAGCACCATTGGCCAAGTAATCTGGCTTCTGTGTGGCTATTCTAAATTCATAATTTGCAATGAAAATTTTGTTAATAGTGCTGCTATTAACATGAGTTGGAGCAGATTTGATTTGGCTATGAAGAAACTTGCAATCATAATCTAGATAGTTTAGATTTTGTATTGTTAATAATGTTAATATTTTTATAATTTTACTAACTAACATAGGTTCTACTCTGCTGTGCTCCAACTCACCTTAGTGACTAGATTAGGAAGTTCTCTACTGGACAATATGGAATTGTGGTGTTATAAACGAAAAATGTAAAAAAAAAACATTGTAGTCTTACTATCACGTTCATGATACACATTGACAGTCATGTTGAAGAAAATTTGATTGAAGTTGGTTGTAAATAAAGTACAATGTTGTGAAAATCACTCAGATTAGCTACTACAATGAATACGATTGTATCCAATGCAAAGGTTATCGTTAGCGGCGTAAAGCTGAGGGAATGTGTATCGTGCACAGCAACATTTCGTCCTAGAACTAATTGATAAATGTAATTTAGGGATTGAATGGTTGTTTAGGCTGTGACTTTACTAGAAATTGCCGTAGCTCATGTAAATATCCATTCTGCTAGCGGCATAAAGAATTGTATATTTCATGGGATGTATATGATATTTTTTTATTCTAACCTGAGGAGCAAAAAGTTGGCTACAGCATTTTTAGATTCCGCGGTCGCGTGTTGTAGTAGATAGAATATATCGGCCATGGTGCCGCAGTAAAGATTTATATCGCAATTACATTTATTATTCAACTAGCTGTGCCCGCGACTTCGTCCGCGTGGAATAGTGACTTTCGGCAGCATTTTTAATTTTTAAGGCTAATAAGCTATTTTGTTTTTTTTTATTTATTTATCCTACTTATTAATATTATAAATGTGAAAGTTTAGATGTTTGTATGTTTGTTACTCAATCACGCCAAAACGGCTGAACGGATATGGCTGAAATTTAGGACACAAATTGTAGCCTGGTGCGGAACATAGGCTACTTTTTATCCCGGAAAAATCATTCCCGCGGGATAAGGTCGGGAAGTCCACGCGGGCGAAGCCGCGGGCTGAAAGCTAGTTTAATATATAAGTATTAGTACAGCACTATGAATGCTATGATACATATTAGCACATTAAAAATTTACATAACATAGCCTTCCGACCGCGGTTTCGCCCGCATGTACTACACTACGTTATCCCGAGGTAACGTGATAATTTTAGTCTATGTCACTTTCTAGCTCCTAAACTACCTACATACTAAAAATCACGTCGATCTGTTGCTCCGTTTTGACGTGAAAGACGGACATACAAACAAACACACTTTCATATTAATAATATTCGAGATAGTATGTCAAAATAAAATACTCATTACGTGAAACAACTTTTCTTAAGACGCCATGTTTGTATCTCATATAGTTTATCCTGGCTGCTAGGGTTCCACATCAGGTGAACCAGACCTTCAAACTTTGTACGTCAATAGAAAGTGCCCATCACGTTTAACAATTTTCTTTAAGACGGTATTTTTATATCTCTCATAGTTTGGCGGGACTGCTATGGTTCCACATCAGATATTACGATCTTCAAAATTAATTATAGCCTATATGTTGGCGAGGGCCAATAGCTGTATAACAAAAAAAGTTTCATCAAAATCCGTTCAGTAGTTTTTGTGTGAAACGCGGACAACAGACAGACAGACAGACAAAAAATTCAAAAACTATATTTTTGGTATCTGTTTTGCTTAAGAAGACCCCTGGTGGTATTTTTTTCTATTTCTTTTCAATGTACAGAATTGGATCGTTTACAGTTTTATTATAAGTATAGAAGATAGATAGATTGTATCTCTTATAGTTTAGCTGGGCTGCTGGGGTTCCACATCAGGTGTGCCAGACCTTCGATATTTTTCCGTCAATAGAAAATGTTCATTACGTGAAACAACTTTTCTTAAGACGCCATGTTTGTATCTCATATAGTTTATCCTGGCTGCTAGGGTTCCACATCAGGTGAACCAGACCTTCAAACTTTGTACGTCAATAGAAAGTGCCCATCACGTTTAACAATTTTCTTTAAGACGGTATTTTTATATCTCTCATAGTTTGGCGGGACTGCTATGGTTCCACATCAGATATTACGATCTTCAAAATAAATTATAGCCTATATGTTGGCGAGGGCCAATAGCTGTATAACAAAAAAAGTTTCATCAAAATCCGTTCAGAAGTTTTTGTGTGAAACGCGGACAACAGACAGACAGACAGACAAAAAATTCAAAAACTATATTTTTGGTATCTGTTTTGTTGAAGAAGACCCCTGGTGGTATTTTTTTCTATTTCTTTTCAATGTACAGAATTGGATCGTTTACAGTTTTATTATAAGTATTTAGATAGATAGATTGTATCTCTTATAGTTTAGCTGGGCTGCTGGGGTTCCACATCAGGTGTGCCAGACCTTCGATATTTTTCCGTCAATAGAAAATGTTCATTACGTGAAACAACTTTTCTTAAGACGCCATGTTTGTATCTCATATAGTTTATCCTGGCTGCTAGGGTTCCACATCAGGTGAACCAGACCTTCAAACTTTGTACGTCAATAGAAAGTGCCCATCACTTTTAACAATTTTCTTTAAGACGGTATTTTTATATCTCTCATAGTTTGGCGGGACTGCTATGGTTCCACATCAGATATTACGATCTTCAAAATTAATTATAGCCTATATGTTGGCGAGGGCCAATAGCTGTATAACAAAAAAAGTTTCACCAAAATCCGTTCAGTAGTTTTTGTGTGAAACGCGGACAACAGACAGACAGACAGACAAAAAATTCAAAAACTATATTTTTGGTATCTGTTTTGCTTAAGAAGACCCCTGGTGGTATTTTTTTCTATTTCTTTTCAATGTACAGAATTGGATCGTTTACAGTTTTATTATAAGTATTTACGTGAAACAACTTTTCTTAAGACGCCATGTTTGTATCTCATATAGTTTATCCTGGCTGCTAGGGTTCCACATCAGGTGAACCAGACCTTCAAACTTTGTACGTCAATAGAAAGTGCCCATCACTTTTAACAATTTTCTTTAAGACGGTATTTTTATATCTCTCATAGTTTGGCGGGACTGCTATGGTTCCACATCAGATATTACGATCTTCAAAATTAATTATAGCCTATATGTTGGCGAGGGCCAATAGCTGTATAACAAAAAAAGTTTCATCAAAATCCGTTCAGTAGTTTTTGTGTGAAACGCGGACAACAGACAGACAGACAGACAAAAAATTCAAAAACTATATTTTTGGTATCTGTTTTGCTTAAGAAGACCCCTGGTGGTATTTTTTTCTATTTCTTTTCAATGTACAGAATTGGATCGTTTACAGTTTTATTATAAGTATAGATAGATATAGATAGAATCCCAGTGTAGGGCTTCTCTCATGGTGTTAGGCGCAAATCTTCGCAAATCCATACTGTGATTCCATGTTTCAGACCATTTGGTGAAGATGGAGGTCTTATTGTTCGACGGCATCCACGGCGATGTCGAAGTTTTTTTTGGAGCTACGAAGCGATGACGGCTCTGCAAGGCTACGAAGGCGAGGCCAAGAAAATCGTCGTCGGAGCTTTCTGCACGGGCGCAGCCCGCTATTTCTACGATAAGATCGTCGATATGGTGAAAGACTACGACGAAATGATGAAGGAGTTTATCAGGGAGTTTGGTTTTGTATCGGACCCACTTGAGTGCTTCGAGGAATGTGCCCCTAATATGTGTGATTCTAGCAGTGGTGATGAATCTAATCAATGTGTTTATTTTGTGCCGGAGTTAGAGAATGTGCCAACTCCCAATCAATGTGCCTCTCGCACGCCAAACGAAAAACCCCATGATTTGTATGATGCAAGTGAATTGAATGATTTTAGAGCTCAAGCCCCGATGATGCCCATCACGACATCATCTTGGAGGACGACTGAGACCTCCCCACAATCTAATAATAATATTGTTGTAAGTAGAGAAGAGGATTGTATGCAGCTGACGTTGGTGCAGGACAATTACAACACAAGTAAGCGTACGCCGTTTTTACCTATTGAGTGTCGTGGTCAGAAAATAGACGCCTTGGTGGACACCGGTGCGAGTGTGTCGGTAATATCACAGACGGTAGTAGACAGTCTAGGTCTCAGTGTGGACATGGTAAACGCTGAACTACGAAATGTGAGTGGTGGAAAACTTTCAATAGTAGGGAAAACTAATGTGTGTTTCTTGATAGATAACGTGTTGTTTACACAGCGATTCGTTGTTGTAAGGGACATTGTACCAAACATAGTGTTGGGTTGTGATTTTCTTAACAGGAATAGCATAATTTTGAATTTTGAAAAATTTTGTATAATTTACAAAAAATTTAATTTTGAATTTAATGTTGACATGAACTTTATGTTGACATCGATTGACATTGATGACAATGAGTCACAACAGTCACAAGTGATAGATGTCTCGAATGACGGATGTCAAAGTAATTTTCGAAAAAGTAATATGTCAGAAAAAAGTGCGCATGTCATTCCAAGATTAAAAAGTTTTTTTATGAATAAAAATAGGAATGACAGTAAAATGAAGAAAGGCGCGAAAAAGTTTGAAAAGTCGAATATGAATAGGATTTCGAAATCCAATATAAGTTCGTTATGTAATATTAGTTCTTTACGAAATAAGAAACGAATGAAATTTGTTACATATAAAATTAAATGTAAAAACAAATTTTCTTTTATAGATTCATTTTATAATAGGGATAAAAATAGGATAGGATTTTAGGATGTTTTATAATAGTGGTTGTTAGATAGTTGAAATGTATAATTGTGTGATTTGTATTAATATGTGTTTCTTTTTCATGTATGGAAATACTGCAGCTGAAGCCCACGAAGTGTCCTGTGGTCCACTTATAAAATATGTTTATTTAAAAAAGTTTTGTTGTCTTTATTGCGTAATAAATAAATTTTTTTTGGTGTTTTTACTAATTAGTAGACATCGTGTCGTGTCTCTTTAATTTCATGGGATAAGGCAGGAGGATGACCTATTATCTAATTAGGAGTGAGAATCCCCTGACCTTAACTTATGTTGATATTGACATCACGTTTCGTTAATGATCTGGACCACAAAAGTAACACTTCTGTGTTTCATTTTATTTCCGTTTTAGTTTGTAAGTTGTTTCGATGTCACTTAAGGAACGAGGTGACGCCAACATTTGTTGGTGAGGGGGGAGGAAACCCTGATGGTCCAATAAGGACCAGGGTCATATCCTGTTTGTTGCAGGATCCCTCTAACCCTGACTGGCAATGTTGTCGACACCACGCTACATAAACTGTGGTAGCCCCTAGTAGACAGTCTGCTTGAGGTTACCACAGGTTTATGAAGTTCCAAGCTTGTTGTCGGGCACCTTTTGAGATGAGGGGTTATTTTTGGGTAATTTCGTAGTATATATATATTTGGTGCTTGTCTGACATGTTTGATCTTGGAATTTCGACTTAGTTAATGCTTAAATGAGCTAGGGTTATAGCTTTGATTGTAACTACATATAATTGTATTAAGGTTAGGTTGAAGGCTGGGCAGACCTTTTCCCTTGGTTTTGGTATGTCAAGCCAATGCAATGGTTGGTTTGTTTGATTCACATTAAATAAATAATTATATCAACCATTGTCCTGGTTGTCCGTTAGTGAGGACCAGTCTTATTGATGTGATATCGTTCCAAGGTAGGCAGGGCCTTCGCTTTAGGGTAATCCATATAGAAAAAAAACATTTCTTTAGTAAGAAAGGTTTTTTTGTTGCGGCGGCGGCATGTGGTATCATATTGGTTAGGTTGAAGGCTGGGCAGACCTTTTCCCTTGGTTTTGGTATGTCAAGCCAATGCAATGGTTGGTTTGTTTTGATTACAGGAAATTAATAATTATATCGACCATTGTCCTGGCTGTCCGTTAGTGAGGACCAGTCTTATTGATGTGATATCGTTCCAAGGAAGGCCCTGCCTTCAACCTAACCTTAATACATCATATGTAGTTACAATCAAAGCTAACCCTAGCTCATTTAAGCATTAACTAAGTCGAAATTCCAAGATCAAACATGTCAGACAAGCACCAATAATATATGGACTACGAAATTACCCAAAAATAACCCCTCATCTCAAAAGGTGCCTGACAACAAGCTTGGAACTTCATAAACCTGTGGTAACCTCAAGCAGACTGTCTACTAGGGGCTACCACAGTTTATGTAGCGTGGTGTCGACAACATTGCCAGTCAGGGTTAGAGGGATCCTGCAACAAACAGGATATGACCCTGGTCCTTATTGGACCATCAGGGTTTCCTCCCCCCTCACCAACAAATGTTGACGTCACCTCGTTCCTTAAATGACATCGAAACAACTTACAAACTAACTAAAACGGAAATAAAATGAAACACAGAAGTGTTACTTTTGTGGTCCAGATCATTAACGAAACGTGATGTCAATATCAACATAAGTCAAGGTCAGAGGATTCTCACTCCTAATTAGATAATAGGTCATCCTCCTGCCTTATCCCATGAAATTAAAGAGACACGACACGATGTCTACTAATTAGTAAAAACACCAAAAAAAATTTATTTATTACACAATAAAGACAACAAAACTTTTTTAAATAAACACATTTTTTATGTGGACCACAGGACACTTCGTGGGCTTCAGGTGCAGTATTTCCGTACATGAAAAAGAAACACATATTAATACAAATCACACAATTATACATTTCAACTATCTAACAATCACTATTATAAAACATCCTAAAATCCTATCCTATTTCTATCCCTATTATAAAATGAATCTATAAAAGAAAATTTGTTTTTACATTTAATTTTATATGTAACAAATTTCATTCGTTTCTTATTTCGTAAAGAACTAATATTACATAACGAACTTATATTGGATTTCGAAATCCTATTCATATTCGACTTTTCAAACTTTTTCGCGCCTTTCTTCATTTTACTGTCATTCCTATTTTTATTCATAAAAAAACTTTTTAATTTAGGAATGACATGCGAACTTTTTACTGACATATTACTTTTTCGAAGATTACTTTGACATCCGTCATTCGAGACATCTATCACTTGTGACTGTTGTGACTCATTGTCATCAATGTCAATCGATGTCAACATAAAATTCATGTCAACATTAAATTCAAAATTAAATTTTTTGTAAATTATACAAAATTTTTCAAAATTCAAAATTATGCTATTCCTGCTAAGAAAATCACAACCCAACACTATGTTTGGTACAATGTCCCTTACAACAACGAATCGCTGTGTAAACAACACGTTATCTATCAAGAAACATACATTAGTTTTCCCTACTATTGAAAGTTTTCCACCACTCACATTTCGTAGTTCAGCGTTCACCATGTCCACACTGAGACCTAGACTGTCTACTACCGTCTGTGATATTACCGACACACTCGCACCGGTGTCCACCAAGGCGTCTATTTTCTGACGACGACACTCAATAGGTAAAAACGGCGTACGCTTACTTGTGTTGTGATTGTCCTGCACCAACGTCAGCTGCATACAATCCTCTTCTCTACTTACAACAATATTATTATTAGATTGTGGGGACGTCTCAGTCGTCCTCCAAGATGATGTCGTGATGGGCATCATCGGGGCTTGAGCTCTACAATCAATAAATTCACTTTCATAAAAATCATGGGGTTTTTCGTTTGGCGTGCGAGAGGCACATTGATTGGGAGTTGGCACATTCTCTAACTCCGGCACAAAATAAACACATTGATTAGATTTATCACCACTGCTAGAATCACACATATTAGGGGCACATTCCTCGAAGCACTCAAGTGGGTCCGATACAAAACCAAACTCCCTGATAAACTCCTTCTTCATTTCGTCGTAGTCTTTCACCATATCGACGATCTTATCGTAGAAATATCGGGCTGCGCCCGTGCAGAAAGCTCCGACGACGATTTTCTTGGCCTCGCCTTCGTAGCCTTGCAGAGCCGTCATCGCTTCGTAGCTCCGAAAAAAAGCTACAACATCCCCCTGGATGCCGTCGAACAATAAGACCTCCATGGTCTTCCTAGTTTTTCTTGGGAATCTGCAACATACGGAATGTGTAGTTTTGCGTGATTCTAATTTGGCGCCTCAACCATGTGAGACCCTACGTGGGAATCAGTTAAATAATAAATGTTTTAAAGAGACAAATGTTTATTTCGGCACCGTGGCCGATATATTCTATCTCTACTACAACCCGCGACCGCGGAATCGTCTGGACTAAAACAAAACTACTCGCGTAATGACAATGCATTCGATATTTTTGAATACTGATTTAAACATAAATCAACCATAGACAATGCAAGGAGGTATCAATATTAACAATATGATACCACAGTACCTAACGTTCTTTCTTTCCCTTCCCCTTACACACACGCTCTTGCGCACACGGTTGCTGTATCACGCGTGGTTTTATTATAATAGAGGCCAGTGTGTCTGACAGATGCAAAACCATAGACAAGAAAACCTGCGCAGTTGCAATATTTAGTGCAAAAGCTTTTTCTGCGCAGCCCCCTGATTCATGAACCGTCGGAAACAGAATCGGATTCTAATTCGGTGCTTTGTCTTTGTCTATTCTATAGTGCAGTGACATTTTCCATTTTTCAACATAATACCCGTTTAATTATGTTTAATAAAATAAATAAATAAGATAAATAAATCTTTGCATTTCAAATAAAATTTTAATAACAATTATAACCACCCAGGTGGACAAAGGTTTGCGGCAGTAAAAAAAAAACTTCGTACATACGGTTCACCCATAAACTTATTATACTAGGGGTAGTTCACCCAGGTCACAGGGTTAAAAACTACACAGGTTAAAAAAACTTTAGTTACTCCTGTGCCCAGATGGTCTCATGAGGTGGAAGCGCCGATATCACCGGAACAGAAAAGATTGTCGATCTATATGTCTGCGCGCGGTCTAAATCGAATAAAATACCTTAGACCAAAAAAATTACTGTAACTACCGCCAAAAATGCCACAGACGCGCGCAGACGTACCTATTTGTCATGTAAAATGGCACAATCTTTTCTGTTCCGGTTACAGCATGGTTACAGCGGCGAGAACGGTTTTCTTTTTTTTTTAGCAATTTAACCGGCCCTGACTTCTAAGACCTTCAGCCACCAGGCGCTATGGTTGGACATCAGCTTGACAGCAAAATGACTTTTAAAAAAACACGCTAGTTTCACATTTTGGCCACCGGAACAGAAAAGTTTGTGGCACTGTACTGCTGCCTGGCCTTGCCTGACCACGTGGTAGGTATAATAGAGGTCAGTGCTGGCCACTGACCTCTATAAGACAAGAATATAGAGGTCAGTGTGCCTGGCCAATGACGGATGAATTTTATACTCTTGCAGTAATTCTGACAAGCCATTGTAAATGTGTTGTCGCTTGCAAGTTCCAGCCGAGCCAGCCATCTAAAATCGCCACAAATAGATGACCAAATTGTTTAAAATTGTTCAACTCTCGTCATGAGCTAAACCAAAGTTGAAACATTAATGATGGAATCAATACGATAAATATAGTTAGTTGAACTTGTGCATGAATAAAATAAATATGGGATGCTGCGAAGAATCCAGCACGAGCTGCTGCGATGCGTCGATATTCAGCAACCCGCACGTCCTGTATATCAGTGCGATGCTGGTGATGATCATCGCTTACCTCTCGTGGTCACTCTACAGGTGCCGCTTCGGTGAACAGTGTAATTAAAGGTACGTGGGTAGTACCTATGGCAGGTATTAGGGACGCGTTTTTGTGCACTTCTGTTCTTTTTATTGTGATTGCGCCTTTAGGGCTGTATCTCATTAGGATGCCATGCCAGCGACGCTCGCTGGCAGCCGTCCTCAATCAAAACATGTAACTTCACTTGGCGACGCATGGCTTGGTGTCTCACGGACGCGAAGAAAAGCCATGAACGCGTTGTTGGCGTCGCCGTGACATCCTCATGAGATACAGCCTCTAATCTTTATTACCTTCATAAATTTATCCAACACAATTTTCAAACCATCATAACAGGTAAGTAACCAATGTTTAAACTTTTGGACATCGGAAGATTTGCGGTTTGATAGCTCATCCCAGATCGGAATATCGGCATTCGGAATTTTAACATAAATATATTTTTTTAGTCTTTTTAACCGCCTCTGTGGTCTAGTGGTTCACACCACCGATTTCAGATCTAGAGGTCCCGGGTTCGATTCCCAGTGGGGGTACATATTGTATTCGGTTTGGTTGGTGGTAGGACTTGTTCTTAGTTCGCCTGGCTACCATCTTATCTAAGTCTGACGCCATAAAAATGATGTTTTCAGCATTATTGTGTTCCGGTAGTTAGATATAAGATAGCCAGTTCCTCAGTAATGAGGGATTCCGGTAGTAGTGCGCTTCCACCTTCAGCCTTATCACCATTTAACATCAGGTGTGATGAAGCCTATGTGCTACACCGTTGTGGATAAAAAAAGACTTTTTATAGGTTTTCCTCTTAAATTAAGTAAAGAACAATTTACTGGATGGAGAATGGTGGGCAGGTTGACGTAATCTACACAGATTTCGAAAAGGCTTTCGATCGATCATTAATTGCAGTGATTTTCAACCTTTTTATGAAAGTATGAAAGAATATTTCGTGTAAATTCTATGAAATGATCGCGTAATTCTCCGATTCACGTAATTCTACGATCAATTAGTATGTATACTAACTTATCATAATAAGTCACCAGCGATCAATCATAAGTCGCCAGCGACAATAAATCGCTGCTAAATTCACGTCCACACATGATTTCGACATCGCCAGCGAGTCGCTATCGACCAAAAGTCGCCGCCGGCCGTGTGGACCGACCATTATGCCATACATCACACAATATGCACTCTATTTTTCAAGAGAAACAAATCCTCTTTCCTCAAATCTTTCTCTGTCTGTACAAACTTCATTAAAGTGACATTATGCTGTCAGTGTCATAGGACTTCAAATTTTTTGCGAAATGTGTTTGAAATGATTTCTTTGAAATAGTGCTTTTTGCATCTTTTGCAATAATGCTAAATCTATAAAATATATCTAATAATCAAAATGGATGGGATGGGATGGCGAAATACACAATAATGGGTGGTTCATGTCCTTCTGGTTGTTGTGATAATTGCACCGATGACACCTTGATGGTGCATTATTATGATCACAGATCAAAGTTACTAGTAATTGGGCTACTGTTGATAGCATGTGCCCTAGCTTACAATCTATTTAAATGTAAAAACCCTAATATGAGGTTGAACTGGTCAGACTTGATGTGCTACTTTCGTTCTTTTTATTAAGTGTTTTCTCAGCTGGTAAGTCTCCTTTCAACATTCACATTATTTTATTAGCGTTGGAAATAATAGAATGCTTTACACATCAACAGCTAGAATAAATTGCTATACCTACTTAGTTCATAGCAATTTTGCAGCAAAAACGATAATCCATATAAAATTCCTTCGGTTATCTATGCATTTTAAATTAGTGTAACTACTTTAAGTATTATTCTTGTGAATTTTAGAAAAAAAACACGTTTTTTTAGTTTTATTTAGGTAGTGCTTTCTGTTTTCACATTTTTTAACATCGAGTATCGTTACCGTTCTAAAAACATGAACAGATATTGTTAATAATATTTTCTATCAAAACGCAATGTAGTAATTCTGTTCATCCTACTAATCCTACTAATATTATAAATGTGAAAGTTTAGATGTTTAGATGGTTGGATGTTTGTATGTTTGTTACTTAATCACGCCAAAACGGCTGAACGGATTTGGCTGAAATTTGGGACATAGAGACTTTGTAGCCTGGAGAGGAACATAGGCTACTTTTTATCCCGGAAAAATATCACGTTCCCGCGGGAACGTCGTGTAGTCCACGCGGGCGAAGCCGCGGGCGGAAAGCTAGTGTAAAATAAAATAAAAACCTTTAATTTTACAAGTTTAATGCTAGATCACTCAAAAGCACAATTTATATTATGAAACTCAAAATAAAAAAACTACAACTATCTAAATGCTAAGTAGGAACTATTTACAACTTAAATAACTAGGATAAAAAAGTGGATCACCTTGCGTTATCTTTCATATTACTCTCAAAATACGCTTGTTTTGCAACTTCGAAGAGTTGTGTGGCGCTCTTTTCCCCTGTCTCTCTGACCATTGAGCTGAGGTGACTGTTTGGGTCCGAAAGCAGAATGTAAGGGTGATCATATTCAGCTACCTGCCCCAAACTCATGACTAAAATCCGGTCTGAATCCATAACAGTGTTAAGTCGGTGCGCGATGGTAAGCACCGTACACGAAGCAAAGTGTTTTCTGATAGTTTGCTGAATGAAATTGTCGGTTCTGTTGAAAAAAAAACAAAATCAATCAATGACTTTCCCGTTATTTTAAAATTTACATTTGATTTCAGATTCCATCAATGAACCATCTACTTACTGAGGATCTACGTTAGCGGTCGCCTCGTCCATGATTAACACCTTGTTTGACCGAAGGACCGCTCTGGCGAGGCACAGCAGTTGGCGTTGACCCACCGAGAAGTTTGTCCCCCCTTCTGTTACTTTGAAATCCAAAGACGTTACCGCAGATTTCATATCCACCTGCAACACAATACCAATTCAACAAACCTTAAGAAAAATTTAAATTAATTGAATACACATAAATATGAACAACGTGTAGAAATATTAAGTGACAATAAAAGTGCAATACGTATTTTTTTGCGTTTCATTGTTACCTGTTCGAGGGCTCTCCATAGATCCGCGTCGCTGTAAATGTTGAAAGGATCCAGGTTGTATCTTATTGTCGCTGAGAAGAGCACCGGCTCTTGTGGAATTATCGAAATTTTTGATCGCAGCTCCTGCAGTTGTATTAAAAATATTTTATGAAAAACAAAATGCTGAAAAAATATTTTTACGATACACGAATAAGCGTGTTTACATACCTGTCTGGCTACTAAAGATGTGTCTAGATCATCGATGGTTATCCTGCCATCGATATAAGCGAATCTAAACAAAGCCGATATTAAGGAAGACTTCCCAGCTCCAGTTCTGCCCACGATGCCCACCTTGAAAAAAAGTGGAGTAACAAGTTTTAATTAATAAAATAAAAAACAAAATAAATATTGGACACCATCACATACATTGTTCCAATACCAAGGTATACTAGTATTATGGAAACTGGAAACAACGACGGGTATTACCACATACCTACACCCAGACCCGAGGAAATATTGAAAAGTTTGTTTTCAACATTTACCCGACCGGGGATCGAACCCGCTCGGCCACGGAGGTCGTCAAATATCGTCGTATCGGAATAATATCGTCTTCCTTGCTAATATGCCATTAAGTTTTATTTAATACAAACATTTCAGTTGATGAATGTGTCAATCAATACGAACAACTTTTATAATATGAGGTCAGACGAATTTTCAATTTTACCTGCTACGATTTTTTTAGCGATTTCGTAGCTTGCCCCCGAGATAACTAAGGGCCGATTTTTCATGCCTTGATAAAGGACAATGACCATTTTTGTATGGCAGCTGGCGTTTTCTTTTTTTCTTGCGGCCATCAACCAAACATTGAAATATAATTTGTTGGCAGCACTACAGCCAATATTTGCAAAGGAAGTATACCTGTAAACTCAGTCCAAACCGAGTGAGACGAGCTAGAACTTAACTTTGTTTTTCATAGTGTTTGTATGAATTACAAAGTTACATTTGCGGTTTTGAAAAATGTTATATACGGTCGAATGGTTCTAACTTGGTTCTGACTGAGTTTACAGCTATACTATCTTGGCAAATATTGTTTGTTATCTATCAAGAATTGATGTTCAAACATTTTGCTGAAATCCGCGAGACAAAAAAATAGACGCCAATTTTAGGCATTGCCTTTTATTCGTCTGGTATCGTTTAATACCTCCAAATTGAAAAGCAAATTGTCGTTTATTCTCTCTTGTTTTGAGATTGACATTTACTTCTACTCTATCTGAGGATTGAAAAATCGGCCCAGTAGTGACTTACCGCTAAATCTTATTCAAACCATTAAGGATGCTGACAGAAGGTAAATATTGAATTACCTTCCAACCGCTTTCTATCACGATGTTCAGATTTTTCAGGACTGGAGCTTCATCGGGTGCATACCGCATATTAACATTATCGAATACTATTTCTCCTTTCGATGGCCATTTAGGAAGAGATGTTATTTCTGAAAATTCAAAAGATGATTTAGTAGAGGGCCATTTTAATCAAATTTAATTGTATTACTGTGTTTGCATTTTAAGATAAGTGCATTGATATCAGGGGTTCGAGAGGTATCTCTCGAACCCCTGATTCAGGATATCCGATTAGGCACCATCTATTCCATACGGAATAGATGGGTGCCTAATGGGATATTAATTGTCATCAAATATTTGTCGCTGTCTGTACAACGATCGATCAATGTCTCCAAACCTATATATCAGGGAGTGCCAGTACAAATCCTAATCGTGGTGAACTTTTCAAACATTGTATTATAAGTAACTAATAAATATAAAGTTTTTATGTAGAGGACATATTTAAGTTGGAACATAAGAAAAACAGAGGTGAACACGCTTGGCCTGCGATCTTTGAGGTTAAGCAACTCTCGCAATGGTCGGTCTCGGGATGGGTGTCCAATTTATCTCGAGCTCCTCGCGTGTTTCGGAAATCACGTTAAACCGTTGATCTCGGCTGCATTTACAGTTGTTAATACTCACCAAATAAGCATTGGGCTCGCGTGGTGTTGACGTGGTCGCGTGACATTTATTGTCTGATGATGGTGATGATATTTTAAGTAGAGTGTGTTTCAGATAACTCTGCACGTGCCTGGCGCGTTTTTGGCGCTAGTTTCAATGCATTTTTTTGTTCTAATGTTATAGAAAAGATTAGTATTCGATTTTTACCGCGCGCAGACTTATCTGACGAGCACTCTAAATAACTCACTGCCTTCAAAGAGGTTCTCCTCAGTTTCGATGCGCGTGTAGTCGAGTATTCGCTCCACACTTGTGAGCTGCGCGATGAACTCGACAAGCATGCGCGCCCCATGCTGCAGCATGGCCGTCAAAGTGTTGCTCTGCGTCACCGCCAACCCCACGCTACCCACCGCTATTATATTTCCTGTCCATGCACAAAAACAAATAAATATTGGACACCAGCCCCACCAATCTCTCTTCGTCTACTCTTAAACCAAATTGCATTGGTATTAGATTGAATTATCTAATGTCAAATGTCAAAAATAAAGACTTTAGTGCACGGTGATACGGTTCACTGATTCAATGTTTGACATTAATTTAATAATAAAATCGGCAATTTCAATTTGTTTCAAGGGTAAGGGCGCAGATAGGTAGATTTCTCCAATCCCAAATTAAGTAGCATAAGCACTTGTATGTTATGGTATTGGGAAACAACGACGGAAAAATGTAAAAAAGAACTCTACATTTATCGCACCGGAAATCGAACCCTCAGAGAAACCCTCCAGCGGTACTCGACCATGGAAGTCGTCAAGAAATCTTAATCAAAACTCAATGCTGACGTTTTTACAAGCTTTTTATTAACTTGCCATGTTAGTTAGTTAGTGGAGACAAATTTTGCAAGCTTAATTTGACCCACTTCCCAGTGTCCGATGGAGCTGAAATTTTGTATGTATACAGGTTTGGCTTAGATGACAGTACAATATATAAGTACAGCCAGCAAAAAAGCTTGTCATGAAAATGAAATTTTTACTACAAACTTATTTTTATCTACAACGGGTAGCACTTAGCCTCCATCACATTAGATGTTAAGTGATGATAAGGCTGAAGGTGAAACCGTAATACTCCCGGAACCCTCAATTACTGAGGAACTAGTATTTTACCAAGTAGATAAGTAGCTCCAGATGTCCAGCTCTAGATACCACTCTCTGGCCAACGTCTATTCCGTTCCGACTCAATACATTTTGTAAGTATTTCAGCTGTTATTATAAATGACAATTTATTGTGGAGCAGGCACTGATATAGATTTACATAGGTACTTAACGCAAGTATCACGAACTCACGATTTGTATTGAAATCAAGCGTGCCGACTTTTTAACACCTACTGTGACGACACAGCCGAAATTTAGTGACGGGAAATCTGAAGCGAAACCATTTTGGGCTATTGCATGCAGTTAATTATCACGTAACGAGGCATTTTTTTATGTTTTGGGGCGCGGTCCGGCTGCAACTACAGACGCGCGCGGACTGAGTCAGCGGCGACCAACCTTGACGTTTGGTCGGGGTTCGGACACGCGAAGTACACATGCATTTGCGTTATATAGTAAATTCTATATCTGTATAATGTTGTTCATGAGTCTCTAAATCAATATAAAACATATCTACATATTATTTGTATATTGATTTATAAATAGACTCATGAACAACATTGGAATTATAATGGATGCTTTCATGTCGTGTCATTTAAGTTATAATTGGTATACGAGAAACATATCTACATATTATTTGTATATTGATTTATAAATAGACTCATGAACAACATTGGAATTATAATGGATGCTTTCATGTCGTGTCATAAGTTATAATTGGTATACGAGGAAAAGCAGATTTAATATGTAAAAAAATATTGTTCACATGTTTTAGGCCAAACTCTGAATACTTGTAAAAAACTTTGTTACGGATTTCCCTCTTTGAAAAACTCACCAAAATCAAGATAGATGAAGACGAATATCACAGTTCCAAGGTAAATCTGACACATGGTGTCTAAATACAATCCAAAAGAACTGCCTCCGCAAAGGTATCCATTCCATGCAGCTGTATGCAGGTCCTGCGAAAATTTATTTTTTAACGATTCCAAGCTTAAACTTTAATAAAGTTATAAGAAATGTTAAACTTAGTTTGATACAGAAACTAATAATAATATTATAGTCACACAGTGTTCTGTACTATTAAACTTTAACTAAATTAAAAGTTGTTATGAACACATTTAGGTTGCCTATATGTTTTTAGGAGATAGGAGCTATAAACAGGGGGCTTTAGGTCTTCAAATTGCCCATGTCCATGTTCATCCATCATCCATATTTTTAGCCAGTACCTAACCCCCCTGTATTCAGAAATCAAAAATATTGCTACATACTTGGTGTTGGTCGAACTCGTTGATAAGCCTGCTCTCTGCGCCAGCGGCCCGGATGGTGGCGATCCCGTTGAGAGCAGATGTCACAGTACCAAACACTGGACTTTTTGCTGTAAAACATTGTTTCTATCATCTAAAAAGAAGAGGCAAAGATGCTTCTATTTTTATAAAGGAACTCTTCTGTATTCATCTCAATACTGATAATGGTAAAAGTTACTTCTGCATTTCGACGATACCAAGAATGAATGGCCCCATTTCCAAATACTTTAAAAAATTTGCACAAGAAATATTTTACACTAGATTTTGCCCTTGGCTTCGCTCGCGTATAATTCGGGGTAACGGATAGTGTGATGATCATGCACTTTTCAACGCACTGCGCCCGCCGCGCTACCTGCTGCCACCCGGGACGGACGCTCTGTCAGCGTGACTGCACGACAGCGGCAGCGGAGGTGCGGAAGTGATCGCATCAAGCGAGACCCGTGCGTGATCCCGTCTCATGGCGCTTCGGTGTGAGAGAAACGCGCTTGAGGCTTGAATTTCTCATTGTCATTTGTGATGAGCTAATTTATTTGCGATACCTCCTTAGCTATTCATTTAAATTATATGGTGTACAGGAGTAGAATAATGTGCATAAAATGTTTAAAACAACGAACGAAATTAGATTCATAAGGATTAATACTGTTAAGAGGTCGGTGGCGGCGTTTTGTGGTTGTGGTCGGTGTCCCGTGCGCGGCTAGTGCATATTATTTAGTATTCTTTGGCCAGGGTAAGACGTTTGAGGAATAGTAATTTACTAACATATTATGTAGGTAGTATTCTACATTTAAAACCATTTTTCGATTTGAACTTACTTGTTCCTTCTAATCTTTTTATGCTCTGCGCAGTCTTCAGGTAGATTCTAAGCAGGAAAGCGAAAAGAAGGAGAAGCACAGCCGATGGGACGAGCGTCCAGTAAAGTGCGATGGCGTTCAATATCAAAATAGCTATCAAGGTGCTGTAGATCTGAAGTACGTCCAGCAAAGATCGGGGCAGGATTTCGTCCAGAGCACCCATGTCTTTTGTGAACCGGTTTAAAATTCGACCTGAAACAAAATATAATTAAGTATGTACTTACTTACATTGCAGAAAAAAAGCAAAATCGTATATAAATAATATACCTAGGTATATGTAGAAAAAGATACATTTTGTTTTCAACTGGTAGAATTTAAACGACACATTGACGATTAAATAAAAAAAACGGTATTTAAAAGGAGCATAATTAGTTATTATTGGTAGTTGATTGGTAGGTTCTATACAGGGTTATTTTTTAAAACACCATATTTTATAATATTATGATCTTTGAATAAAATTACGACATCTAAAATAACAATCGCTATTTAATTTTAAAGGTGAGAAGCGGCAGATATAGTATTTTAGTAGGTATACTTAACCTTATAACTACGAGTATTAAGTGTTATAATAACCTGAAGAACTGGTATCAAAGAAACGCATAATCCCCTTAATCATCGTTGAGAACATGTAGTTGTGCAGGTTCTTGGAGGCGTCGATACAAAGTGACACGAAAGGCAACACTCGCAGGTTGGTCAGGATGACACAAGCGAGGACTAGACAGCCGTGAATCAGCAAGTACTGCCCGGTTGTGAACAGTCCCACTTGCACATCAAGTCCAGGCTCTGTCACAAAAAGTAAATTTTAACATTTATAAATAAATTAATGAATGTAACAATAAGCACATCTTAGATTTCTGCGTGAACTGTTCATTGAAATCAAAACACTTTTGTCGGATTATTTTGCGCAGTTTTATTTTAAACATTCATCGTGGTTCCGTGAGCACCTCCTCTGGAAAGTTGCCGAAACGTCGGTTAAAATAAAAAAAATATAAAACACTAACTACTTAAATGTCGCGAGTGTTTAAATAAACCGCGTGAAATAATCCGAAAAAAAAGAGTGTTCTAATTCGAATGCAAAAATGTTAAACTGTTGTTGAACCTAAATAAAAGACAAAATATAGAGGAACTGTTTTCAACTTTTCTAGTCTCAGTAACTTTCATCACATATTTCACCCCGTTCCAGATTTATTTCTGCGGCAAAGGAAAGCCTAATGTCCTTCCCCCATGGAACAATCTATTTCAATTCCATCAAAATTGGGTCAGTAGTTCAGGCGTACATTGAAGGTAATAGACAGACTTAGAAAATTATTTTTCGCATTAATAAGGGCTCCTTCACATTGGGTCACAATCAGTGTGGCAGCAGCAGGACAGCAGCGCTGCACTGGCTTCTTCCTTCACACTACAACGGTCGTCACACTGCTCGTCTTAGTTTCTGAAGAGGGCTTCCATACATGTTTAAGTAGCGCGGCTGCAGTGCGACTTCTGCGCTTACTGTCGCAGCGCTGCTGACGCGTTACTACAGTCGTCACAAATTAAGATGCCCGTTTTGACACATGGTATTGACCCTAGAATGTAACTTGTTACGAAAACCAAAAAATCAAATATATGCTGATTACTTATCAAAGGTGGATGAAAATAATTTGTTACATTTTTTATCGCATCATAAATTAAGGCAAAGTGTATTCCGCGTATTATTTTTGCGTTTATTCTAAAGTAAACGCAGATTCGATTAACTACGAAACGTCTCGAAAAACAGTTACGTTTTCAGTCTTTATTTTTTTAAATACTAGTGTTGTAACCGTTGTGTGCAGGATTTCGAAATTATCGTTATAACCACTTTAATAGATTAATTTGTAAAATTGATCTTTTTTGTGTGAAAACTAGATTGGCGCCTAAAGCATTAGTGAAATTATGAATTGGCAACAATGATTTCGATAAAACGGTTTCTAGGCAAACGCACACTTATCCAAGGAGAACGTTTCGAATGAACCGAATGAAAAAATAATTAAAATTCTATGTATAAAACCTAGACAACCTTGCACACCATGTCGAATCGTCACGTTCACCTTTCCAGAGATTTCTTAAATCACGTTTCGTTCGGCTTGTTCGAAGCGTTCGCATCGGACAAGCGTGCGTTCACCATAAGCGGCCTGTACACGTTGGTCCAACCACTGGCCAATACCACGTACATTGGCACTTTTGAACGAACAAGACGTTTAAAAAGGTTCTTTCAAAAGTGTTAATATACGACGTATTGGCTAATGGTTGGGCCAACGTATACAGGCCGCTATGAAAAGTAATGTAGCTACTCTATGAACATGTCTATGCTGTGAGCTGTAGTTAAAATACTTGCACTTTTAGAGCCAACGCGCACTTGTGATTTTTAGTCGACCGATAGTTTAGTCGGAATCGTAAGACGATCGTGATCAAACTGTCGGCCGATAGTTTAGTTTTGAGAACCTGCGAGCACTTGTGATTTTTAGTCGACCGATAGTTGGTCGATAGTTTAGTTGAATCCGGGCGCGCGCTCACAGTCCTTTATGCACAGGCCGATAGTTGTCCGATAGTTGTATAACTGTAACTATAACTATAGTTGTAGTAACTAGGTATTGGCCAGTCATTTTCGATAGTTCGATACTGAATGCGCAGTCTACCGATAGTTGGGCTATAGTTTAGTTGAATACAGTGCGCGCGCTCACATAGTCCTTCATGCACATTACCGCCCGGCCAATAGTTGTGCGATAGTTTGATCGTACAACTATCGGCTAGTAATTTTCGATAGTTTGATCGGTCGATAGTTTAAGCGCACTGACGATTGCCACTGCCATATAACCCTATACTGAATCCGAGAATCACCAAACTATCGCCCGATTAAAAATCACAAGTGCGCGTTCGCTCTTAAATAAATTATGCAATTTAAGTCGATTCGATTCAAGTTTATATAACATAAAAGGTCAATTTATTCTTTAATAATATGTTTATTAAAAGTATAAGTACCTAGGTATATAGTAAGTTTAACATTTTATAATAATAACTTTAGTCTTAATCCACATAAGTTGCAAACCTACTATAATCGATTAGTTACTCAAAACCTTAATCGATTAATCGCGAGAATCGATCACAGATTCGTTTGGTTACATGCCTAATCACGTCACTTTAGCATGTGTCAAAACGGGCATCTTATTTTGTGACGACTGTAACACCTAAGGCTCGATTTCACCAACAGTCGATTACCGCATGGTTTACGCATGTGCTTGGTGTTCGTATGGGCTAACCAGCGGTTAACCCATGATTAACGTAACCGACTGTTTGTGAACTCGAACTCGAAAGTTACTCGGGCCTAAATGTGAAGGCGCTCTAATGCCCGGGGTCACACTATCGTAATACGCCGATAATCAACGGGATATGCCATATTCCAACAAGGTCTAGCCACACTATCGCGATAAATTTACCGCGGTAATTCACGCGATGTTGGACATCGGCATATCCCGATAGTGTGGCCTTGACATCATAAAAACCAGATAGGTACCAGATTCTTGTAAACAAGTAAGAGATATAAAAAAGCGCATATATACCTGGAGTACCGCCCTCTAAAGATTCTTCGTAAGCCGCCATGTTGTTTGACCTAGAGGAAAAAAATCACTTATGTATGTATTCAAATGGAAATTGTATATTTTTTTAAATATAAATTATTAACGTGAAAATTAATTTTCATATCCCTGCATGGTGGTTTTTCATACAAAGACAGTAGGTAGGTTTCCTAAACAAAATAATTAGGTAATTAAAATTTTGCCCACAAGATGTTCAACACTTTTTGCCACAAGAACATCGTTGTTTGTCATAAATATCAATGATTATCTTTAGATTGGCGGGAAATTGATCTTATAATATTTATTTTGCTAAGAAAATAATACAAACTACTTATTACAAAATGTTTTCACTATTTAGAGCTGTTTTGATGAACATCTCTAAAATTATTGGTACCTACATAAGTACCTGCATTATTCGTTAGCATCGTGGTAATAGTGTATGGCGATTCTCACACTGCACCGAACTCTGATATAGTTTGTGGTAGTGCGCTTCTAAACTTTGGCTGTAAAATCTTGAATGGCATACAAATCCCGCAGTGTATAACACACTCACGCCGCATCTCCGTCCGGATGGTGCGGAAACCGAAGGCAGAGTGATAATGCACAGGATGACCGGTAAAATTAAAACTATTCCTTGAAAGACCATATAGAGGAAACTATTCTCATTTATAAAAATATTCAGATATTTGTTCACGGGGAGAGCACTCACACTCACCAATAGCTGACCCAGAAAAATAAGCAGATATTTGTTGGGGAGAGTACTCACCAGTAGCTGACCCAGTAGTCGATAGAGGCTGCCGCCGCCGCAGCCAACAGCACCATGCCGATGGTGAACAAGATGAAGCACACGCTGCCGCCCGAGCGGAAGTACGCCACGATCACCTCCCAGCGCAGGTTGCCCGTTCCGCGCTCCTCCGCTTGCATCGTCTGCGCTTCGAACTCTGTCGGCTCTTCTTCGGCGTTCACCGATATCGATCGCGGCAGACCTTTCATCTCTTTTGATTCTGTACTCTGGATATGAATTGTTTCTTTAGCATATTTTTTTGGAGTCGTAAGTGTTGTAAGTGAAGAATTATAAATGGATGAATGTTATATTGTTAACGATAACTGTATCAAGTAAATGTCATGATTTAGAAGAGAACTGAGATGAAATTTTAACAAACCCCGTATAATGAAATACGTACTTTTCGAGGCTTTTCTAGTTTTTCGTCATATACCTAGGCTAAGTTAAATGGCCTTAAATACGACACCGGTCTTCGCAATGTGGTTTTGTAAAGTTAAGTTCTTACTTTGTCTTTGGTACTAACGACATCGAAATAGATTTCATTTTATATCACAGAAAAGAGTAGAAAAGCCATTAATACTATAATAACTTGAATTTGACCTTGAAACAAAGATATTCTGAAATCTTTAGGGCCTGTTTCACAATGTCTAAGTAAGTTCTCATTAGCTGCTACTTGACAGATAGTCCATACAAAACTGCCAATTAAACTGGAAAGTATCTCAACATCGGACATTGTGATACCGCACAGCCGTCTCTATCCGATAGAGAAGGCTGTGGATACCGGCAGTTAAACTAATATTAATTTTTACACCAACACCGAGTGTTGATATTTGTGAAGTCAAAGAGTCATGATCATGATAGTGTTTATTGCAACTCTTGGAAATCAGCAAATGTGAAGTGTGTAGCTGAGAATTTCTCGATTACTTTCAACAAATTCTCGGGGCCACCTCGATTCGACTTATTGGGGTCGAGAGTGCATGGATTCACATCTCGAGAGCTGCAGCTTGGATATTATTAGATATCCAAGAAACTAAGCGTGAAGAATATTTTTATTAAACATGGTTTCTTTGAACTATTTCCAACCATAGAATAAATGATGAAACAAACGGTATATTTATGTCCTGTTTATGAATACACAAACTCTCAAAAAATAGGTAATAAATAGACAATACCAACTTACCACTCCTGAACCGACGCTTTCCCCGTCCTTATCCTTGCCTTCCTGTAGTGATAGCAACAAGGCGGAGAAGTCCTTCCCAGACTTAATAAGCTCGTCAAAGGAGCCCATATTCTCTATTTGACCCTATATTGAAACAAACAGAATTACACATTATTATAAAATTATGAGTGATCAAAATCTTTATACATAACAATTAACGTTGCTAAGCGCAAGATCCGAGAACGGCTGGAACAATTCGTCTAAATTTTTTTCATCTCTTCGTTATGGCCCGCGGAAGGTTTTTATGGAGAGAAAAGACATAAAAATTTGTTAATTGGAAAATAGTAAGATAACACTTTTCTTTTCCCATACAAACCAGCTGACAAATGATCGACCTGATTTTTTGGTATGGGGATAGTTTGGGATCCGGAGAGTGACATAGGTTACTTTTTATTAGGATCCCGCGCCACGGGATAAGGGTTTGTAGTTCACGCGGGCGAAGCTGCGGGCGGAAGGCTAGTTATATAATAAAAGGTCTTAGAATACTATATTGTACAAAATGTTCTTGCAAAACACTGTAGTTCACACGACACGACTCCATATCACTCTTATGACCGATTTCATATTAGGTTTTGGTTAGCCAGAATTAGGCAATTATACATTACACGCTGTATCAGAGCTGAGCTACTGATGCAGCCGTGGAAAAGCAGCCAGCCTACGCTGTGAACCTAGTACCATCTTGCTAGCTACCACTCAAACATGACGCCTTATCACAGGAACCGGCCCACGTTGAGGACCTCTGGTAAAGCTACCTTCATGTTGGTTACCATACCAATGATACAAAAGCTTAGCATTCAGCACGACGATGAAGTCGGCAGCCTTGAGAAAGTGTATCTGGTGCGTGACGAGCACGCGCGTGGGCCTGCGCAGGTACCCGCCTGTTGATGCAGCCTTATACAGCAACCGGCCCACGTTGAGGACCTCTGGTAGAGTTACCTTCATGTTGGTTACCATACCAACGATACAAAAGATTACATCGTTCAGCACGACGATGAAGTCGGCAGCCTTGAGGAAGTGTATCTGGTGCGTAACGAGCACGCGCGTGGGCCCGCGCAGGTACCCGTTGATGCCGCCGTATGACAGCAACCGGTCCACGTTGAGGATCTCTGGTAGAGCTACCTTCATGTTGGTTACCAATGATACAAAAGCTTACATCGTTTAACACGACGATGAAGTCGGCAGCCTTGAGGAAGTGTATCTGGTGCGTGACGAGCACGCGCGTGGGCCCGCGCAGGTACCCGTTGATGCCGCCGTATGACAGCAACCGGTCCACGTTGAGGACCTCTGGTAGAGCTACCTTCATGTTGGTTACCAATGATACAAAAGCTTACATCGTTTAACACGACGATGAAGTCAGCGGCCTTGAGGAAGTGTATCTGGTGAGTGACGAGCACGCGCGTGCGCCCGCGCAGGTACCCGTTGATGCCGCCGTATGACAGCAACCGGTCCACGTTGAGGATCTCTGGTAGAGCTACCTTCATGTTGGTTACCAATGATACAAAAGCTTACATCGTTTAACACGACGATGAAGTCAGCGGCCTTGAGGAAGTGTATCTGGTGAGTGACGAGCACGCGCGTGCGCCCGCGCAGGTACCCGTTGATGCAGCCGTCGAACAGCATCCTTCCCACATTCGCGTCCACTGCGGATAGCGGGTCGTCCAGAAGGTAAATGTCCGCCTGGTTTTGGATACGAAATAGTAGATTTCATTACAAGTGCGGAAAGCCTGTCATTGCAAAGAGTTCCGACAAATGTCTACCCGAGCCGAGGCGCAGCCGAAGGTGAGGGTTGACAGTCGGAACAAGTTGCAATGACGGTTCCGCACGTGTACTGAACAGCTATTTTTAATACAGTTGCGAAAAAATGAAGCAATTTAATAAAATAATAAAACACAATAAACTCAACTAACTAATCGTAAAAGAATTAAGCAGAGACTTTTTTTTGTTTTCTTCACCCATTCTGGGTTCGCAAAGGAAACTATGATCATACAGCCAAGGCTTCAGTAGATTTTTTTTTTGATATGAAATGAAAATTAAATTAAATTAGATGAAATGAAATGAAACCTAACAAAAGCAATCCGAATCCTACAGGAGCGCCTTTCCTTGTTTCTCTCTTTTACCACATCGTTTTCCATTAAAGCCACATTATTGCACTAATTCCACCATACTAAGTACCTACCATAAAAACCAGAAAAAACTAATTTAGAAAATTAAGAAATAAGGTCCCTCATTTTCTTTTCACTTACTTGCGCAAACTCCTATATGCAGATACTATGGTAAATAGTGCACGTCATACCATATTTAGTAATCTGTGGTCATACAGCCAATTTTATGTATTTGTTATATTCATAAATTTAATTTGGCCGATACTAATATCAATTTAATGTATAATTAAAATTACTTTTAAATCTGATATTGAAACAAATTATTAGCTTCTTTTTAGAAATATTTGCATGAATCATAAAAACTTCTATGATTTTTTTTTTAGTAAAAACTTCGTGGTTGTTTTTTTCTTTTTAATAGACAATATTTTGACAGTTGGGAAAGAAAACGCACGAGTTCGGGAAAGGTAAAGAAAAAGTTCGAGTGTGTAATAGCCCACATCCCGAACGCTATACGTCCACAAAGTACCTTTGTATATACGGAAACTATACGTCCCTGCAATACGCCACTTTTTGAGCAACTGTATTAAAAATGAGTGTTTATTAAGCTTTACATACATCTTAACTCCTGTCGCTTACGTAATAAGAGTAGGTAGTTTTCAGTATGCAACTTTTAAGCTTGATGTGCGGTTGACTGAAATATCAGAGACGTTAGATTTATTCCTAACAAATCTTAAGCCCGCTAATTTAAAAACTTTATTTTCTCTAAATCTACCAGAATAATTCTGAGCAAATTATAGGAAAAAAAAATATACAAAAAAACCACCAGCCCCGCAATTAGCTTTCATTTAAAAATGGTTCAATCAATTTTGTTTTTTTTTTTATGACAATTTTGCCTATAATAACAGTAAGTAAGTATAGCATTGTGAATGCATAAAAATAATGTAAAATCTTAATACTTAGCAAGTTTATAAAGTTGTAATCTATTTTCATTTGAAAAAACCTACTTAGTTAACGAAACCAATATCGTCGAGTGACCAAAAATAAATTCCACTGCACAAACAAGCGAAGGGCATAATATGTTATTGAATTATGAATCGTTGTTTGTGCGGAAAATAAGAAAACGTCCATGCCTCTCTGTAGACGGCGCGGGCCAAATTGATCCGGGCCCGTTGACCCCCCGACAGGGACACCCCCCGCTCGCCCACCAGCGTCTGGTCGCCGTAGGGGAATTGCTTGAAGTCCTTCTCGAGGCAGCACGCCTTGCACACCTGAACGAATAACAATAATTGATCACGCACAATTGTGATGACCACATCTACTGTGTTCCACAGTTTATTGAAACGAAGGTTTCTCATGCAAAATTAAGTAAATTAAGCTAATCCTACCTTACTAGAAAATAGTGTCCGTAATCCAGGGGGGCTGAACGTTGTCTCGCCGGCGCGCGCGCAACTGACAAAACGATCTCCACACAACCCCCGATGGGATACTCTTACAGCTAACACTCTTATACTACACAATGCCCTAATAGGCAGCTAAAACTTTCCCGGCGCTTTTCAAAGCGAACACACACGGGTCACAAGTCCGTACCCGGACCGGGCGCTCCTCACGGCTGCTTACGGCCAACTGAGTGCCGTGTTGCGCGGACGGCGCTTGGCGGCGAACCCACGAATGCACGTGAATGAATGAATCACGCGCGGCGTGAACATCCCCCCGCCCCGGACAGTAGCAAACTGTCCGCCAACTCAATCTAAGGGCAGGCGAGAGAGGGTAGCGATCGCTCGCTTCAAAACAGAGTCCCCCACCAGGACCTCGGCAAACCTGGGCACACCATCCGACCCCGGATGAAGCTGAACAATGCGTCCTAAACGCCAGCGGAGGGGCGGCAGGTTTGGATCCTTTACCAACACGAGGTCTCCAGTCTTGGGTGGGGTCGTCCTATCCGACCACTTAACGCGTTGCTGCAAAATGTGCAAATACTCCAGATGCCAACGGCGCCAAAAACTCTGCGTAAGCTGCTGGAGCAATTCAAATCGCGAGAGCCGTCCGGAGGGCACTTCGGAATAAGGATATTCCGGCAAGGCGTTAAGCGGTCTGCCAATCAAAAAATGGCCCGGCGTAAGGGCCTCTAAATCATTCGCGTCCGAAGACAACGGACACAACGGACGCGAGTTGAGGACCGCCTCAACCTTACAAAATACGGTCGCGAGTTCCTCAAACGTGAGGACCGTCTCCCCAATAACGCGACGAAAGTGAGTTTTAGCGGCCTTTACAGTTGCTTCAAAAATCCCTCCCCAGTGGGGGCAGGATGGCGGGGAGTACTGCCATCGTACCCCTCTGCGAGAGAGTGTGGATCCGATCTCAAAATTATTCCTATCCAAAAATTCACAAACTTCCTTTAAATACCTATCGGTGCCCTTGAAATTGGTTCCACAATCGGACCTGATTAACGACGGCATTCCGCGGCGAGACACAAAACGATTCAACGTGGCTACAAAGGCTTCTGTGGTGAGGGCACTAACCACCTCCAGGTGGACCGCTTTAGTGGCCAAACAAACAAATACACACAAGTAAGCCTTTTCCGTTCTAGCATTACGAAGCCGCGATGTCTTAACGGTAAATGGCCCCGCAAAATCCGTTCCAACTCCTGAGAAGGGCATCGATTCGTTCACTCGATCGGCAGGCAAATCACCCATCTGGGGCTGCATCGTATCGGCGCGCAAACGATAACACGGGAGACAACGAAAAATAACGGATCGGATTATTCTCCGCGCTGACAAAATCCAGAACTCTCGTTGGAGGAGCGCGGTCAAAGCATTACAACCGGCATGAGCATTCTTTACAT
This sequence comes from Crambus lathoniellus, assembly GCA_949710035.1. Lineage (NCBI taxonomy): Eukaryota > Metazoa > Arthropoda > Insecta > Lepidoptera > Crambidae > Crambus > Crambus lathoniellus. The sequence goes on from OX453297.1 coordinate 20,183,182, forward strand.
GTCGGTCTGTAATCAATAGTCTAACTAACGGTCCATCCTTGGGGAGCAACAAAGGGTGGCGTGATCCGTACGGCAGGTTGGCATGTCTGAGCCTACCTCCGACACGCAGCAATCCGGTACTGTCCAAGAAGGGATTCAACCGCACCAAGGGTCCCTTCAACTTGGACTTACTTGAGCGCAGGGCTTTCAGCTCCGGTTCAAACTCTCGCTGTTGCGTCACTCGCAACCAATGCAACAGGGCGTCTTGCCGCTCTTGTGGGGCGAGGACCGGAGGCAACGATTTCTCCTGAGGCTGGCGACAATTTCGCACAAAGCGCCTCATCCAAGCAGTCACGCCGAGCAACTTATCAAGAGAACTGTAGCGGTCTAACAAAAACTCCATCTGCGGAGCCGCCACCGTCTCCACGGCGTGAACACGCATGCCTAGGTCTGGGACTCTGGCCACAGCCGGGGTGGCAGGCCATGAGCGCTCAGGCCGTAACAACCATGATGGACTCCACCATAGGTGGTGGTCCACTAACTCAGGCGCCTCGCAGCCGCGGGAGGCACAATCTGCGGGGTTCAATTCGCCCGGTACGTGGCGCCAAATCAACGGGGCCTTTGAAGTCTGAATTTGTGAGACCCGGTTGGCCACAAAAACCTCAAGGGTGTGGACTGAACTCTTCAGCCAACAAAGGACGACCTGGCTGTCAGACCACGCAAATATCGACTCCAAGTCGACACCGTTTCCCAAGGTGTCGGCAACATGATTGAGTAGCCGTACTAAGAGAGTGGCGCCGGACAACTCCAACTTCGGAATGGTTAGCCTAGTCCGAAGGGGGGCGACCTTACTCTTGGCCGTAACTAAGTGTACGGCGACAACGCCTGCTGCATCCACCGTTCGGATGTAAACGGCTGCCGCGTATCCGCTTTCGGACGCGTCACAAAAGCCGTGCAGGGAGGCTTTAAACTTTCCCGAAGGCAGCATTTGCCTCGGTATACAAACCCGATTGACGTCGGGTAGGGATGACACGAACCTCACCCACTCTCGTAGGAGGCTACCAGAGAGGGGCTCATCCCATGACAATTCCGCAGCCCAGAGCTCCTGTAGGAAGCACTTCATCGAAAACACTACAGGGCTGAGCCAACCGTTCGGATCAAAGGTACGGGCTACAGTGGACAGCACCGTGCGTTTAGTCCAGACCTTTGGGTCTGGCAGTTCCAATCTATATGTGAACAAATCCGGGACTGGTCGATACTGGACTCCCAAAACAGACAGCATGTCTGGAGTCTCCGGATTTTCAAAGAGGAGCGGCTCTTGCTGGTGGTCCTTAGGCAAATCTGCCAATAGGTCCGGTGAGTTAGACAGCCACTTCCGCAACTCATAGCCACCAGCCCTCAAGAGCGCAATCAGCTCATCACGTAAGACGAGAGCCTCATCTAAGCTCGAGGCCCCCGTGCAGATATCGTCGACAAATAAGGCCCCCCCCTCAATAAGAGCAGATGCCCGGGGATAGCGTAGCCGTTCGCGCTCTGCGAGCTCCAAAAGCGAACGGATCGCCACAAAGGGGCTCGACCGCAAACCATAAGTGTTGGTGTTCAGCTCGTAAGCCAACATCGGATCCTGGGGATCCTCACGCCAAAGGATGAGCTGGTATCGTCTATCCTCCGGGTGAATCACGGTCTGTCTGAACATCATGCGGATATCGGCCACAAAGACGACAGCGTGCCGGCGGAAGTTGGTCAAAACATCACAGACATCGTGATGCAACTTCGGCCCCGCATGCAGACACTGATTCAACGACACTCCGGTTGACGTGGGCGCTGAACCATCAAAGACCACGCGGATCTTCCCATTGGAAGTCTTCAAAACAGCGTGGTGTGGCAGGAAGTAATGTTCCACATTACGCCAGTCCAACTGCGAGATGGACATGTGCCCAAGGTCCAAATACTCCCGCATGAAGTCTATATACTTCTCCTTGAATGCGGGATCCCTGGCCATCCTACGCTCCATGGACAACAATCTCTTCTCGGCCATCGGTCGGGAGCTCCCTAAAGGAGGGCGAACCGCCAAGAAGGGCAAGCGGGTAATCAAGCGACCCGAGAGGAGGCGCCCAGTGTTGTTCTGGTAGAACAATTCGCACTCCTCGGCTAACGGATCCAACCGCTTGGCAGTGGGGGGTTCCTCCACCTCCCAAAACTTTTGGAGAACGTCGGACAAAGTAGAACCGACAATGGTCTGGCGGTCTACCGACGGGGTCTCTGGTGTCTGTGGTACCTTTCCCATCACCACATGACCCAGCGACGTGGACAAGGCGACAAGATCGGCTGTCTGCAAAACTCGCTTGCTTCCACACAGTACACGACCGAGGACATCCGCACCAATCAACAAGTGTATTGGGCCCGGTCGGTGGAAGGAAGGATCAGCCAAAGCCAGTCCAGACGTCAGCTCAATCGTGGATGGCGGCACTCGCACTTGCGGGAGTGGTCCAACCACCTTATCAAATACTATCGCCGAAGCACCGATCTTCGGCCTTGGCGCGAAGTGGGGGGAGAAGGAGAACTCAACTCGACCAATCGGATCAGGGATCCGCGAGTCTCCCACCCCCCGTACCGCTTCGTGATGCGGCACAAGCAAAAGACCCAGCTGTCGGACAAGCCACCTGGACATTATGCACCCCTGGGCACCTGAGTCCAAAAGGGCACGCACCGTGACAACATTGCCCTTAGGTCCCCAAACATTCACGGAGGCTGTTGGCAACAGCACAAGCTCCGGAGGGGTGGTTGGGTCCGACAGGGGCGCCATTAAAAATTTTGGGGGGGTACTTGTCCCCCTCGCGCCTGAGTCGGCGCGCCAAATGTGGGACGCTCGTACCGGGCGAGCGGGTCCCAATCGGGTACATACTGGCCCCGACCAACAGCACTCCTAGGTGCAGGGTAATACCCGTGTGGGGCGTGCCTCGGTACATAGTACCCCAATCGAGGCCTCTCCATTAGGGGGGGGGAGTAGCAAATAGGGCCCGTGCCCATCGCCACCGTGGCGTACTCTTGGGGTACCCCCCTACCCCCGCCCGTGGCGGGGGCGTCTCTCCTATAGTTCCCCCTCTCCGGGGGGGACTGAACTGGGGGGCTAAGCCCCGCCGAATCTCTAGGGGACCGGTTCCGGGCTGCCGGGCCCCCGCCCGTGCGCGAGGAATTCGAACCCCGGTCGCTCCCGGCGTCCTTGCGGTCCAAACAAAGGAGGGGGTGATGCCTCCCTCCGCAAAGACGACAATCCTCGGTCTGGGGACACGCCGACTGCATGTGTCCCCCCAAACACCTATAGCACCATTGGCGCTGTTTCGCAACGGCCCTCCGTCCCTCTGGGCGGAGGCCTCTAAATTTGGCACATTCTTGCACCACATGCCTATCTCCCCTGCAATACCTGCACCGCTCACTCGGTGCGGGGGGAGGGGACTGCTGGAAGGCAGCATAGCGATTGGTCGGGCGACGGGGCTGTTCCCTCGCCGCCACCATACGACCAACACCTGGAACCGGGGCGGGCTCCAGGTGGTCCGTCACCCTACATTCGTCCTCCAAAAAACGAAGGAGGTCCGCGAAGGGCGGGAGATACGAGGCGCTGTCGCCTCCGTACCTCTGCTCGAAACGCCCCTTCATTTCAGCGGGCAATTTGGCGAGGACTATGTGCAGCAGTACAAAGGACCACTGATCCACCGGCAGGTCCAATCGCCTTAGGGAGTTGACCGCTGACAGTAGCGGGTTCAGCAACTCCCTCCGTAACAGGTGTACCCGCGTGATTCGCGGGAGGGCCAAAATCGTGGCCACGTGGGTGTCCGCCAGTAACCGGACATTCTGGTACCTGCTAACCAGAAGCTGGCGAGCCACCTGGTAGTTGTCGTCACTGATGAGCAGGTGCTGGACTACCGCGCTGGCCTCTCCTCGCAGGGAGGAGCGCAAATAGGCCAACTTCTCACTAGGGGATAAGTCCCGTCGTGAATCCACCAAACTGTCAAACAAATTAATGAAGCCCATCCAGGCTGACAGATCCCCATTAAAAGTGGGAATCTCCAAGGTAGGCAATCGGCCTAGCAACGCCGTCGGGGTAGGTTTGACCTCCCCGCTCAAAACCGGCTCCCCCTTCCGAACAGCCAGGGCCCTCTCAGCCGCCTCCGTGAACTGGTCAGCCAGCTCATAGGCCTGGGCTACATCCTGCTCCAGCTGTTCCGACACGGCATCATCAGCTGGGGGGTTCTCCATATAATACGCGCGACACTCCATGGCGTGGCGCTCCAGGTCTTGCAGCCGAGCTGCCAGCCCGCCATACCGAGCTAGCAACGCGCCTACCCGGTCGGCTCGGTCTATTAATGTGACCGCACAAGCAAGCCAACGCAAAACTCCTTGGATGCCAGCCCTGGATACGGAGGTCGGATTCGTAGGAGCCATTTATAATCCGTTGAATAAACAAAGCAAACAAAGAAATATAAAAGTGGTAAACATCAACAAAAAAAACAATAGAAATAGGTCGCGTCACGATAATATAAAACACAATTAAAATTCGGACGACATACACGGACCCTACTATTTTCATAAATTATTAGCAACTTACCAATTTCAAGGGCTAACAATATAACGGTATAAACAAAACGTATAGGATTAACGGTATGGCATACCTCGCAAATCAACTACTAAACCGTTATCAACAAACAAAAACAAAACTATTTTTAATAATAATACTCGTAATTTAATACTACTAATAATTAAAACTAGTTCCACTTTTTTAACTAGGCAAGCGGACTCGGAACAAACACTAGTATGTGGTACTAATAAACAACACTTTCGAACGAAACTATTCGTCAAATAAATCCGGACACACAAAAAAAAATATACACATCTAGGCGAGTAAACTCGTATCAAATCACTAGTATGTGGTACTAATAAACACACTTTCGAACGAACTATTCGTCAAATAAATCCGGACACACAAAAAAAAATATACACATCTAGGCGAGTAAACTCGTATCAAAACACTAGTATGTGACAACAATTATATTAGTGTCTATCTATTATCGGATCCACCAAGTGAGAAACATTCGCTTCGAGAATTTACTAGAACAATTTCTTAGTACTTCAAATCGTCTCGGGATCTTCAAATACCCTCGAGATTTCAACAAAAAAAAATAATTTTTAGGTACGCTTTTTAGGTACGCTTTTTACTATGAAATTTTATGTAGTTAATTTTAATATGAAAATTAATTATATCAACTAAGCTCTGCTACCAAAAATATGATCACGCACAATTGTGATGACCACATCTACTGTGTTCCACAGTTTATTGAAACGAAGGTTTCTCATGCAAAATTAAGTAAATTAAGCTAATCCTACCTTACTAGAAAATAGTGTCCGTAATCCAGGGGGGCTGAACGTTGTCTCGCCGGCGCGCGCGCGCCTGACAAAACGATCTCCACACAACCCCCGATGGGATACTCTTACAGCTAACACTCTTATACTACACAATGCCCTAATAGGCAGCTAAAACTTTCCCGGCGCTTTTCAAAGCGAACACACACGGGTCACAAGTCCGTACCCGGACCGGGCGCTCCTCACGGCTGCTTACGGCCAACTGAGTGCCGTGTTGCGCGGACGGCGCTTGGCGGCGAACCCACGAATGCACGTGAATGAATGAATCACGCGCGGCGTGAACAATAATATTGGACCCCTTTACTTAGCTTGGTCAGTTTGAACAAACTTTGATTTTTATTGTAAGTTCTAAGGTTCGTTCTATGTTATGGTATAATAAAAGTGGTACCTATACCTAGTAAAAAGAACGGACGTAAGTATGATTGGAATTGGAGTTGTCCTGTTGATTACTATTTTAATAACGTACAATATGTTTGATATAATAACAAGATAAGTTGTAAGTTAATCATTAGGGTTGGTTAAAATCGAGGCTACCAATTATGGATATGTAGCCCATAATTCATTCAAATTAAACTCAGTTGAAACGGTTTTCATGGGGTTTTTCCAAAAAATATTAAAGATATGGCTGCCATAAAATATACATAAATCTAAAGATAGTTGTCGTACTTATTTTACTTTATATTGATATTATTTTTTCACTTACTATACATGACACGATTTCGTTCGGTTAATAATTTTTTGTTTGTTGTTTATGAACCATAGAAGACTACATATTAAGTAGTCTTTTGTTTTATAAACTTATTTTACCTTCTTATATTTTTCAGCGTCAAACGGCAAACCGAAGAGTATATTTTCTCTGACAGTGCTGGGGAAAAGCCATGCCTCCTGGCTGGCGTAGGAAAGGCTTCCAAACACGGAAACTGAACCAGAGGCGGCGGGCAGTTCTTTCAGCAGTAGTTGAAGAAGTGACGACTGAAAAACAAATAAGTAACTATAGTTAAATACTAAATTATTATATTCATTAAAACACAACAACTAATCATTTCAACTATGGTGGTTTAAAAGTGAAAACATATTTGGTCATAGTTGGTGTGTCGCAAGCGCTTTATTAGCCACTTGCGATGGCGTTGCTTTCTTTAAATGTGTGACAAAAAATTTCGCCATCTTCCATTGAACATTACCTTCCCAGAGCCCACGGAACCGATGACGGCACAGAGCTTGCCCCGACGGAATCTTAGCGACATGTTCTTGAGAGCACAGAGGTTGGGGTCTGCAGTCCAGCTGGCTGTGACGTTGCGAAGTTCCACCGCTGTGTCGAAGCCTGGTTGTGACAGCGAACGACGCATCTTCTGGTTTGCTGGTGGGGCTTCTGTTAAAAGACGGTACTATAACTATATTTTATGTCATTATACTAACACAACTATATTAAAAAAAAACGACAAACTATTGAATACTGCAACAATGTTATTTTGTTAACAGTACGTTATTCGTATCTAAATAATACGGGAGTCTATAAAGGAGATATTTAGTGAAGTCTACAAAAGACTCACCAATAGAATTAATAAACTCTGAGTACATTTGGAATGAAAGTGGTCTAACATTCTTCTCTGATTTTTCCAAAGTAGGGCTGAACTTGCTGAATATGTTCCCTGGTGGCGATTCGTAAGTGCCCTTTGTTAAATCAGGACGATCATCTGTAAAAACAAAAAAAATCTAACTCATCTTAAGAAATATTATCTTATTCTAATACATTTAACTATACCGATGTGCGGAGTCGTCGCATTCGGTAAAATAAAAATCTCAAAAAGACATAACCAATAAAACTTGGTCATTGTAGTTAATTAAGCATTATCACGATAAAGTTAATGGGAAAGTTAAATGCATTTTCCTATTTTGTGTAATATTAATTATCATCTAATAGATGAGCATCTATTGCTGACATGATCATGTTAGGAAAAGAATTAGCATTTTCGAATTATGCCCATCCGAATTACTACTATTAGACAGTAAAACTGCACGCAATATAATATAACGTGAAGTAAGCTTAAACTAAAAAACAATAAATCTATTCGGATGACATACGGCTGCTATAGTGATGATGTTGATGATTTACCGTCGCCGCACAAGAGACAAGACCAAGAGCCACACCACACCACACGCGACAGCCACAAGCGCCGCCACTTGAAGTTAGAAGTAGAAACTACTGACGACATCCGGCCTCAACTGAACCGTGTGCGGCGAGTTCATATAATATGTATGAAAAGTAAACTACACGGTGCCCACGGTGGCGGCGGACGTTTTGTGGTTGTTGTCGGTGGCCCGTGTGCGGCCAAGCTTAGATACAGTATAACTAAGATTATTAATAAGTATAGAGTACCTACCAAGATAGTATAATCATAAAGCGCTAACGCATTGTTATTTTAGTTATGTAAGTTACTTTTATTACTAGTTTAGGTATTCTATTCATCTTGCATGCTCTAATATTATATTTCATGAGTGAGTTGAGTATGTTTTTGTCATAATGTTACAGAATTTGTTATTTTGTTTCATCTTCTTCTGACGACCGATTTGGCGCAGGTGTTGGATACATACCTTCTGCGCCGGAGGTCTCGGGTTCGATTCCCGAACAAGACAAATATTTTTGTACATGAACATGTATATTTGTCTTGGTCTGGGTGTAATCAATGTATATTAAGTATGTATTTACAAAAAAGAATATATTTAATTTTATCCGTTATCTAGTTTCCCACAGTTTCTTAGGCTAAATGAAAACTACTTTGGAGCTAGATAATTTGATTGCAAGAATGTATTTATTTATTTATTGTAATTACCTAAACCAAACCAAAATTGTACCAACATAAGTTTATCTTTGGGTTGAGTAGAACCGAGTTTAAAAAATTTCACACGTACCAAGGTTAAGAAATTCTTGGATCCTTCTGATGGAAACGACGAGCTCAGCAGTAAACGACAATACAAGTGGTAGAACCAATGTAATGTTAATCTGCGCCGCATTCATGAACTGTTGCAGGGGGTAAATCTGGAAACATTTGGAAGCCATTATATATTATAATTAGTAAAAAAAACTATAATTATAAAATTACTGATACATGTATCCTGACAACAAGGAAACCGACGCTTATCATATACCTACATACTTACTTTATATACACCCACCGCACTTTATATAAATCGCACTCATTTTATCTACCACGGGGTAGCATTTGGCCTTCATCACATATGATGTTCAGTGAAGATAAGGCTGAAGGTAGAAGCGCACCACTCACGCAATCCTCAACCACTGAGGACTGGCTATCATCTCTAACTTTCGGAACACAATAATGCCGAAAACAGCGTTGTTATGGCGTCAGACTTCAAACATGTCGTACGAATTGGCTATTTGACTATTGTTCAAATGTAGATATTTAATTATGACAAAAATATAACCGCCTTCTAAAAAACCACATCAAAAAAGTAAGAAATAATTCCTCACCAAATAAATAACGTAAGTACTTTGAAGTCGGGCGTGAAACATGTAAAATTTTTTGTTGTTTTTGTTAAAACCCGCCCGACTTCAAAGTACTTACGTTATTTATTTGGTGAGGAATTATTTCTTACTTTTTTGATGTGGTTTTTTAGAAGGCGGTTATATTTTTTTATAAAAATAATTTTTATTTCACTCTTTTTAGTGCATCGTGCAGGCAATTTACGTGTTTTCTGGTTAATAGGTATGTGATTAAACTCAAAACCTCCTTTTTCGAAGTCGGTTAAAATACCTTGAGGTATCCCCTTTTTAACAAAACAAGAATCATCTAAATCGGTTTATAAACAAAGGAGTTATGCCTAAAGATACGTATTAAATTCACATAAAGTGGTAACGAAAACGACAGTATTTTCAAGATTTCCTGAAAACTACTGAACCGATTTCAAAATTTCAAAAAATGGGACCAACTTGGAAACCAACCTGATGTAATAACGTTTGAACCATTTCAATCGGTTCAGCCGTCTTCGAGTAATCGGTGGACATACATAAAAAAAAAAAAAAAAAAAAACATACATACAGACGAATAGAGAACCTCCTCCTTTTTGATTTAGAAGTCGGTTAATTAGAAATATAACATTATTGAATAGCAAATGTGAAAAAAGAAATTCAATGTGTATTATAACAAGCGAATTATGAGTTACTTAATTGTGACTCTAGCTATCTCTTTCTAAAACGAAATTTTCTATGGCGAGAGTATGGCGCTATAGAAATGTGACGTCACATTTCGATAGTGCTCTCCTTGTCTAATTAGAAAGATTGATGCTCTATATCGCTGAAACTATGCAAGATATTTGAAAATAAATACCTACGTTGTGTTGCTACTAATTCAATAAACATTTTAAGACAATAAAAAAAAATTGTCAAGTACCCAATTAGCTAACAAGGCGGACTTAGAACAAGTCCCACCACCTACCAAACCGAATACAATATGGAACTGGGAATCGAACTTGGGACCAAACTGGTGGTGAGTTGCACTAGACCACAGAGGCGGTTAAAACATGGGCCAAATTTCGGTGCTGGTGAGTGTATTGCCGTAAGGTTTTTATCACAGTTAAAACACATTACCTACCACAAACGCAATTTTAATTCTAATACTCGTTTAGGCCGACCTCGTTTCCCCGTTACAGTACATATAAATTCTCCACACATCACAAAAATGCTTTTCCATTCTTCCTGTTTCGTTTGATGAAATTTTGTTGAGCCAATTTCAGTGTCCCATGGGGAGACCCGACCGCCATTACTTACTAAAATACATAACATTGCTGTTGTTTCTACCACACGGGAATCAAATTGCTTACAAAATTTTAATATCACACTACGTGGTTTTAATTTTTTAAGTTAATTATAAAAGTCTCAAGTTAATATAATAAGAACATATTATTTTTTATCGTAACCGAAATCTTAATTCTTCATTCGCATTCTTGGGCAGTTGAATGTCAATGCACTTTCCTTATCATTTCAACGACGCACTTATACATTATCTAACTGGTTATCTTAAAGATTTACTATAATATTAGGCTTATGATTAGTTCCACTACTTGAGATAATCCTTGTGAGCAAGACCAGTAGCCAGGTTATTACGTTATGTTAAGATGTAATCATTTAAAATTGAATTTGTAAGTAAGTAATCTTCGAATCAACTAACTACTTGACGAATTAAACCGCACACTTGTATCAACAATTACATTGGAAATAGCTTATTACGTATAGTAATTTATAAAAATCTGGTTAGAATTTTATGGCCATCAGTAGCCTTTTCATGAGCTGAGAGAACAATATCATAGTAATATTGTGAGCGAGATGGCGCTCGCAATGCGTAACTCCGACTTTTAATCAACATTATACTTCAACATCGCAATAACAGCTGCTGGCTGGGGGCTGGGTATTCTTCGTGATTGCAATTCGGCACCGTACAGTCTTGCATCTATAACTTGGAATTTATCCAATTGCTATAGCTACTTAAGATTTGAGTTCTGATTCTTGTTTTACAAACCTCTTTACCAATTATTATTACATACGATTAGGTTTGATAAAACACATTTATTTTTCGGTTACGAGGTTAACAACTAAATTATTTATAAACTTATCTTAATTAACAAACTAATGTTTAGAAATTATTAATAAATAAAAGGATTTTATCGAGTTAGTAGTAGTCTTTAAGGCACTTACAATGTTAGCGGTCATGGTGTTGCCGAAGAGAACGAACACCAGTATCGTGATGAAGAGCGCCGCACGCTCGGTGAACATCATAAACCCGAGGAAGATGGTGCGGAAAATCTGGGCGATGCGGACCTGCTTCAGCTCTGCGGCACGCTTCTCACCCACCACCTTTTGGAACGGCAACTCCCAAGCGTACATTTTGATAACCTAAAATAATAAACACTGAGACTGATCACAATTTACGATTCAGTTACATATTCATCATTATTAGCCGTAAGACGCTTTTAGTATTTTCTTCATTATATGGATGGATATACCATATTTCTAAAATTAGCGACAGATATCGAATAGCTGCTAATCCATTTTTCCGTGTTCTCTTAAAATTAATGCAAGCTACTTTCAACTCTATACATACATATTTTATCTTGTTATGGTAACCTTCAAGTTTTTGAACTAATCTAGATTTTAGATTTCTAGATTATCACATCGATATATTGAGTCGACACACATTTGTGTCAATCACTCTTAGTCGCAATAGTCTATTAATCTTATCGATTATTTATTAACGCCACATTTTACTTAGATATCTGGGTTTCAATGTACAAAGATCTAAATAAAATATACCTACTTAAAATTTAAGTAGGTATTAATAGAGAAAAAATATGTTTGATACTTAACATTATTTTATTAGCATATGCATACTTTAGATTCACTTTGCTAGCTTATCATTTGAAACTGAGACATTATGTAATCATTTGTAAAGTCCTCACCTGTATTCCACTTATCACTTCACTCATTACTTTTATTCTTTCGTCTGTCTTTTCTGCAATTCGACCTCTAAGCTGTCCGATAATGCGACCGAGAAAACCTGAAAATAAAAAAATATAAAATAAAACAATTTAAAAAACTATTAGTCAGGCTATTTAGTCTAAAACTTCATGATTATTAATCGCATTAATGGGTCAGGCCCAATGATATTTTATATGTAGATGCGTTATCTGAACTAAACAGTGGCGACGAAAAAGTAAGGTAATTGCCCGAAGTTTACTCAGTCACATACAGACCCTTGTCGTGTCAACGCGCTGTAACAATTTTTCGATTACGCCTCAAATAATAAACTTAATGCCTTCCTGTGTTTAGAGAAGTTGCAAAAACTATGCCGGATCTTTATAAGACAAGAAAATTTATTCATTTCATACGTAATTATTGAAATTATAAATTTAAATTAAAAATTAAATAATTAGTGATGACTTTTGCGCTGTTGCCAGTTCGTCATGCATGAGCGAGTAAGCTTGCAAAGTTTTGTGAACGCATGAAAGAGACAGAAAACTGACATATAAGACAGTGCTTGCCATAATTTTTTATCTCTTTTTGACACTGGGGGTTTGTGTATATATATGTCACTGACTAACATTATTTTGGTGAAAAAGAGATAGATATGCGGAAATGACTTTTGTTAGGATATATATAATATATTTTGACAACTTGTGTTTGGTTTTTGTTTCTTTTAACGTGTAGTACGTCATGAAAAACAAATTCGCCATTTTAAAATGCAATTTATTCGAGTGTAACGTGTCTATTAATAAAACGTCTAATACGATTAGTCATCGGATACTTAGTTGAAGAAGAGGTGCAAAGTGATCTTGTACAAAATTACTTGTTGATTGTTTATAAGCTGCTAACCTTTTTTTGTATTCCTCAGTCATTAGATAGCAGTGATACCTCAATGTGTACACGGCCACAGCCTTCTTTATCGTCTAGAAGGCTGTGATACGGCACATCGCGTTTTATGGATTGACAATACATGTAGGTATAAGTGATTAGTTAGTACTCCTTTGAACTCCTCTTACCTTGTATGGGCAATGCGATGATGATCAAGGCGGCTAAACCTATAAGAGCCGCGGGGCCCGCCTGCAAGTACCCCAGGTAGCATACGGCAGCCAGCTGGATCGGTATGATCCAGATGTAGTGCAGGAACAACATGGCCAGGTCGAACCTCTGCATGTCGTTGGATAGGATGTTCACCACTTTACCCGCTGCCGTATCGCCGAGTGACGCGTTGTTCATACGCATTAACTAAACGTAAAACAACAATATGTGTTTTTAGTATGATCAGAAGGTACCTATATGCCATGATTAGAACGGATAAATAAGTAAAAACAATCAATGATTTATGTATCATACTTGTATCACTTTACACAAAAGTTGGAAACGATTAGGTGACCAAAGTTGTGAAATCAAACATATTGCACCGATCATCTGTGTCGGTGAGCTGAGAAATACCCTCTATATCTGGAAAAGTAAGTAAGTCACTCAAAATATCAATCAATGAAATATCGGTTTCCTACTGAAATGCATTTCAACCACCCTACAGATCTTCATTGTCACCAAGCGAGGTTAAAGTTAAACTACTACTACCTACAGGTAGTTAAAAAAATCAGTACAGAGATTTTACGGGATGATAGTGTCCATCAATACGAACAATTTTTACTATGGGGCGACCACGGAATCGCGTAAAAAATATCAGCTGTTCCATACAAAAGTACAACATCGACTCGACTCAAATGTATGGAACAGCTGATATTTTTTACGCGATTCCGTGGTCGCCCCATAGTAAAAATTGTTCGTATTGATGGACACTATCATCCCGTAAAATCTCTGTATACTGTTACTATTACTATTTTTTTTACTACCTGTATATTCTGTGGCTATACGCTCTCCGCTTGTATAAGTATAAGTAGTAGTATATAGTGTATAAGTATATATTAAAAAAAGCAATAATTATTAAATACCTTTCTATACATAAGTGAACCAGTAGCGACGCGCAGCTTCATCCCGAACTGCTGGCAGTACAGGTTCCCGTGATGGTTGAAGAAGGCGGCGACCAAGTTGCTGCCGATCATGCTCACGGCGTATATCACCGCCGTCTGCTGCGACATCGTCGAGCCCACCGACCAGTACTGCAGCAGCAACCCGAACAGGATCGGCGTTGCTGTTCTGTGATGATGATACGAATATATAATGGTATTGTCTTGTTTTCATAATAATTTGCCATTATGGTTTTCGTTCATAATTCATAAATATTTATAATTATTTCAAATTTAATATTCGTTAGCACTATTCTTATTTATACTAATGATATAATCATTTAGTAGCAAAAACTCTCATTTGCCATAAAATGAGATGCCATAATAACAAATGCTTTATATATTAGTAACTATAAAATATCATTTGTCATAATCATTATATATTTGACATAATAATATCACATGTCTTATAACGTTTATTCAACCTAAAGTTATATAAAAAAAAAACTTTTTTAATACAGTTGCTCAAAAAGTGGCGTATTGCAGGGACGTATAGCGTTCGGGATGTGGGCTATTACACACTCGAGCTTTTTCTTTACCTTTCCCGAACTCGTGCGTTTTCTTTCCCAACTGTCAAAATATTGTCTATTAAAAAGAAAAAACCAACCACGAAGTTTTTATGATTCATGCAAATATTTCTAAAAAGAAGCTACTAATTTGTTTCAATATCAGATTTAAAAGTAATTTTAATTATACATTAAATTAATATTAGTATCGGCCAAATGAAATTTATGAATATAAAAAATACATAAAATTGGCCGTATGACCATAGATTACTAAATATGGTATGACGTGCACTATTTACCATAGTATCTGCTTATAGGAGTTTGCGCAAGTAAGTGAAAAGAAAATGAAGGACCTTATTTCTTAATTTTCTAAATTAGTTTTTTCTGGTTTTTATTGTGGTAGGTGCTTAGTATGGTGGAATTAGTGCAATAATGTGGCTTTAATGGAAAACGATGTGGTAAAAGAGAGAAATAAGGAAAGGCGCTCCTGTAGGATTCGGATTGCTTTTGTTAGTTTTCATTTCATTTCATCTCATTTAATTTAATTTTCATTTCATATCAATAAAAAAATTCTACTGCAACCTTGGCTGTATGATCATAGTTTCCTTTGCCAACCCAGAATGGGTGAAGAAAACAAAAAAAAAGTCTCTGCTTATATTCTTTTACGATTAGTTAGTTGAGTTAATTGTGTTTTATTATTTTATTAAATTGCTTAATTTTTTCGCAACTGTATTAAAAATAGTTGTTCAGTACACGTGCGGAACCGTCATTGCAACTTGTTCCGACTGTCAACCCTCACCTTCGGCTGCGCCTCGGCTCGGGTAGACATTTGTCGGAACTCTTTGCAATGACAGGCTTTCCGCACTTGTAATGAAATCTACTATTTTAATACGGTTGCTCAAAAAGTGGCGTATTGCAGGGACGTATAGCGTTCGGGATGTGGGCTATTACACACTCGAACTTTTTCTTTACCTTTCCCGAACTCGTGCGTTTTCTTTCCCAACTGTCAAAATATTGTCTATTAAAAAGAAAAAACCAACCACGAAGTTTTAAAAAAAAAATCATAGAAGTTTTTATGATTCATGCAAATATGTCTAAAAAGAAGCTACTAATTTGTTTCAATATCAGATTTAAAAGTAATTTTAATTATACATTAAATTAATATTAGTATCGGGCAAATTAAATTTATGAATATAAAAAATACATAAAATTGGCCGTATGACCATAGATTACTAAATATGGTATGACGTGCACTATTTACCTACCATAGTATCTGCTTATAGGAGTTTGCGCAAGTAAGTGAAAAGAAAATGAAGGACCTTATTTCTTAATTTTCTAAATTCTTTTTTTCTGGTTTTTATCGTGGTAGGTACTTAGTATGGTGGAATTAGTGCAATAATGTGGCTTTAATGGAAAACGATGTGGTAAAAGAGAGAAATAAGGAAAGGCGCTCCTGTAGGATTCGGATTGCTTTTGTTAGGTTTCATTTCATTTCATCTCATTTAATTTAATTTTCATTTCATATCAATAAAAAAAATCTACTGAAGCCTTGGCTGTATGATCATAGTTTCCTTTGCCAACCCAGAATGGGTGAAGAAAACAAAAAAAAAGTCTGCTTATATTCTTTTACGATTAGTTAATTGAGTTTATTGTGTTTTATTATTTTATTAAATTGTTTAATTTTTTCGCAACTGTATTAAAAATAGTTGTTCAGTACACGTGCGGAACCGTCATTGCAACTTGTTCCGACTGTCAACCCTCACCTTCGGCTGCGCCTCGGCTCGGGTAGACATTTGTCGGAACTCTTTGCAATGACAGGCTTTCCGCACTTGTAATGAAATCTACTATATTTCTGAAATCTTAATTACAATCATAATGCCGAGATTTCCCTTTAAGTGTTATAGAACCTGTATACCTGTATTGGGACGTCTCGCAACTTCCCATTCGGATACAAATGATTTCAAACAAAAACTAATAATACAAATAAATCTAAATAAAACTAGAAATGGATTAGTAAGCGTATGTTTGTGTGTGTAACTTTTATTCGTAAAAAGAAATTATGTCTTGCAATAACAACTAACCACGTGCTTATGAAAATTTATCATCGTTAAATCACTCTACAAGATATGAAGAAGATTTCATATTTTCATTGATAAGTAGGTAAAGATACCTACACTAAATATATCTTTCTATTTTTTATTAAAAAGATATACTTACTGCTAACTTTATATTTTAATTCACAATTTATGAATGAAAACACCAAAAAATTTAATGAGTAAATAATGTTAGTAAATAAAGTTAAGCCTACAAGAGAAAAAAAATCCGTACACGAATACCCAGAAACAGGGAAAACGTGTTTTTCCTGCAATATTTTATTACAATCAATTTCTTACGCATAAGTGAATCAAATTGATTTATTATAGATTGCATACTGAATAATATTTTAGAGGTCGTTTATTCTTAACTTTTAATGTTTGTGAATGTAAACTGATTCAACGATATACCTAGGTACCTACTAGCTGCCGCCCCGGAACTTCACTTCCATGGAGTTTTGGGATAAAAAAATAGCCTATGACCTATACTCAAACATATCAAATATACACAAAGAAAATCATAAAATTCGGTGAAGCCGTTTCGGAGGAGTTTGATAACAAACACCGTGACATGAGATTTTAATTATTCTAAAGTTACAGTACAATTTTTTGTTTCAAGCAAGGAAAAGGATTAGGATTAGTATTCGTTTTTGACCGGTGCGCAGACTTATCCTGCGCGCACTCTACTAGAATTCTGGGTGTAGTACTCTTTGGTGTAGGCGTTATTCTAAACATCCCAAAAAAACACAGGCCAAAAAAAATCCGACGATCGCACTGAATTACACGCGGGACGAAGGGAGTCGCGCGCGACTTTATAAATATGTTGCAAACAAAAACAAGTAGAAAAAAACATTACCTTATAGAGACATAAAGGAACTGCATGATTCCTCCCGGGATATATTCCAACCAATATGTTTTGACTAGCACTTTCGTTAGGGATGGCATTCGCCCTTCCGCCTTCGCTCTCGCCTCCTCTTCCAGCCATTTTCTAAAAGAAAATTAATATACTTAAGGACCTATTATGAAAGCCAGAAAACGTATCTAATCGAATATAAGTATCTTATGGAAAAGTTGTCAACGAAATTGTAATATTGTAAATTGTATTGTAAGGCTAAGTGCTACCCCGTTGTGGATAGTCGAAAACTTTGAGGCCTAAGAAAAAAAGAAAAAATGGTTGAGAATGTGCAAGCAGCGCTCTTTCATATGATACTCCATATGCTCTAGTAGCCCCACTTCGAATTTTTAAAACTCCCTCTCAGTGCCGGTTGCAAAAAAAATATAATTATTTTTATTGCTCTCTTATTTGCAAACTAGTTGGGCAAACGTCATCCAGTACTACTTTAAATTTCAAGTTGATTATTATGCAATAGTAGTTCTCGAGATAACCAGCTGTGACAGATAGGCGGACACACAGACTGAGTCGCACCATAAGGGTTCCTTTTTACCATTTTGGTTCGGAACTCTAAAAAGGAATTTAAATAACTTTTTTTTAATGGCTATTAAATTAATTACTTAGATGAAAAAATTTTCTAAGTCGGTACCTACTGTAGTGGCAGCTTCTCTAGCGTTTGAACTTTGAACCACAAAACAGAAAAACAAAGGGTTTTGTCAATTTTTTTACCCCTATTAGAATTTATTGGTAGTGCTCACTTACATCCTTTGCAAAATCTATATACAAAGTTTCTACTGAATCCATTGAAGAAATAAAAAGTTTCATACAAAATCTTATTCCCTTTTTTACCCCCTCAGAGGGGGAATTTCCAAAAATCCTCTCTTAGTGCTGCCCTACACTCCCCAAGGAACATACATGCCACTTCTTGCGCCTAGTAGTTTCGGCTGTGCGTTCTCTTGCCAGTCAGTAACGCAAGAGTTTATATAGATTTGATCAAAGTACGCACCAAATGAAAGTTTAATTATTCCCAATTCATCCATAATATTATTTTTTTTAACGTATTAAAAAGTGTTTCCAATCAGTGGTTGGCTAAATTTAAAATGTAATATTTGAACTTTTGTCTTTAAAAAAAAATCGACTGGATTGAGACTAAAATTAGCTTACATTTGATATGTAGGTAATTCAATTTAATTACTCTGGTTAGTCTTATTTTAGTTACTCTGGTGTCCCACGGGGTATTATCCTGGGCCCTTTATTATTTTTATTATATATAAATGACATAATGAAAGAGAAAATGTAATAATTTAAAATTTAACTAAATTTGCATACTCTTCTGAGAGTGGGGCATATTGTACTTTTTTTAAATTGTATACATCTTATCATACTATGTTCTCTGCAAATAAATAATTTCATTCATTTTATTTCATTAATAACTTATAGGTAAGTACATTAATAATGCTTACTTACAAGTTTATGCCTGGCAATTTCACACCTAACCATCGATTTCGATAATGCCCTCTATGCAGTGTTTAAGGCGATACTCGGAAAAAATGTGCTGAAGCGAGATAGCAATGAGAAAACGACGCGCGCGGGAGCGAGACCGATTTTGCAGATTAGGCAAAAAAACACAAAATCACTTCGTATTAAAAAACTACAGCGATTAAAAAAAAAATGCTTCTATACGATCCTCAATATTATTGGTGGCCACTAATTAAACCAACTTCCAATAGTGTAAGTAACCCCATTTAAGAATAATCTTCACTTTTCGTATTTTTTAGAGGTCTTTTCGAAAAGAAAAAGTGTCGAGGCAAAATCATAAAATCGTGTTTTTGAAACTATACGATTCTAGATAAAGGTATGAAGAAATATATATCTTATTACCAGATTTGTAACAACTGTAACTGTCCTATAGTTTTAAATCAAAATGTCCATATTTTTCTGAGTAGCGCCTTAATCACTCATGTTTACCTATCAGCTTATGGAATACTTTTTATTGAACATTCCCTTTGACTCAACATTTTATAATGTAACAAAGAATTCAGCCAAGCAAACCATGTGCGATGTTTTAATCTAGTGAATCTAGCTCGACATTCATCTTTAATTCATTAAAATTAAATAACAGAAGAAAATCCTTAGTGCCTTAACACACTAGCGAGTTCGCGGCGTATTACGATCTACGTTTTGTACAATCAGTGCCACAATGGATTCTAACGAGGAAGCTGTAAGCTTTGTTACTCCGAATATGGAAACGAAAACAAAAGCAGATAGAACTACAAAATGGCGTCAACAGCGCTGTCACAGTTTAATTTTAATCTAAAGCATAATATATTGATATATTGTTATTTACTGTGGCGCTGTCTTTGCGGCGTGTACCTACGCCACGCACATGTTGCGAACTCTCGTCGCGGCGAGTTCCCTGCGCACTCGCCCCGCTTTTCACTCGCTCGAAACTCGCTAGTGTGATAAGGCCCTTAGACTAGGCGTCACTAAATACATTTAGATTTATTATTATTTATATATGTTATTGAACTGAAATTGTAACAAAATTATTATTATCAGTACCTATAACTTAATTTTTTAAACACGAAATGGCTATAAAAAAATATTTACAACTTACACGCTTCACACTATTAAATATCTCGGCTACAAACAAAAGTATGTTAAATCTATTATAATTTAATACTGAGTATTTAAAAATGTATGCAAGAATTTATTTGTAGAGACTATTTGAAAATAAATATCTGTTTGAATTAATGTCTTGATTTTCTGACTGGCTGGCTGTTATTGTCATACAATAAATTAATAAAATTGATGTTTGATATTTATATCCTAACTTTTTTATTTATATAATGGGCTTTAATGATCACCTCATACGTTATTTACTGGTGTCACACGCGGAGACTAACTACCGCACATGTATAAATTAGTTTATTCACTAGGCCGTTTTACTTTTATTATATAGCAAGAACTCGATAAAATGAATTAGTAGGTAGGTCACAATACCATTGTTTGCTAGCTGTAAATGACAGTTCATCCGCTTAATTCGTGCCGATACTTGGAAATGGAATGGAAATATTTGGAAAACCCGTTTCCGTGAGAGAACTAAAGGACCAACTCAATTAGTTCAAACATTTATCTTTCTCTTTGGTTTAAACCAATTCTAAGTTTGAAGGTTTTTGATAACAAAATACTTCGAACTTTGAGAATGACAAGCATTTGGAATGATCTTTTTAAAGTTAAAATTTAAGTCGTAAGTAGTTATTTTCTATCAACATTTTCATACCAGTAAAACTTCTTTACTATATAGGTACGAAGAAATGCAAGTCCTTTTTGGTGTGTTACAAAATTTCATGCTTCATAAATTGTTATATTATGGCCTCAAATAAAACTGAAATTGAGTTGCCGCGCAATACTTCATTATGTTGACAATAAACCAATAATTTATCTCTTTGCCATAAACTTATATTTTTAAGATTAGATTACGCATCGGTCCGAGAGTTTTAATGATGGAATTTTTTCTTGGAGCCACGCGTGCAGAAACACATAGAAACACATACGTCTACGTATTAAACACCTACACCATAGATTTATAATTTAGTCTTCGCTTTCGCTACGACAAAGCGAGACGACATCATAAATCTATGACCTATATACACATATCGTTCCGCGAACTCTTGAATAGAACTATCGCTACTGAAACAAACCGTTGGTTAAGGCTGCGATTCTCCAAAATAGGGTATTTTAAATTATGGATTACTCGCAAATCACAAGTACTTAAAACTTCGAAAAAATATATGTTTTTTTTCCAGTTATTTATCTAGTGCTTCCGGCCGTTTTTTTTTATTGGTGATATTTTACTGTGTCAAATAAAATCCCAAACATCCGTTTAATCGTAATCCAAACATCGTATTACTTGCAGTATACTTGGTTTTAGTTAATGAAAAATATACGAAAATAATTGTCTTTGATTAGCCGAGGGATTCCGGCCGTCATAATTTTATTTTTTTTATTATTTTATTTTTTATTGAATTTTAAGTGATTTTCGATTCGAGGGGCGCTCGCGAGTTCACAGTTCACTGCTGGCTGCCGCTGCGTCCGCGTGAAGTGAGCAAGCGCTCAGCCGAGCAAGCGTGAGCGTGCCTATTTCGGTCGGGATTCATCGCTTTAATCTGACACCGCCATTTCTGGTAGGATCTATTACTTTGAAGGCCTGCGCAGACGAGGGACTTTTGTCCGCCGACTTTTGTCCGCCGACTTTTGACCGTCAGTCAGCGCGAATTCAACGTATATCGACAGTTATTCCACTCTTGAAGGTATAGCGAGGAATCAGGAGTCGCTAGATAGCTTCAGGTGCAGAATAACCTTAGTTTTTGTTAAATTTGCAGCGACTTTTAGGTTATGTCGGCGGAGAAAAGCCCCTCGTCTGCGCAAGCTTTTATGGGCCTACGCAGACAAGAGTCTTTTGTACGCCGACATAGCCTAAAAGTAGCCGTGTTCAACGTAAGCAAATGTTACTCGGACCCGAAGTTCTCTAGCAACTCCTGATTCCTCGCGAGACCCTCAGGAATGGCATGACCATCGTATGCGCTGAATTCGCGGTGAAAGTAACCACATTTAGGTTTTGTTGACGGGCAAAAAGGCCCTCGTCTGCGCAGGCTGCTATTATCAGGTGATTCTTATATTTAATATAAGTACCTTTCTAACATGTCGCCTGCTAACTTGGAGTCGTATTGATGTTTAGCCGGTACCAAGTCATATTCTTCTAAGTCCCTTTTCGTGCCATTGTAAAACATAGGCATCATCCAACAAAAGAAAAACCTAGATATCAAACTGGGAACATCTTTTTGAAGAGGAGATTCTTTGTTGCTTTTTACTGTTTTTGGCGCATGGCCATTCACTTGTTTTTTGCTTTCCATTATAACTATCGAACTTAACTATTTCATGTACGTTCACTTATTTTATTTATATTATTATTGCACAAAATTTGACATAGCAAACTTTCACATAGGTATATTTTTTATATTACTGGCACGCGAAGATCTGCACTTCACGATATTCAACTTAATACTTAACTACAAATATGTTGTGCACATGTTTTATAGCAGACTTAAATATTGTAATATAAAAATCTAAACAACGTCTTGAGACTAACACGCTTTATTGCCAACTAAATTAAAGAAATCGGTATCATTATCGCATACATCTTATCGCATCAATTATAAAACCATTCCCCTAATGATATATTGTAATATTTAGCATTACTCTTAATTTACTTTGTGATGAAACACATTTTTGAAACTATAAAATAGGTAAGTACACAGTACAGTTCCGTAGCCGAATAGCAAAAAACGGAACACTTATAGATTCGTCATGTCTGTCTGTCTGTCCGTCCATCCGTCCGTACCCCCCCCCCCCCTCTAACTTTTGAAATAAAAAGTGAAAAATCTAGTAAAAATATATTATGTAGATCTTAATAAAAACTTTAAAGGAAAATTTGTTTGAACGAGATATAGTAAGTTTTTTTAAATATAACACATTTTCATGAACCGCAAATGTAACTTTGTCATTCATACAAATATTATGAAAAACAAAGTTATATTTTGCTGACGAAAAATGATAATAGAACTTTGGCTAGTTATAGGCATCGGTACGTAAAGTGGGTATGGAACCCTTTATGGGCGAGGCCAACTCGCACTTCGCCGATTTGATCATTATTGAGAGTAAAAAAAAATATTTGATACCTACCCAACAGTAGAAATTAAAATAGTTCATGCAAGTTATTTTATTATTTTATTTTATTGGTTTACCAACAATTGTTACACTAATTCATTCTTAATTTTATGACTTAAAATTAGGTGATTAGGCAAGTGTACAATTAATTACAGGTAAACACCACATGCGTTTTTAACTTATGGAGTCTTCTAAATGTTTGCGAAACGTGTTTAAGGTTACCGAGTGGATATCGCTGGATTTGCCAAAACAGTTTAACAGTCTACTCAATCTAGGGACAGGAGAACTTGAACCGAGTACCGTTGAACGCATTGGAGGCAACAGGGGGACTACTTGAGATCTTGGCATTCTTGAAGGG
This sequence comes from Crambus lathoniellus, assembly GCA_949710035.1. Taxonomy (NCBI): domain Eukaryota; kingdom Metazoa; phylum Arthropoda; class Insecta; order Lepidoptera; family Crambidae; genus Crambus; species Crambus lathoniellus. Next base: position 20,206,726 of record OX453297.1, read on the forward strand.
ACTCTAAAATTAAATTTTTGTAGTAACTGCGGACAATCGATTTCATTATTAAATAGTTTATATAAGAAGAGAAGATCATTTATTTTAAGTCGTTTTTCTAAAGATGTGTAATTAAAGTATTTTAGTCGGGATTTGTATGAATAGCCTTTTCTACGCTTACCGACTGAGTATGCTAAGTGCCATAAATATCGTTTCCGAAGTCTTTCTAGTCTCAGACAGTGACAAGCATATTGTGGCCTCCAAACAACGCTGCAATATTCCAGGATGCCAAGAACAAAAGTATTGTACAAAAGTCTCTTCGTATGTAGTTTTCGAAACTTTTTACCATTTCTAATGACAAAGCCCAGCATTTTAGACGCTTTTTTTGTTATATTTTCAATATGTTCCTGAAATGTAAGTTTCTTGTCGAAGGTTACGCCAAGGTCTTTGATGGAGCTAACCTCTTTTAGTACTGCCCCATTGATAAAGTAATTTGAGTTAACAGAAATTTGTTTCCTAGAAAACTTGACAAGTTGTAAAAATATGATTCTTTGACATAACCTCTGTTGTCGGTAACAGTAATTTTGTAGGAGGTTCAGTATTTTATTCGGAAGTTTAGTTTTGTTGTTGAAAGATCCACTTTTTTAGGAGAAAATGTAATTTGAACATGCTATTATTTGTTTGTTAAATTGGATATTTTTTTATCGGTATGTTTTGGGTTTTTTGTTTGTCGGTAATTCATTAGAACGCTGGTTAATTAGAATAATAGTCGGCCACGATCGCTGGAGATTAATTGATTTTCGGAACCAATATTATTTCCCAAAATAAATTAGTTGGAGTGTATGGGCTTTTAGGTTATTGCATAAACACGTTGTACCTGTATGAATATTAATGAAACTCAACCAGAGTGTTTTTATTGTATTGTTTTTTATTTCAGCGTACTTTTTCACCTATTAACGGAGTAAATGGTGTGTTCTACTTCGGCTTCGAACGCGCTAATTGTGTACGAATTACGATAAAACCAATGTGGTCTTATTTTTGGCAAGATATTTAATGGCACATAATTGTTTTCATTCATATTCACCCGATTGACATAATCAGAGGAGCATCCTAGATCTATATTTTAGTTTTCAAATGATGACTATAGTTAAGTTTTTTTTTCTACATTCATACGGGTGTTTCTCAATTTTTGATAAAATAAAATTTTATTTATTGATAATGGTATTCAAATGCAATTGATGATGAATTTAAATAGATTTGGTCTTGATCGTCATAGAAAAAATACTTGCCAAGCTCGCTTTTTTTAAATATTAAATTAAAATGGGTTGTAAATAAATCGCCCTCCATGAAGGTCATCCCAGAGCCAGATCCACAGAAGTGGATCCTATAATCCCTACATAAATATTGTCTATGGAAAGCACAATTAAGTCATATTTTTCAAATAAAAGATCCTACTATTTTATCATTTATAAATCTATATTTATCTTAATTAATAACTATAATAAAACGACTGAAAAAAAGCTCTCCATGGTAGTGACCCCAACAGATCCCCTGAAGAAACAACCCCTACATAAATATTGTCTATGAAAAAACCAAATAAGTAATGTTTTGAAAATAAATGTTCCTACTATTTTATCATTTAAAAATCATTATTTATCTTATGAATATGTAACACAGGAATTATTTTATCTTATTCATTTATTAATTTATCTTATGAATTTTTATCCATGGAACCAGGGATGTAACCTCCACGGATGTGACTTTGTCTGTTCAATCTTTGATTACATAACCTCCAAATCAGGAATGAATGTGCATGTTTAGCCTAGCCACGTGTTTTTTACACCGAAACGCTCTAACTCACATAACCTAATAAAATACTTGTAAACGACGTTTTAATAATGAACATTTATTTTTATTTTCACACAGATGTCACGCCACTACCGGTAGGAACCGACAACTGAAATAAAAAGATGGCATCTCTGACCTTGTCTATGTTTATGGCCAGTTAAGTTCGAAAATGCTCGCGTTGTTTTTTTGGCATGGCCGGTGTGACATTGATCCATGGAAGTGACAAAAAAATTATCACTATTTTTATGAGAAACTTATGTAAGTATTTTCTAGTAGCTTCTTAAACATAATGTTTTTTATTTACAAAGTAAATACATTTAAGGTATTAGTAGCTTACTTTTTGACACATTTTCAGTAACAGATAAAACAGCATTTTTTTCTTTTCAAAACCTATATGTTCACACTCACGGAAAGGACAATTTCATTCAAAAAATATTAAAAATGAACTAAAATTTGAATTGAATATACCATTTTCTTTCTCTAAATATTTTATATATACTTTAATATCACAAAACACAACTGTATCATTTAGTTCCTACCAGTACGATCACAATATTTTATTTGGAAAATGAGAAATAGGAACAAAACTCAACCCTGATCTCAAAATGAGGCTATTATTGAGCACGTGTTGCTATTAACTTTAATGCGGAATGTGTAAGCTCATTTGATAGCAACAAAATGCGTAATGCACATATATCGCGTTACTATCATCCGAAGAGTGATGCAATATAGCGTTGGCTTCCGTACCCGCGGGCAAACGGCGCACAGTGGTCTGAAATTCGAGCTCCATACTCATAGAATTTTTTTTCAAGGAATTCAAAATTAAAAAATTGTAATGTGTTGAACACAACCCCCTCTATTTCTCATTAAAACTTGGAAGGTATGAAACGCTCCACAAGTGAGAAAAAAAATATTTGTTTTTTTTTTGTATGGGAGAAAACACTGAAAGTTCCTTTTCTCGAAACTAAATGAAACTGATACCTTGGTATTTATACCAACTATTATCCCGTCCATGGCGGTCAAGATAGCATACCATACATGTGCCGTTCGGTAGCGCTTTGCGCGCAGTAGACTTCTGAAATTTTGAACTTTTAGTATCTGATTTTTGAAATTTTTGACAGAATAAAACGACGTTACATGTAATTAATAATGTAAAAATAACAGTAATATTGGTTAATTATTTCTAAATAATGAAGTAGGTGTTTAAAAAAAGTTAAAGTGAAAATTTTCAATGAATAGTACTTATCATAATTTGAACCCCTCAATCTTATTAATAACGTAAGTATAGTAAGACTATTAGCTGGTGCACTGTCTGTACTAATACACTACAACCAACTAAACGTAACGCTTGAAAATGAAGGCTACTTAAATAATCATTACTTAAAAGAATATGGATGTTTGATGTTGAGATGTTGGCAAATAATCTTGGTCTTAGAATACGCGCTCATTTAGTAATAAATAAATAAATTTCTTACTACCACACCAATTATCTAGCTTATAAGAAGTTTTCATTAAGAAACAGTGTTACGGAAACTAGATAATGGATTAATATATACTTTATACTTTTTTTGTAAATATACATACTTAATATACATAGAAAACACCCAGACCAAGACAAATAGACATGTTCAAGCACACAAATATTTGTCTTGTTCGGGAATCGAACCCGAAACCTCTGGCGTAGAAGGCAGGCATCCTACCCCTGCGCCAAATCGTTCGTTAGTCAAAACTTCAAGCAATCTTAGATAAAACTGTGTCAAGACTTGGAAATTTTTTACGTTTAGAAGATTCATCGGGTGGTATAGAGATTTCACACTTTTGTGCAAATGGGGCATTGATGGGGCTTCTGGGCAAAGTTTGTACAAACAAAATATGGCAGGAGAAGATGACTCAGTATTTTAGTGTATGTGCCTTTGCGCTTAGATTGTAGAGATGCAACGTTCTGGGAGAATCCAAAACCTACATCAACGATGTTCTGCAGACCCATTTATTTCAAATGAAAATAAATTTAATATTCAAGAAAAATAAGCTGTGATTAAGGCAGAGATTGGAGCCATCTTTTCTAGGAATTTATGCTGTCTAAGCATAAAATGCCTAGACAGACCATGATAGATGGCAAAATCATATCACAGTTGTCACACATATCCACTCAAACATGTGACATCTGTAAAGCGACACCTTTCGAGATGAATAAACTAGTGACTTTATCACAGTAAGTTTTGGATCATTATCGTTTTTGGTAACTCACCGAAGTATTGTAGTGTAGTGTGCGACCTTACATAATAATATAATTTTTTCAGAAAACCTATTTCAACAGAAATATCTAGTATGGTTTGTTTACGCTTCATGCTTGGATCAGGTGTATCCATACTACTCCATATTTCATACAGACTCGACTTCAAAATATGGCAAGCTAGAGGACACAAAACAGCAAAGAAGCATTGAAGAGTAGAAAACAAGCCATAAATACAAATTGAATTGAATTGAATTTACCTACAACAGAAGTTCCGTGATGAAATGGGTCTTTTAGATTGTCAAACAAAGTAAATCCAAATACCGAAATATTTGAAATATTTCAACATTTTACCTGAAATGCAACGTACTAGATATTTCCTTTACCAATTTGTGTTTTTTTTATTTTGTTATATGATCCAGAACCACAAATGATGGCAATACAGCAAGAATTTTTGTGAACCTGTGAAAACGGCTGCCATCACTGGATTAGATTCTTGTTTGATCTATAGATTTGGAACAATTTTGGTGTGATAACGTCTGGGGAGCCTATAAATGTTTAAGCATTTTAAAATTTTACGCACCTTAGGTACTGCAGAAATCTATGTGAAACTATATATATATTTGGTATCACATGCCTGAAAATGTTTACAAGCTTTTACTGCACGGTGCTGAAATTTTCAGGCACTCCAACATCATATCAATAGGCAAGTTATCAGAAGAGGCATCAAAAGCTAGAAACAAGGACTTTGCGAAAATCCGGGAACATCATACACGCAAATTTTGTCGTAAAGCGACAAATGAAGACATCTTCAATGGTCGCTTTGTATCATCCGATTCCTAGCTATATGTCCAGTATAAGACCTGTGCTGAGAAAATCTACGAAAACACCTGCTTCCGATAATATAATCTCTGCTCATTGGTGACAATGACACGGGTGTAGACAAGGAGAACATCGAATTTGTCGACATTAGTCCGTCAATGATGGACTCGGACTTAGAAGACTCTGATCTAGGCGAAGATACTTTTTGCTAGTTTGTATCAATGTGTCAATATTAGGCGTAATCGTAAATAGTAGTCATTTATTAGTGTTTGTAATATTTTTGTTATAGGTGAGTAAGAAATGTAAGTATAGGTATTTCTCGTAAAATATAGAATGTATTAATTAAATACCTTCTTTGTTTTTATAGTCAATCAATATTAACTAGTTTATTGTTATTTCATACGTATAACTCAAATTTTTAAAGGTAAGTAATGTTAGTATAGGTTATTCATGTAAAATAAGCAATGTATTAAATGAAGCACCTTTTGCGGTTTTTATAGGTAGTCAATCAATCATAATTTATTGTTATTTCGTATTTAGAAAGAAAAGTTTTTGATTTATGAGTACCTACCAATTTTTTTGTTGATCAAATAACTTATTTAAATATATCATTTTCTGCATTACGCTTACGCTACACTTCTACGCCAGAGGTCTCGGGTTCGATTCCCGAACAAGACAAATATTTGTGTGCTTGAACATGTCTATTTGTCTTGGTCTGGGTGTTTTCTATGTATATTAAGTATGTGTATTATATATTTATCCATTATCTAGTTTCCGTAACACTGATCCTTAATGAAAACTACTTATGAGCTAGATAATTGGTGTGGTAGTAAGAAAGGTCTAAGACCACGATTATTTAAAACATCTCAACATCAAAAATCCATATTCTTTTAGGTAATGATTATTTAAGTAGCCTTCATTTCCAAGCGTTACGTTAAGTTGGTTGTAGTGTATTAGTACAGACAGTGCACCAGCTAATGGTCTTACTATACTTACGTTATTAATAAGATTGAGGGGTTCAAATTGTAATAAGTACTATTCATTGAAAATTTTCACTTTAACTTTTTTTAAGCACCTACTTCATTATTTAGAAATAATTAACCAATAATACTGTTATTTTTACATTATTAATTACATGTAACATCGTTTTATTCTGTCAAAAATTTCAAAAATCAGACACTAAAAGTTCAAAATTTCAAAAGTCTGCTGCGCGCAAAGCGGTACTGAACGGCACATGTATGGTATGCCATCTTGAGCGCCATGGACGGGATAATAACTGGTATAAATACCAAGGTCTCAGTTTCATTTAGTTTCGAGAAAAGGGACTTTAAGTGTTTTCGCCCATATAAAAAAATATCAAATATTTTTTTTCTCACTTGTGGAGCGTTTCATACCTTCCAAGTTTCTATGAGAAATAGAGGGAGTTGTGTTCAACACAATACAATTTTTTAATTTTGAATTCCTTGCAAAAAAATTCTATGAGTATGGAGCTCGAATTTCAGACCACTGTGCGGCGGCGTGGCAGGGCTCGTCAGTTTTTACGGGCCGCGGTTAATTACAGCCCTCGTTCGTACACGTTATAGCGTTTGTAACAGCTCCACAAAACAAACGAATTTAGCCCGCTGTCTGCAATGCGAAAAATTTTTAGGTAAAAGTATGTGTAGTAACTAACTTTGTATGTGATTGTGGCCGGATTGAATTGATTGAAACACATCCTAGTGAAGTATGCATGGTTACGCAAACATAATACGTAATCTATAAGTCACAAATTGAAAGCCAAAGTTTCTTTTAATATTAGAAATACATTAAACCTAAATAAGTACTATCCTTAATTAAATATTGTTATCAAAGTTTCTTCATAAAATTCTCACGCCAACGAAGCTAATTATTTATTGATATAAGAAATCTTAATGGTCAATCGTATTTATCCAATCATAATAACAAGAGATCGACAGTTCCAATTATTCTACAGTTTGTTGTTGAGAACTATAAAATTCGTGATATATTTAATTGCACTTTATTTTTGAGAGGAAATTTGAATTTCACCTAATATTTACTTTACAATTACAATAGATGTAGGTTTACATATTATCATTTGAAATTTTTATACGGTAAACTAGCAAAACTTAAGATGTTTTTTCTCATTTTTAACAACCGAATACCTGTTCGCGGAAGCCTTAGATTGCGCAACCGTCAAACTTCTTTGTTCAATCGACTCAGAAAACGTCATTGACTCAAATCGTGAAATTATTACAAAGAGCAGAATTAAACATTCAGTGTGACCTGTAATATACTTACACCTTGAAATGCTATAGAGGAGAGTTTATTGATACCATGTTATCACCTGTTACAATATATATTTTTTGCAATCATAAAGCAAACAGTTACTATTCTGTTTAAGTTATCGTTTAAAATAACCATAATTGTGTTCATTCAACAATGCGGTCACTTTCTGTGACTACTGTTTTAATCAAATAACTTGACTGGCATACATTTCTTTACGACGAGCAATATTTTATTTTATGTTAATTATTTTAGCGACATTTTTGTCATTATTTATATCGCTAAGTATTTTATACATATGCTTCTCCATTATAACCCGATCGACGCAATGTTCCTATTAAATAATATGATGCGTCAAAAAGGCGGTCTATGGAAATTTAAGTAATTCCAATGATGATTTTTCCATTTACATATGCAAATCAGAATCTGTTTCCCGAACCCTGGCCACCAAGTGTTTTCAATTCCTGTTGGACAAATGTTGGCATTGCATTATTCGAAATCAATAGAAATTGTGTTGTTATAATATCCATGCATTCTGCTTTGTATGCCAATCACGATTGCCATGCAATGCACCTATATAACTACAGCATCAACTTCGCAAACTGCACATCGACAAGGTACCTATATGATACCTTGGAGGTACCCTATTAAATCGAATAGCCCCCACTTTACACGTGGCTGGCATCAAGTTATAGAGATAGAGCATAAACTAATTATAGAGATATAGAGATAGAGCATAAATTATCTTACGTAATATTTGTATTTGCTCGTAATAGTTTAAAAACGCATGTGGTGTTTCCCTGTAATTAATTGTACACTTGCCTTAACACCTATTTTTTAGTCTTAAAATTAAGAATGAATAACCAATAAAAAAAATGATCAATACATCCAAGTCATCGTTACAAGTCAATTTGTATTTTTAATCACACTCGAAAACCGTGTTATCCATAAAATTCCATTATTTTATAGTCACACAAAGGGCCACGAAATTACTCTGGAAGTACACAATTATAGACTTTAATATGCAATACACTATTATCTTCTTCGGCTGTCAGGTCAGAATAACGTTATCCGTGCCTATCATAAACAAGCCAAAATAAAAAGATATGACGATCACCTCATTACCACTACTTATCGTTTAATCTATAATTTTGATCAAAAAGTGTTTTAATACCGAGTTATGAGCACAATGACATAATATTATTTCAAAATAAACCAATAATACCCCCTTCGTCCACTTGTCTCCCCCGTTGTCTACCCCAGTATAGACACGTCTACTTTTTTGTCAACTTGTCTCCACCGAGTACACTTCAGAAAAATATTATTTTTAATTAGGTACATCCACTTGTCTCCATCGGTCGGTGGAAACAAGTACACTTCAGTAAAATGTTATTGTTACATCCACTTGTCGCCACTATTAAATAGAAATAAATAAATAGAAAGAAAGAATAGAAATAAAATAACTCGGCGCATGGCTGGGGCGTTTTTGGCGCTAGTTTCAGTGCTTTTTAACCGACTTCAAAAAGGAGGAGGTTGTCTGTATGTATGTTTTTTCTCTTTTTTTTGTGTATGTCCGCCGGTTACTCGAAGTCGGATGGACCGATTGAAATGATTCAAACGTTATTACATCAGGCTAGTCCCAAGTTGGTTCTAGACTAAGCTCCCGTTGTACTAAACCCTACCTCATAAGGTGGCAGCTCAAAAATGTAATGCAGTGATAGATACTACTTAGGAACACTGGATTTTAGTAGGTTGCCGTCGAATATCCTGGAAGAACTTCTATTTTTGTTCGTCTTCAAATCGATATTTTGATCGAAAATTACATCATAAGGTGGCAGATCGAAACGTTTACGCATCGAAAGAGACACATTTGGACATACCAACCCGCATAGGTTGCCGGCCCAAACCCTGGCAGGTTTCAAGGTCAGCCAAGTTTTATGAGCCCCAAAAATGGGATAAATTACCTCATCAGGTGGCACGCTGAAACTGATGCAGATCGATTGCCCTAGACATACCATTCATTAATATATAGGGTTGCTTGCCTTCAGCTTGGCAGTTTTTCTGGTCAGCCACCTCGAACAATGTATTACAAAAACTTGGAATAACGAGAAATTCTTGAATATATGATATGGTTCAGGGTATAATTTAGTAAAAATCGTGATATCAACTTAAACTCGACGTACCAACAGACTCGCGTCTTATGGTGTTGAAATAATAGGGTAAATGTACCAGTTTTGGTCATTTCTCATAGGTACCTATATATTTAAATATTGAAAAAAGTGATGTTGCTTTTTACGTTCAACGTGATATAAGTAGTAGAACGGGCAATTTTGTGCTGTATAACAATATTTATTATGTTCACTTCAAATCACAGGTGATGATTTTTATGAGTTGAGTTTATTTTTATGTTTTACTAGCTTTCTGCCCCGTGACTTTTTCCGTGGTAAAATATAACTACCATATGTGCTATTCTGGTATCTAAGCTATAACACAGTAACGTTTCATCTGGATCCGTTCTCTAGTTTTTGCTTGAAGACGTAAGAAACTGATGCAAATCGATTGCCTTAGACATGCCATGCAGCTTTTCTGGTCAGCCACTTCGAACAATGTATTACAAAATCTTAGAATAACGAAATTCTTGTATAGATGCTATGGTTCAGGGTATAATTTAGTAAAAATCGTGATATCAACTTAAAGTCGACGTACAGACTTGCGTCTTATGGTGTTGAAATAATAGGGTTAATGTACCAGTTTTGGTCACTTCTCATAAGCATATCTTCAAATATTGAGAAAAGTGATGTTGCCTTGTTCAACGTGATATAGTTTTGCAAGCAATTTTGGTTTGCAATTCATTATGCAGAAATAATATGAAATAATTAATCGGTAATCAACTTTGTTTCAAAAATGGGAAACGTCATGCAGCTATCTCAAAATCATCTATCCACACTAGGACAGTACGTTTAACTTTTTTTGATACTTATCTATATATATAAAACTCTTGCGTTACTGACTGACTGATAGACAACGCACAGCCAAAACTACTGGGCGCAAGAAGCTGAAATTCGGCATGTATGATCCTTGGGGAGTGAAAGGTAAGGAGTGGAAGGTGAGGAAGGAAAGCACTTAAAGAGGATTTTTAGAAATTCCTCTTTCAAGGGGGTAAAAATGGGGGTCCACACTGTTGTATGTTACTGTCTAATCAAAATTTGAATTTATATTTCTTTTACTTATATTGTATTCTGATTGACACTTCAATAAATAAAGTCAAATACAACACACACATACGAAGTCGCAAGCGGAGCGATAGTTATATAGGTATATACAAGAAGATGAATAGAATTGCATATTCACTTCATTTTTTTCAAAGTACACTGTAACATATAATTTTTTTAATATGTTACATTCATAATAAACTATGATAGTACTAACCTTCATTCCTGTTTTTTATCCAATATTTTGTACCTTTACACAACACAGTTTTTATACATCCCTTATTGCAAAGTACATACATTCTCATTAACTCAATTCCAAACAATAATTGCTAATTTTTACATCTTAGGTACACTTAAATTTGTCAACAAACATCTATCACGTCTGACGTTTGACATTTAATTTTATCAGAGTAAACATCATAATTTTTGAACCACTGGCTCAGTCTTGTGAGGAACAGCAGAACTATTTCCACGAGCAATTATCCAGAGATATACGTCTTCTCATTCTTGCATGGATGTCCAGCTATTTCCATCTCTTTTTCTTATAAAGACACCTTGCGTTGAGAGTCCACACTTCATCAAACTTTAGCGCCATCTGGTGTCAAATAGTGGCAAAGTATGTCGCACATATATTGTCATCTCTCTCACACCTAAATGCATAGCCATCCTGTCATCTCGTTCATGCAACAGCACCGAAACTGACATCTGGCGTAGAGTAGCTCTCTTGCTTTAATAATTGAACTTCTACATATTGAGTCCAGATTATCTATGGTACCTAAAAACTTTTATCAATAACATTATGAATATCTAATTTACAATGAAAGTAATTAGTTATTCATAATCTACAAATCTTCCTTTATTTGATTTTATATAATTCTTCATTTATCTTTAGCTAATTTTCTTAACCATAGACTATATTCGGATCATTCTAGAAATGTACAAGTGAGCATTGTCTATGCTACTTACCTTGGAAAATTCGAGATTGATAGTAAAGCAATATGATTTAAAAACAAGATTCTAGAATAATCGTGGCAGAACATATAAATAGGGCCCGTCTCGCCCCAGTGTTTTTTTCTCTCGATAACCTCTACTTAACTGACTGTGAAAAAGACTGTGAAGCAAAGTCACTGTGAACTGTTATTGCATAGACATTTTTTTACCTACGTAGTTTTTCCCTGATAAACCTAACCGTCCTGGCTGCATCATTGTGTGAACACTGCAATTTTCTTGATTCGTCCTCGATCTTCAGCGTCCGGGTAAGTCGATCTGCTAAATGGCAAACAAATTACCGACATCTCTTTATGTCACTGCTTTGGCATAACGCTGTGTTTTCTTCTTCCTCGACAGTTCTTATTATTGACTGGACTACCTGTCCGGAGCGAGCACCTGCGAAGCTGACATCATACCGGCGAGCCCTCGTTCGCTGACCTTAGGCCTTGAGAGACCGGCGTTCGCAACCCCTCCTCGGAATATTAATTTCAGGTGTAATCGTTTTTATATCTTTATCTCTTAACTACATCTCTCCATACTCTCTTCGTTTATGAGCTGTTCATAAACGTGGCGCCCATTAATTGTCTCTAATCTTCTCCTCTCTTATAAGTTTAACTTAACTACATACATATAAGTATTACCTACCTACCTTTCAATTTTGTAACACTCCCAACTTGATTTAAACTACACTTGTGAACTTATAAAACGTTTAATATTGAATAACAACCATATTTTAATTTGTGTTTGTATTTGTATATCCAGTCTGACACGTTGTAAACCTATTTTAAGGATAGCGATAGCCTAGGTCCCCTATTCACGTAAATTTCTTTTGTAACCTTATTTGTCTAGTGTAAACTTCATTACCTGTTTATGTAATTTCCAACTCAGTGAGAATATTGTAATTTAAGTCCCTCTGACAGTGCAACAAGTGAGCTGCAAAGTAGAATAATTATCCCCACGCCCTGTATTTCTTGTAAGGACCTAATTTTACATGTTATAAAAATAAAACTTCACATTTCATTACATTTCAATTTCTTTTATTTTACATCAAAACCTATAGTTAAAAATACAGTTACATTTAGCGCCCAACGTAGTTTGCACTCAATTCTTTGTTGACAGTTTCTCACTGGGTTTCTACCTCTTTTATATTTATTTGTTGTATCTCTCTCTCAAATTGTACCTGTATCAATTTCAGTGATGGAGCATACTGCGTTCTACGGTCTCCTCAAGGACGAGGTCAGCTACGAGCTCAACCTGCGGGGAGTGGAACACGAGCGTGGTGCCACAGCGGAGACGTTGGCTGCCCTGCTAGAGAAAGCTGAACCGGCCGCTGTAGAGGTCGAGGACAAATTTATTAATTCCCTTGATACGGGAATAGAAATAGAGGTATGTGCACGGAAGTTGGCCGAACTAAGCGCTCTTGTCCCCAAGTATTCTACCACTACACATTTCCAAAAATGCTGGGCAAGGTTGACTCACGTTATAGACCGACTAGACAGACTGACCGGGCAGACCAGGGAGCAAAGGCGTATAAAATCTTCGTCACTGGAGGAGTTATACAGACTCCGCTTTTGGATGTCAAATAATCCACCGCGCAGTAGAGGTCCTTCCCCGTCAAGACAACACCTACATCCGACTGCTTCCCGTGATGAAGAAAACCGCATCACAGACGTTCGGAAGAACGGTGTCGATGGGGATGTACACTCTGAGGGAGCATCTATCCCTATCCCTCCTCCTCATCCCTCTCACTCCTCTCCTTTTCTCAGAAATTCTCCTATATTGAAGTGGGGTGTAACTTTTGACGGACACACCTGTGTCTTAGAATTTATTACTAAAATTAAAGAATTAGCTGCCTCCTGCTCTGCCCAAGACCATGAACTGCTCTCAAACTTCTCACATCTGCTTACTGGTGATGCATTGGTGTGGTTCCGCGGTTACAGGGACAATATAACTTCTATGTCTCAACTTTTTGATTATCTAAAAGAGGAATTTATACCTGTTGATTATGACAGACGACTTCTACTGCAAATAAAAGGCAGATTGCAAGATAAATCTGAAGACATAAAAATTTATATCAATCTCATGCTTTATGAGATGTCTAAATTATCTAAACCACTCTCTGAAACTGAGAAGTTGGATATAATATTATCAAATATGAACACTTTTTATATTGCAAAATTAGCTCTCCATGATTTCTCTTCGACTGCGGAACTCAAATCAGTGTGCTCCAGGCTAGACATAGCAAAGCACAGATGTGAGAATAGAGGTGCCTTAAATCCTGGCAATACTGCTATTGTTCCCGGTTTCACAGTGAAATCTAATCTTACTAAATCGGTAAATCAACCGTTTATTAAACAAAAACCTTTATCGGGAAATGTTGCTACCATCTCCCATAATGCTTATAATTCCGCCATGCTACAAAAAGATAGTGTCACTTGTTTAAAGTGTAGTGGCAAACATCACTATTCAAAGTGTAATGTATACAATACACCTATATGTTTTAAATGTAAAAAACCTAATGTGCTTACTCGCGACTGTACTTGTTCAAAAAACTGAATAAGCGGTCAGTAGCATGTTCTCTCTCTCTTAAACCTGAACCTTCAAAACTAACTAAACATACTACTGACCGGGAATGGCAGGAATATCTAACTTTCTTAAAAAACTTTTTCTCCTCTCAGAAGATAGCTCCACTTTTTGAGTCAAACTTGCCTGACAACCGTGCGTTTATCAAAGTCAACATTTTGGGAACAGAGTGCTTGGCCTTGGCCGATTCTGGTGCATCAACTTCTATACTCAGCAATGATGCGCTAGGGACGCTTAGGGAATTAGGTTTACAGACTCATCTTCAGCCATCTTCTAAAACTCTTAAAGTTGGCAATAACGCTAAACTTAATATTTTGGGATCCATTACGATACCTATTACTTACAAGTCCAATCTAAGACTAATTACTCTCAATGTATGCACAGATATCAACAGTCCTCTTATTTGAGGTGTAAATTTTCTTAGGGCATTTAACCTATGTCAGGATATTCTGGAATATACGACCGACTCTCAGTGTACCTCTGCTTTCAACTCTTTAATTGACACAAACACACACTTACATACTTATGAGGATCTGTCGGTTGTACAAAAATCTCAGATTGATAACATTATCACTGATTTTAAAAATATTTCTGCCGATTCTAACAACTTAGGTCTCACTGATCTTGAAGAACATGTCATTGACACTGGTGATCATCCCCCAGTGAAACAAAAATACTACCCTATACCAGTTCACTATAAACAGCGGGTCGAGGCTGAAATCAATGATATGTTAAGAATGGGTATTATTGAAAAAAGTAATTCACCTTGGAATTCCCCTCTCTTAGTAGTTCCCAAACCTAACGGAGACTTAAGGATCTGCCTAGACAGTAGAAAACTGAATAGTGTCACCAAAATAGATTCATATCCTATGCCGCGTATCCAAGACATACTTGATTCTCTTAATAATGCTAAATTTCTAAGCTCTATTGACCTGAAAAGCTCATTTTTTCAAATTAATTTACACCCAGACTCGCGGGAGAAGACTAGTTTCTCCATTCCTGGGGTTGGGGCTTTCCAATTTTGCCGCATGCCTTTCGGACTTGTCAATGCATCTGCTAGAATGATGAGACTTATGGATAAAGTCTTTGGACCAGAGTTTGCTGGCCGTCTGTTTACCTACGTGGATGACGTAATCATCATCATCATCATCATGTCAGCCGAACGACGCCCACTGCTGGGCATAGGCCTCCCCCAAGGATCTCCACAACGATCGGTCCTGCGCTGCCCGCATCCAGCGGCTTCCCGCGACCTTGACCAGATCGTCGGTCCACCTTGTAGGGGGCCTGCCCACGGAACGTCGTCCGGTACGCGGTCGCCATTCGAGAACCTTTCCGCCCCAACGGCCATCAGTTCTCCGCGCTATGTGTCCTGCCCACTGCCACTTCAATGATGCAATCCTTCGAGCGATGTCGGTCGTTTTAGTTCTCCTGCGGATCTCATCATTTCTGATTCGATCGAGCAGGGAAATACCAAGCATCGCTCTCTCCATTGCTCGCTGGGTGACTTTGAGCCTTCTTATGAGACCCATAGTAAAAGACCACGTCTCACTTCCATAGGTCATTACTGGCAACACACACTGGTCAAAGACTTTCGTCTTGAGACATTGAGGTATTTCGGACGCGAATATATGCCGGAGCTTCCCAAACGCTGCCCATCCGAGTTGGATTCGACGAGAGATCTCTTTCTCAAAGTTGGACTTACCTAACTGGACCGTCTGTCCTAGGTAAACATAGTGGTCAACAACTTCGAGTGTAATGTTCCCAACATTAACTGGAGCGGGTGCAACATGGACATTGAACATGATTTTCGTCTTGTCCATGTTCATATTAAGACCCACTCTTTGCGAAGCATTACCGAGATCTTCGAGCATTGTGTTCAGGTCTTCCAAGGTCTCAGCCATAAGAACTACATCATCGGCAAACCGTAGGTGTGTTAGGTACTCGCCATTGATGTTGATGCCGCATCCTTTCCAGTCCAGCAGCTTAAAAATATCCTCCAACGCAGCTGTGAACAGTTTGGGAGAGATGACATCTCCCTGTCTCACACCTCGCTGTAGTTGGATAGGATTAGAGCTCTGGTTCTGTAATCGGACCGACATGGTGGCGTTTTGGTATAAGTACCTCAGCACCTCGATGTACCTGTAGTCTATTTGGCACCTCTGGAGAGACTGCAGCACCGCCCAAGTCTCAATCGAATCAAAGGCTTTCTCATAGTCCACGAACGCCAAGCAAAGTGGCAAATTATACTCTTCGGTCTTCTGTATAACTTGCCGCAGCGTATGAATGTGGTCTATGGTACTGTAGCCTTTCCGGAACCCGGCTTGTTCGGGAGGTTGGAAGTCGTCGAACCTGCGAGCGAGACGATTCGTAATGACTCTCGAAAACAACTTATAGATATGGCTCAGAAGCGAGATGGGTCTATAGTTCTTCAAGAGAGTTTTATCACCCTTCTTGAAAAACAGCATCACATCGCTTCTGCCCCATGCCTTTGGCGTTTTGCCCTCAAGGATGACTGAGTTGAAAAGCTTCTGGAGGACCTTAAGTATCGGCTTACCGCCCGCTCTCAGAAGCTCTGTTGTGATTCCGTCATCGCCCGCTGCCTTGTTGTTTTTAAGCTGCTTGAGAGCCATTCTAATCTCGTACAGGCTGACGTCCGGGATATCTTCGGTATGGTGTCGGGTAAGCTTGGCTCTAGGGTCTGTAGCCTTGCTTTCAACAGGTGTTTGCGTGGAATATAGCTGTCCATAGAAACTCTCAATCTCCCTCAGGATTTCAGGTGTTGACGAAACGATGCTACCTTCCTCAGTTTTCAGCCTCGTCAATTGACTTTGCCCGATAGACAGATTTCTCGCGAACACTTTGGAGCCTTTGTTCCGCTCAATGGCTTCTTTAATACGCTCGGTATTAAATTGGCGAAGGTCGCGCGTCAAAGACTTAGATATCCGTCTATTGAGCTGTCGATAACGATGGGCATCCGCTGAGTTCTGCAGCTTCATTTCGTGTCTCTGATCCATGAGTAGGAGAGTCTGACTGGAGAGTTTCTTCAATTTGGGACGGCGGGTTTTATAGTACTTAGACCCTACCGTGCGGACAGTATCCACCACCATGTTGTATAGATCGTCCACGTCTATGCTGTTCTCAAGGGCTTCGAAGCGGTTTTGAAGCTCGAGCTGAAAGCACTCGGGGTTTTGAATTTGAGCTGGTATTGGTCGGAGCGTGGATTTTATCAGTCGCGATCTTTCGAGCTTGACGTTGATATTCAATGTGCCTCTAAGCATGCGGTGATCGCTTCCCGTCTTTACGGCGTTGATCACAACGACATCATTGAATATTTGCTTCCTCGTTGACATAATAAAATCTATCTCGTTTTTGACTTTACCGTCCGGACTAATCCAGGTCCATTTGCGGCTTACGGGCTTCTTAAAGAAGGAGTTCATCATGTAGAGGTTCTCCCTCTCCATGAAGTCTGCCAGCATCTGGCCCCTTTCGTTCCGTTGCCCAAATCCAAATTGCCCCACTCTCAACTCATCACCGCAACGTTGCCCCAACTTAGCATTAAAATCCCCCATCACAACCGTGTAGTGGGTTTTATAGCTATGCATGGCTTTAGAGATCTCCTCATACATAGCCTCCACTTCGACATCGTCGTGTTTCGAGGTCGGAGCGTAGACCTGAATGACATTCAGCGAATATCGTTCCGATATTCTGAGTATTAGGTACGCTACCCTGCTCGAAACACTTCCGATGGTGATCACGTTGTTGACAAGGGATTTATGGACGATGAACCCGACACCACCTTGGGACTGTTGGTCGCCCTCCCGGTGGTATAGTAAGTTACCGGATTGTAGGGTAATCGAGTCCTCCCCCTCTCTTCGGACTTCAGATAACCCAATAATATCCCAATGCAACTTACTAATTGCCTCTTCCAACTCTATAAGCTTCACGTCGAGCCTCAACGTGCGCGTGTTGTAGGTTGCCAGGTTAAGTCGTCGGTGTTGGTAGCCGGAGCCTACCCGGGGATTCTTAGCACCCCCTGCCCCGCCGTTACCATAGCCGCTACCGTAGCTAGGAATAGCGGGGCCGCCGGGGACTGGGGGCCGATGTATTTTTTGTGTAAGCATTCAGGGGGGGGGTTTGCCATAATCGCCACGCTTGGCAGGCGGGTTGGCGATCGCAGTATAGCCTGTTGATGCCTGGAGACGCTGCTGCCCATCTCCTGATGGCAGTTTTCCCTTTGTCGCCTCTTACGACACCCACGGGAAGAGAGGGGGTAGTGCTATTCTATTTATGTGCCGGCACTACACGGCACGGATGACGTAATACTGGTCAGTAATTCATATGACGAACACGTCGAGTTATTGAAGCGTGTCTATCAACGTTTAAAAGAAGTAGGTCTCACCATCAATTTTGACAAATCAGTTTTCTGCAGATCTTCCCTTAAGTTTCTAGGGTTCATCGTCGACCGACACGGACTACGCACTGACAGTGACAAGGTTAAGGCCATTTTGGAATACCCTGTCCCTACTAACCAAAAAGAAGTCAGACGTTTTCTAGGCATGGCGTCATGGTATAGGCGTTTTATCCAAAACTTTTCTTTAGTAACTGCTCCTATAAACAACCTAATTAAAAAACAGCCCAAGGGCAAAGCTTTTAGTTTTCCGCAGGAAGCTCTCCTTGCCTTTAACGAGATTAAGCAACGTTTGGTATCTGCACCCATTCTTTCTATACCTAAATTTGATAAGCCTTTTATCATCTCTACCGATGCCTCTGATTTAGGTCTCGGTTGTGTCCTCTCTCAAAAGGACGACGAGGGTAAAGAACATCCTGTCGCCTTCGCTAGCCGTTCTCTTACTAAACCAGAAAGAAACCATGCCACTACTGAAAAGGAACTAAATGCTTTAATCTTTGCTCTAGAAAAATTTAGGGGTTATATTGAAGGCTCTCCCTTCCCCACTACGATTTATACAGATCATAGTAGTCTGAAATGGCTTGTCAGTCTTAAATCTCCTACAGGAAGATTGGCGAGATGGGCAGTCCGGCTTTCTCAATTTAATCTTAAAATTGAGTATCGTAGGGGCTCTGATAATGCCTTGGCCGACGCTCTTTCTCGTTCATTTCCCGTAAATGTCACTTCTGATGACGATCCATCTCAAAACTCCCCTTCTTCTTCTTCTACTACCAAAGACTCTTGGTACCTCAAGAAAGTACAAGACGTCAAATCTTCTCCCCACAAGTTCTCTGATTGGAAACTAATTTCTGATCGTCTCTATAAAAGGATGAAAAATTCCAACCCTCTCTCTGCTGACTGTGAGTGGAAACTCGTGGTTCCTTTCGAATCGCGGCATGACGTCATAGCTAAATGTCATGACCACCCGAGTGCAGCCCATTTAGGCATCTTTAAGACTTTGAAACGTCTTACTCAATCTTATTATTGGCCATCTCTACATAGAGATGTCAAGAAATACATCAAAAATTGTCAAGTTTGCTTGGCGTATAAGAGCACGAATGAAGGTCCCCCAGGCATCATGAAAAATCCCAAACAGGTCCAACGTCCCTTCCAAATGATATCTACAGACATAATGGGTCCTTTACCTCGATCTTATCAGGGCTACAAATTCATTCTAGTAGTTACTGACGTTTTCACTAAGTATACATGCATATTTCCTATGAGGAACTCACTTGCCAAGACAGTAGTTTCCATTATTGAAAACAATATATTTATGAAATATGGGATTCCTCAAACAATTGTCATGGACAACGGTCCCCAGTATATCTCTAATGCCATGAAGGATTTGGTTGCGAAGTATAAAGTTCCTAATTCTTTTTATAACTGTAGGTTCCTGCCACAAAACAACCCTTCTGAAAGGACTAATCGTGTCATTGTCACTGCCATATCTTCCTATGTAGGTACAGACCACAGAAAATGGGCTGAAGAATTACCAAAAATTGAGTTTGCAATCAACACAGCCGTTAGTGAATCCACTGGTTTTAGCCCATACTTTCTAAATCATGGCCGCGAAGCTGTACTCGCTGGTGACTGGTACCCTAACTCTCCACTTAAAGAAGAAGATATTTTGTTTACCGACAGGACTTCATACTCATCTACTCTACCTCATCTTAAAGACATTTTTATTAAAGTAAACTTGAACATGTCCAAAGCCTACTCCAAATATAAAATTCATTACAACAAAAATAGGCGTGATATTGAATATCAGGAGGGCCAGACTGTATGGAAGAAAGAATATCCACTTTCTGATGCTAGTAAATTTTTCACTGCAAAACTTGCTCCTAAATTCACTAAATGTATTGTGAAAAAGAAGATCTCTCCTCTTACATACATTCTGAAGGACTTTCACACATCCAAGGATTTAGGCACTTGGCACATTAAGGACATTTTAAAATCTGTACCTATATAACTACACCTATATTTTGCTCATTTCATTTTATTTATGTATGTGATTATCTATATGTATTTTTCTCTTTTCTCTCTTGCTCTGCATCTAGGTACTATCTCCTACTTACCTTATCCGTATGGTTGCCGGAGAAAGAATAGTACCATCGCTCTCCCCTTGCGCGTCGTAAGAGCCGACCAAAAGTCCCATTTTCCCATCCCATATTTTCCCTCATCACGACACCCATTCCCTTACCTTATCCGTATGGTTGCCGGAGAAAGAATAGTACCATCGCTCTCCCCTTGCGCGTCGTAAGAGCCGACCAAAAGTCCCATTTTCCCATCCCATATTTTCCTTCATCACGACACCCATTCCCTTACCTTATCCGTATGGTTGCCGGAGAAAGAATAGTACCATCGCTCTCCCCTTGCGCGTCGTAAGAGCCGACCAAAAGTCCCATTTTCCCATCCCATATTTTCCCTCATCACGACACCCATTCCCTTACCTTATCCGTATGGTTGCCGGAGAAAGAATAGTACCATCGCTCTCCCCTTGCGCGTCGTAAGAGCCGACCAAAAGTCCCATTTTCCCATCCCATATTTTCCTTCATCACGACACCCATTCCCTTACCTTATCCGTATGGTTGCCGGAGAAAGAATAGTACCATCGCTCTCCCCTTGCGCGTCGTAAGAGCCGACCAAAAGTCCCATTTTCCCATCCCATATTTTCCTTCATCACGACACCCATTCCCTTACCTTATCCGTATGGTTGCCGGAGAAAGAATAGTACCATCGCTCTCCCCTTGCGCGTCGTAAGAGCCGACCAAAAGTCCCATTTTCCCATCCCACATTATCCTCATCTTCATACCCATTCCCAAACCCTATTATATATTCTTTTATGTACTCTATTTTTTTTGTATGGTTTTTATTATATATATATTAATTTTATAGTATCTAGTTTATTCTATGGGACGGCTGGTAATCCCATAAATGAAAAATCAAAAGCCTTACTACTCAGAGCGGATTGTAACTCTGTATAAATATGCCTTAACGACAACAGATTATTCTTATCACACTAGTATATTATACTCATCTATATATCAGAGCGGCTGCGACTCTTAAAATAGGCCATCGGCACTCCATTTATTTATGTATATCCATATTTATCTAGTATACGCACACCTTAAATTTTCGGCAAGGGCGCATGGTACATAGGCCAGAAGTAAGACCCACCGTCGATATCAATTATCTGTATCGTTTATGTATTCCGTTTATTTATATAACTTATTTGTTTACAGCTGGCATGTAGTATATGTATATAGATTTTTTTTGTTTTTGTTTTTGTTTCCTTTTGCCTTTCCTTTCCTTACTTGATACCCAACCTACAACTCTCTTTACTTTCCCACTCTACTATACCGTGCTATCCATTCCTTCTTTCTCTACACAACCTTTTCTTTCTCTACACAACTTTCCTTTCTCTACAATTTTTTTTCTCCTCTTGCTCTATTCTTGTTTTACCCATTCCCTTCATGCTTCCTCACGCTTTCGCTTTCTTTTCTTTACTGTGTGGGGATAGTGACCTGTCCTTCACTCACCTCATCCCAGTTCCTTTCTTTATTTTTTCTTTTTTTTTCTCAACTAATGAGGTATTGTAACATATCATTTTTTTAATATGTTACATTCATAATAAACTATGATAGTACTAACCTTCATTCCTGTTTTTTATCCAATATTTTGTACCTTTACACAACACAGTTTTTATACATCCCTTATTGCAAAGTACATACATTCTCATTAACTCAATTCCAAACAATAATTGCTAATTTTTACATCTTAGGTACACTTAAATTTGTCAACAAACATCTATCACGTCTGACGTTTGACATTTAATTTTATCAGAGTAAACATCATAATTTTTGAACCACTGGCTCAGTCTTGTGAGGAACAGCAGAACTATTTCCACGAGCAATTATCCAGAGATATACGTCTTCTCATTCTTGCATGGATGTCCAGCTATTTCCATCTCTTTTTCTTATAAAGACACCTTGCGTTGAGAGTCCACACTTCATCAAACTTTAGCGCCATCTGGTGTCAAATAGTGGCAAAGTATGTCGCACATATATTGTCATCTCTCTCACACCTAAATGCATAGCCATCCTGTCATCTCGTTCATGCAACAGCACCGAAACTGACATCTGGCGTAGAGTAGCTCTCTTGCTTTAATAATTGAACTTCTACATATTGAGTCCAGATTATCTATGGTACCTAAAAACTTTTATCAATAACATTATGAATATCTAATTTACAATGAAAGTAATTAGTTATTCATAATCTACAAATCTTCCTTTATTTGATTTTATATAATTCTTCATTTATCTTTAGCTAATTTTCTTAACCATAGACTATATTCGGATCATTCTAGAAATGTACAAGTGAGCATTGTCTATGCTACTTACCTTGGAAAATTCGAGATTGATAGTAAAGCAATATGATTTAAAAACAAGATTCTAGAATAATCGTGGCAGAACATATAAATAGGGCCCGTCTCGCCCCAGTGTTTTTTTCTCTCGATAACCTCTACTTAACTGACTGTGAAAAAGACTGTGAAGCAAAGTCACTGTGAACTGTTATTGCATAGACATTTTTTTACCTACGTAGTTTTTCCCTGATAAACCTAACCGTCCTGGCTGCATCATTGTGTGAACACTGCAATTTTCTTGATTCGTCCTCGATCTTCAGCGTCCGGGTAAGTCGATCTGCTAAATGGCAAACAAATTACCGACATCTCTTTATGTCACTGCTTTGGCATAACGCTGTGTTTTCTTCTTCCTCGACAGTTCTTATTATTGACTGGACTACCTGTCCGGAGCGAGCACCTGCGAAGCTGACATCATACCGGCGAGCCCTCGTTCGCTGACCTTAGGCCTTGAGAGACCGGCGTTCGCAACCCCTCCTCGGAATATTAATCTCAGGTGTAATCGTTTTTATATCTTTATCTCTTAACTACATCTCTCCATACTCTCTTCGTTTATGAGCTGTTCATAAACGTGGCGCCCATTAATTGTCTCTAATCTTCTCCTCTCTTATAAGTTTAACTTAACTACATACATATAAGTATTACCTACCTACCTTTCAATTTTGTAACACTCCCAACTTGATTTAAACTACACTTGTGAACTTATAAAACGTTTAATATTGAATAACAACCATATTTTAATTTGTGTTTGTATTTGTATATCCAGTCTGACACGTTGTAAACCTATTTTAAGGATAGCGATAGCCTAGGTCTCCTATTCACGTAAATTTCTTTTGTAACCTTATTTGTCTAGTGTAAACTTCATTACCTGTTTATGTAATTTCCAACTCAGTGAGAATATTGTAATTTAAGTCCCTCTGACAGTGCAACAAGTGAGCTGCAAAGTAGAATAATTATCCCCACGCCCTGTATTTCTTGTAAGGACCTAATTTTACATGTTATAAAAATAAAACTTCACATTTCATTACATTTCAATTTCTTTTATTTTACATCAAAACCTATAGTTAAAAATATAGTTACACACGTACAAACATAAAATAAATACAAAGTTACTTACATACTATTTTAGGGTTCCGTGCCCAACGGGTGTAAAAGGGGCCTTATTACTAAGACTCCGCTGTCCGTCTGCTCCAACATCGTCTGAGGGACTCCTCATCACCAAGTGAAGCGAATTGGTCTCACCAGAACAAAACAAATGAGCCCAAACTTGAGGGGTTTCATAGTGGTCATTAGAAGTACCATTAGCTTCCTCCCTGCTCCAATATCAGACCCTCACCACCAAGTGCAGCGAATAGGTCTCATCAGAACAAAACAAATGAGCCAAAAATCGAGGGGTTTCCTAGTGGTCATTAGAAGTACCATTGGGTTCCTCCCTGCTCCAACATCAGACTCTCACCAAGTGCAGCGAAATATGTCTGATCAGAACGAAACAAATGAGCTCAAACTCGAGGGGTTTCCTAGTGGTCATTAAGAAGTACCATTGGCTTCCTCCCTGCTCCAACATCAGACCCTCACCAAGTGCAGCGAAATATGTCTGATCAGAACGAAACAAATGAGCTCAAACTCGAGGGGTTTCCTAGTGGTCATTAAGAAGTGCCACTGGCTTCCTCCCTGCCCCATCATCAGACCCTCACCAGCAAGTGTAGCGAATAGGTCTCATAAGCACGAAACAAATAAGCCCAAACTCGAGGGGTTTTCGAAGCAGCCATTGAAGAGTTCTATTGCCCACCTCTTGACTCCATCATCAGATCAGCTCGAAGGTATCAAATTATTAAATTGTCATTATATTCCTATAGACTTGCAGAGTTTCAAATCAATTCGACAATTAGAAGTAGGTTAAAATTTAATTCCAAGATTTTCTTACATTGTGACTTAGTTAGTTCCTTACATGTGAAGCTAATAAAAGCGTGTTAAAAAGCATAACCGAATGACAGTCCACGCACGCTACCGCCCGCCTCGTCTTGGCTACCTTCATCATAACATATTAATAGCACAAAAATTAATGTTTACATTGTATTGCAATGTAGACCTACTGTGCCTTTGTAGACCTGGAGAAGGCCTACGATCGAGTCGAAAGGAATGAGCTATGGAAGGTGTTGTCTCAAGTGCCTCCTCTATGCTGACGACCAGGTAATACTTGCGTCTTCTGTGGGGGAGTTGTAGGAGATGTTGTCCGTTATGAATGATGATTTTGTGAGAAAAGGGATGAAAGTAAATGTATGTAAGACGAAAATGATGGTTTTTGAGTGAGATGAAGAAATGTCTGACTGTACGTTAATGATAAGAGGTCAGAAAGTGGAACAGGTGCGTGAGTTTGTATATTTGAGCAGTTTATTTACAAGGGATGGAAAGTGTGAGGAAGACATAGAAAGGCGAGTGAAGAAAGGGAATTCAGTGAACGGCGCTATACACTCAGTTATGAGTAGCCAAATCGTATCTGAAAAGGCGCGTATGGCTATTCATAACGGAGTGCTGGTGCCGACACTGATGTATGGAAGTGAGTCTTGGGTATGGCAGAAGAAGAATAAATGCAGTAGAGATGCGATCGTTGAGGAAAATATGTGGAGTTAAATTGAGTGATAGAGTGGGCTATGATGTGATTCGTGAAAAGTGTGAGCTGAAAGATGATATAGTGACAAGAATTGCGAAAGGAATGCTACGGTGGTGTGGTCACTTAGAAAAGATGAATGAAAGGCAAATTACGAAAGAGATATATTGTGCGAATGTGGAAGGACTGGTTGCGCAAGGGCGTCCCTGAAAAACCTACATGGACCAAATAGGAGGTGTACTAAAAAAGACTGGTGTGCGTGTGAAAAGATTGATGGATGTGAATGAAGCGAAAGAAGTGTGCAAGGATCGTAGCAGGTGGCGATCTATAGTCTCTGCCTACCCCCGTGGGAAATAGGCGTGAGTATATGTATGTATGTATGTATGTATTGCAAATAACATTGTGTACATTTTATTGAAATTAATACACATTTTTCAAAATAGTGAAAACTGCTACAGTTTTATAAGTGTATATATATGAAAGAAAAAAATCAAAGTAATCATTGTTAAAAATGTAATGAAACTATATTGTTTTCATTTTTGTGAAATCACATCGTTTACTAATTATTGTAATTCATAATGGCTTCATATTTTTTATTTTGAAAAATGTGTACTTTATTGCGAGAAACTCCGATGTTTATAAAGTATATATTGATAAGATGACTATTTGTTACTGAAATTTTCAGAGTGTACATTTATTCGAAATTCTGTCCATCTATACATTTCATTGCACGTGACTGTACGTGTGGGTTGACACTTAGGAATGATTTTTTTGTTGAATGTGTCTCATAAAATATAATTGCGAAACTGTGTTTGTTTGTCTGTTTCTTACGTCTTCAAGCAAAAACTAGAGAACGGATCTGGATGAAACGTTACTGTGTTATAGCTTAGATACCAGAATAGTACATATGGTAGGTACATTTTACCACGGAAAAAGTCACAGGGCAGAAAGCTAGTAAAACATAAAAATAAACTCAACTCATAAAAATCATCACCTGTGATTTGAAGTGAACATAATAAATATTGTTATACAGCACAAAATGGCCCGTTATACTTCCTATAACACGTTGACCGTAAAAGGCAACTTAAAGATATAGGTACCTATGAGAAATGACCAAAACTGGTACATTTACCCTATTATTTCAACACCATAAGACGCGAGTCTGTTGGTACGTCGAGTTTAAGTTGATATCACGATTTTTACTAAATTATACCCTGAACCATATCATATATTCAAGAATTTCTCGTTATTCCAAGTTTTTGTAATACATTTTTCGAGGTGGCTGACCAGAAAAACTGCCAAGCTGAAGGCAGGCAACCCTATATATTAATGAATGGTATGTCTAGGGCAATCGATCTGCATCAGTTTCAGCGTGCCACCTGATGAGGTAATTTATCCCATTTTTGGGGCTCATAAAACTTGGCTGACCTTGAAACCTGCCAGGGTTTGGGCCGGCAACCTATGCGGGTTGTTATGTCCAAATGTGTCTCTTTCGATGCGTAAACGTTTCGATCTGCCACCTTATGATGTAATTTTTGATCAAAATAGTGATTTGAAGACGAACAAAAATAGAAGTTCTTCCAGGATATTCGACGGCAACCTACTAAAATCCAGTGTTCCTAAGTAGTATCTATTACTGCATTACATTTTTGAGCTGCCACCTTATGAGGTAGGGTTTCGTACAACGGGAGCTTAGTCTATTCCATTTATTGAAATTTCGAAATCGGTTCAGTAGTTTTCAAGTAATCCTGAAAATACTGTAATTTGTTAGGTAACCATTGCACGAGTTTTTACGTATCTTTAGGCATGTCCTTTGTTTATAAGCCGATTTAGATGATTCTTGTTTTGTTGGTAAGGGTATACCCTAAGGTATTATAGCCGACTTCAAAACAGGAGGTTCTCAGTTTCATTTATACATGTATGTATGTTTGTTCGCGAGATGCCGTTTTCAGAAAAGTATTTTGTTACATTTAGGGGAAGGTTCTGGTATTATAACCGACTTCAAGTTCTCAGTTTGGTCCGTATGTATGTATGTTTGTCCGCGATTATCTCACGTTTGGCTGAACCGATTTTGATGCGGTTTTCTCAGACAAGTATTTTTACCGACTTCTAAATCAATAAAACCGCCTTCTAAAAAACCACATAAAAAAAGTAAGAAATAATTCCTCACCAAATAAATAACGTAAGTACTTTGAAGTCGGGCGTGAAACATGTACAATGTTTTGTTGTTTTTGTTAAAACCCGCCCGACTTCAAAGTACTTACGTTATTTATTTGGTGAGGAATTATTTCTTACTTTTTTGATGTGGTTTTTTAGAAGGCGGTTTTATTTTTTTATAAAAATAATTTTTATTTCACTCTTTTTAGTGCATCGTGCAGGCAATTTACGTGTTTTCTGGTAAATAGGTATGTGATCAAACTCAAAACCTCCTTTTTCGAAGTCGGTTAAAATACCTTGAGGTATCCCCTTTCCAACAAAACAAGAATCATTTAAATCGGTTTATAAACAAAGGAGTTATGCCTAAAGATACGTATTAAATTCACATAAAGTGGTAACGAAAACGACAGTATTTTCAATTTCAAAATTTCAAAAAATGGGACCAACTTGGAAAGAAACATGATGTAATACCGTTTGAACCATTTCAATCGGTTCAGCCGTCTTCGAGTAATCGGTGGACATACACAAAAAAAAAAAAAACATACATACAGACGAATAGAGAACCTCCTCCTTTTTGATTTAGAAGTCGGTTAAAAAGGAGGAGGTTCTCTATTCGTCTGTATGTATGTGTTTTTTTTGTGTATATCCGCCGATTACTCGAAGACGGATGGACCGATTGAAATGATTAAAACGTTATTACATCAGGTTGGTTTCCAAGTTGGTTCCATTTTTTGAAATTTTGAAATCGGTTCTGTAGTTTTCAGGAAATCTTGAAAATACTGTCGTTTTCGTTACCACTTTATGTGAATTTAATACGTATCTTTAGGCATAACTCCTTTGTTTATAAACTGATTTAGATGATTCTTGTTTTGTTAAAAAGGGGATACGTCAAGGTATTTTAACCGACTTCAAAAAAGAGGTTTTCAGTTTGATCACATACCTATTTACCAGAATACACGTAAATTGCCTGCAGGATGCACTAAAAAGAGTGAACTAAAAATCCTTACTTATATTATAAATGCGAAATGCGAATCTGTCTGTCTGTGTGTTACACAATCACGCCTAAACTACGGAACCAATTTGAATAAAAATTGGTATAGAGATAGTCTAGAGCCTGAGAAAGGACATAGGCTACTTTTTTATGTGAACAAAGGGCTGTAATGTAAGGGGTTGAAATAGGGGATGAAAGTTTGTATGGAAATGACGTCATTTTTAAAGCTAGAAGCTTCAAAACTATTTTATAGGCTTTTGATTAGATAAATAAATACGAAATTCAAAGTTTGTAAAAAAAGTACCCTAAAGAGGGTGAAAACAGAGGATGAATTTTTTCGTGTGATGACGTCGGCAAAAAAGTTTACGGAACGGATTTTGATGAAAGTTTTTTTGTTATACCTACAGCTATTGGTCCTTGCCAACATATAAGTGTTAAAGTGCATAAATGTTTTATAGCCATTATATTATTTTACACTTAAAATATCGATTGTAAGTTATTAAATTGATTAGTTTTCATATTAAAAGTAAGTCGTTTGATTCGTCGCTACGCGCGGCGTTGCTCCGAGCGCCCTCTACCAATGAGGCGCCCTCTACCAATGAGTTAATTAAAATGGTTAGAGTGGGGAGGGCACTTGTAGGCCGCAACGCCGCGGGAGCGTCAGTTCGGTGCTAGCCATCGATTTAGACGGTCGTCCTAAGATAACCAAGCATTGAAAACTTAGTAAAAGTGATTGTGAATTTGTGCAGAAGTTGAAATAAAAGTGTCATATTAGTAAAGAGTTGTTTGATTTCGAACAACTCAGAAGCGGGATATATGAGAGTCTGAAAGAACTCTCATTTCACGTCCACGTAAGTAACACAATTTTCTTATTCTTTTTTTTCCCCCTTTTTTTTCTTTCCACTCTTTTCATAGTCAATTAATAAAATTACTGCTTGAATTACTGGAATATTCACTTAAAATCCTTTGGAAACTAAGTATAAATAAATTAGATTCCATAACGAACAATATCCGTCAGTGATAAACGTCGGTTGCTGTCGTTCATATTTGCCGGGGCCACTCTCCGGATATGATGGACAGTGATCGATAAAAGCTTCCTGCGCTTTGCCGGGGCTACTCTCCGGATGCGTCAGGTGGTTTTTTTATAGTATTAGGAATCTAGATAAATGACGGAATTGGTTTCTGTCCTCCATATTTGCCGGGGCTACTCTCCGGATATGATGGACAGCGATCGATAAAAAGCTTCCTGCTTATTGCTGGGGATGCTCTTCGGATGCGTCATGCAGTTTTTTTTCATATACAAGACTAAAATTTAGATAAATGACTGATTTGATTGGTTCCTGTCTTTCATATTTGCCGGGGCTACTCTCTGGATATGACAGGCAGTGATCTATGAAAGCTTCCTGTGCATTGCCGGGGCTACTCTCTGGATGCATCAGGTGGTTTTCTAAAGACAAACTCTCATGACTACGAAATGAAACGACAGAAATGAAATAATGTTTATTTGCATTTGAATAAGGTTACATGGAATGGATGTTATACTATACAGTTCATATTTATTTTTTGTTTCTCTTACTCGGCCAGTCACGGGGCGGCATGTAGGATTATACAAGATTAATTAAAATTAAGTCCTATTCATAAATTATATATTCCAGTCCCATTACATAATCTTTATTGTCTTAAGTCTAATCTGTGTTCATCTGTACAAATATTTTTGGTTCTTCTATATGAGTGCTTCTGTGCATTGCTTACTAAGGCTAAAATTTATAAAATTCTTCACGTAACTTTGTTTTGAGGCCTTAAAACTAGACAAAAAGTAATCTCGTTTAAACTTTATGTCAACCGTGGCTGCTGACAACACACATAAATACATCCTGTTGCTTTAGTGAGCTAACAATTAATACCAGCTATTTATTTTCGAGTTCTAGAATGGATGAGACTAATCGACGAGAAAGTAGCCGGAGCAGAGAACGTTCTGGAATTGCAGGTGACTCGCCGGTTCTCTTGATCCAACATACTGTGCAAAACCGCGATGACGAGGATGAGGAGCTTATCCTCCGACATAGGCTGCTGACTGACGAAATAGAGCGGACATCGCAGTTTCGTCAAAGTTCTTTAAACAAAGAGTTAGAGCAACGTTCATCATCAGGACAAAAGAACGCGAGTTATGTGCTAGGGCGTCACTCACGACCTAGACGGAGACTCGAGAGCGGTGAGCTAGAGCGACGCTCGCGAGCCAGATGCGAAAATGAGAGTGGTGAGCTAGAGCAACACTCAAGATCTAGACACAGTATTGAGAGCGGTGAGCTAGAGCGACGCTCGCGATCCCAACTCAGACGTAGGAGCGGTGAGCTAGAGCAACGCTTACAATCTAGACACAGGGCCGAGAACGGTGAGCTAGAGCGACGCTCTCGGTCGAGATGCTATTCAAAAATGATCCCACTTCGATCTTTTTCTGCTGCCGAATTAAAAGAAGAATTGAAACGACGAGCATACGATGGACCCGAGGAGCCATACGCTTTGAACGCGGATTACGACATCGGCGAGCGAAGCAGAGCGAGAAAACGACAGAGGAGTCGGACCCCACGACCATCAGCGACACGCGAAACCCATGAATTCTCACATCAACGGACGGGTTCTTCTCCACCTCAAAGACGTGCCAGGTATGAATGCGATAATGTTCTTCCCGAAAGCTCGGGCGGTAGCGGTAGTGACATTTTATCAAAATTTGTAAATGCTCTTAAAGATATTGCCAAGTCAAGCCAAAATAAACTTTCTGCTACAAACAATGTGATTCCAGAGTTCGATCCTCTTGCGAAAAATCAAAGTATTGTTAATTGGTTGACCAAGGTTGAGGAATGCGCAATAATTTATAACTGGGACGAAAGGGAGGTAATTCATTACGCTCTACCCAAACTTTCTGGTCTCGCTAAATCATGGTACCAGAGTTTACCTAGTGTACGTTATACATGGGCAGAATGGAAGACTAAATTAACTGAATCGTTTCCGTATAGTGAAAACTTTGCAGAGTTATTAACCGAAATGCTAGCACTGAGGGTTAGGTTTGGGGAGCCGTTAGAACAGTATTTCTATTCTAAATTAAATTTATTAAATCGTTGTAAAATAGCCGGTAAGCAGGCGGTAGATTGCATTTTGCACGGCATTGAAGATAGAAGCATAAGACTAGGTGCTCAAGCAGTCCAGTTCGACTCCCCCGAACAAGTTCTTAGATACTTGAAGACAGTTAAAAATGGAAATCGTAGAGAAAGTATTCTTAACACAAATAAAATTAGGCTAGACAAACGGCAAATACAGAATTACCCCCCAAGTACTAACAGAGGGTTAGCAGGCACGAGCAAACCTCCGATAAAATGTTTTAACTGCGGGGTAGAAGGGCATCCTAGTTTTCTCTGTCCAAAACCGATCGAAAAGTGTAGTAACTGTCATAGAATCGGTCATAAAATCACATCTTGTCCGTATATACAATCTGAGAAAAGTCGAAATAATGATAAATCTAATGAGAAGGGAAAAGAGGTTCTCAGGGTTTGCGTTGGTGACAAAAGCAGCCGTAGTACCGTTGGGATACCAGATAGTGACACCGATTTACTTGGAAAAGCCAAAGAAAAATACTTAATATCAATCGAAGTAAATGGCAAAGCCTTGCAATCCTACGTAGACCTAGGCAGCGAATGTTCACTCATACGCTATTCTAATGCTATTAATTTGGGCATCCTACTCGAGACAAGTAACCTTCCGGTGCTAAGAGGGATAGGTGAAAATCAAGTGCAATGTAAAGCGCGATTAAAAGTAAACGTTAATGTACAAGGCATTATGTTACCGATAGAAATGTATGTTGTAGACGACGATGCCATTAAACAACCAGTCTTGTTGGGCCATAACTTTACAGAACACCCTAGTATAATAATTACGAAAACACCATCAGAGTTAATATTTGAAGACATCACTAATAACGATAAATTGTATCTTACGGCGGCTGAAACGGTAACCATCCCTAAATGTGAAATTAAAACGATCCCCATAGTAGCGAATAAATCTTATTCTGGTAGAATATATGTCGATGGTTGCGTTAGAGGCAAAGTAGGTAGCGAATATTTTCTCTTGCCGGGTGAGTATGCTATTGTTTGTGGCAAGGGTAGACTGCTAGTCCAAAATATGTCCATGAATACTATAGAGTTCGCGAATAACTCGCTTATTACTCGCGCTTCTCCACTCCCTCTTATTAGGGACGTTTGCAAAATATCACTTGATACGAATGTTCCTGAAACGGTAAATTTTGGCAGTCTCCTCAGTAACGATCAAAAGCAGGAACTCAAAGCCTTGCTAAGTGAATTTAGCGACTGTTTTTCAAAAGGCTTAAGTGATCTTGGTTTTACTACCGTCAATGAAATGGAAATAAGATTGATGGATGCCGATCCCATTGTGTATAGACCTTATAGAATGTCTTTAAGCGAAAGGTCAGAAGTTAGGGAAATGGTTCAGGAAATGTTGGATGCAAATATTGTTCGCGAATCTTCTTCACCTTACGCGAGTCCAATCGTCCTCGTCAAAAAGAAAACGGGCGAGAAGCGATTATGTGTCGATTATAGGGCGCTTAACCGCAAAACCATTAAAGACCATTTTCCATTGCCTCGCGTCGAAGACCAATTAGACCTACTGGCAGGCCACTCTTTGTTTATTACTTTGGACCTCGCATCCGGCTACTATCAAATACCTATTAAGGAAGATTCTACATACAAGACTGCCTTCGTTACGCCGGATGGACAGTATGAATACTTAAGAATGCCTTTCGGTCTTGTTAACGCACCATCCGCTTTTCAGCGAACGATTAACAAAATATTAGCCGAAGCAAAAATTAAGTACGCCGTGGTTTACATGGATGATGTTTTAATACCCGCTCATGATTTCACCGAAGGCATGAGTCGCCTGAGAGAGGTTTTAAATTTATTAAGATTAGGTGGCCTTACGCTTAAGTTGTCAAAATGTTTCTTTTTCTATGATTAAATAGACTATCTTGGATTCCAAGTAGGATCTGATGGGATACGTCCTGGTTCTCGCAAGACGGAGGCCGTGAGCAAATTTCCACGACCTAAAAATCAGCATGAGGTCCGCCAGTTCATTGGGTTAGCCAGCTTCTTCAGGAGATTTGTTAAGAACTTCGCGATCATTGCCAATCCATTAACCGATTTATTAAAAAAAAATAGTCCATGGGTTTGGTCTGATGTACATGATGATGCCTTTGAATCTCTGAAAAAAGCTCTTGTTGAGAGGCCTGTTTTGGCGCTATATGATCCGTCCCTCCCAATAGAGTTGCACACAGATGCCTGCAAAGTCGGGGTAGCTGGCGTCTTGTTCCAAAGGAATTTGGAAGGCCTTCTAAGACCAATCTCTTTTTATAGTAGAAAAACCACAGTCAATGAACAAAAGATGCACTCTTTTGAACTCGAGACGTTAGCGGTCATAGCTTCCCTTGCTAGGTTCCGTGTGTACCTGCTTGGTGTACCCTTCAAAATTATAACTGACTGTAACGCTTTACGAACAGCTATGACAAAACGTGACATGGTACCGAGAATCGCGCGGTGGTGGGTACAACTTCAGGAGTACGACTGTAACTTCGAATATCGATCAGGAGCCCGTATGTCGCACGTGGATGCTCTTAGCCGGAACCCAGTTGCACCCGCCATCCCGGAATCTCACGTTTTGGACGTACTGTCGATCGAAAAAAACGACTGGATTAGTACTGTACAAATGGCGGATGATGAGATAAATAAAATTAAAAATATTCTCAAAGATTCCGAGTCTGAAAAAGTAGTCGATATATGTAATAATTATTGTTTAAAGAATGATCGTGTATTTCGTAAAGTAAATAATGAATTACGGTGGGTCGTTCCTAAAGCTGTCAGGTGGCAAGTCCTGAAAATGAACCACGACGACGTGGGCCACTTTGGCTTTGAGAAGACTTTGTCTCGCATCAGGCAATGTTACTGGTTTCCAAAACTACGTCGATTTGTAAAAAAATATGTTGCTGCCTGTCTGGAGTGTGCTCATCACAAAGCTCAGGGTGGCCCTCGCGCTGGTGAATTACACCCTATCCCAAAGACCGAAATACCGTTTCACACTATTCACGCGGACCACTTAGGGCCATTCGTACGTAGCAAGAGAGGAAACTCTTATTTGCTGGTTATCGTTGATGGTTTCACCAAGTTTGTTAACATTACGCCAGTGAGGGATACCAAAGCTTCAACTACCATTAGGGTACTTAGAGAACACATCAGTTATTTTGGCGCTCCAACCCGCCTCATTTCTGACCAAGGTTCTTGCTTCACTTCACATGTTTTTCAAAACTTTATTAAGGGCACAGGAATAAAACATATTTTAAATGCGGTCGCTTCACCTCGGGCAAATGGCCAGGTGGAACGTTTCAATAGGACTATTCTTGATGCTCTCTCAACAAAAACACACGGTAAAGACGATAGAACCTGGGATGAACACGTTTCAGACATACAGTTGGGTATTAATACTACTGTACACAGTACTACTAAGAAAAGTCCATCTGAACTCTTATTTGGGTACAAAGTAACGAACACGTCCGAAACAATCCTAAATGAAATAATTAACGACACACTTAACGTTAGATCTACTGATGAGCTATCAGACTTAAGGAAGGAAACAGGAGACAAAATTAGGTGTCAGCAAGAGAAAGATAAACAAAGGTTTAACAAATCAAGAAAAGAGGGCAGGGTATATAAAGAAGGTGAATTAGTAAGAGTTGAACGAATAGTTACCAATAATGACGGAAAATCAAAAAAATTAGTAGGTAAATATCAGGGACCATATCGCATAAAAAAATTACTACCAAATGAAAGGTTTGTGATCGAGGATACTCCTTTGACACGAAAAAATAATAGGCGTTACGAAACTATTGTTGCGATTGATAAGCTTCAGCCTTGGTTGAACTTTAACACTGATTTTGATAGCAACAGTAATGAATCGGGTAGTGATAATGAAAAAAATGAAGATTAAAAATATATGTAAAAAATGTAATCAGATTAAGTATAGTAAGATAATTAATAAATAAGTAAACATAAACTATAATGTTAAAATCAAAATATAATTAATTAGGTATATGTAGGCATGATATGGTTTTTAATTTGTTCTAATTTAATTAATAAATAGAACATGACCATTTAACCAATATCGTACGATAATAGTGAGTATCAAACTGTATTTATCAATTAAGTATTTTAAGAAAAACTAAGCTTTGTTTGTTATGTTAAGCACGAGGACTTGCTTATTGAGGATGGCCGAGCTGTTAAAGTGCATAAATGTTTTATAGCCATTATATTATTTTACACTTAAAATATCGATTGTAAGTTATTAAATTGATTAGTTTTCATATTAAAAGTAAGTCGTTTGATTCGTCGCTACGCGCGGCGTTGCTCCGAGCGCCCTCTACCAATGAGGCGCCCTCTACCAATGAGTTAATTAAAATGGTTAGAGTGGGGAGGGCACTTGTAGGCCGCAACGCCGCGGGAGCGTCAGTTCGGTGCTAGCCATCGATTTAGACGGTCGTCCTAAGATAACCAAGCATTGAAAACTTAGTAAAAGTGATTGTGAATTTGTGCAGAAGTTGAAATAAAAGTGTCATATTAGTAAAGAGTTGTTTGATTTCGAACATAAGTAGCTATAATTTATTTTGAAGATCGCAATTTCTGATGTGGAACCATAGCAGTCCAGCCAAACTATGAGAGATATAAAAATACCGTTTTAAGGAAAATTGTTAAACGTGATGAGCACTTTCTATTGACGTACAAAGTTTGAAGGTCTGGTACACCTGATGTGGAACCCAAGCAGCCGGATTAAACTATATGAGATACAAACATAGCGTCTTAAGAAAACTTGTTTAACGTCATGGACATTTTCTATTGACGGAAAAATATCGAAGGTCTGGTACTCCTGATTTGGAACCCTTGCAGCCCAGCTTAACTATAAGAGATACAAATACAGCATCTTAAGAGAAGTTGTTCAGCGTGATAAGTATTTTCTTTTGACATCTATCTATTTATATAAAACTAGCTGTGCCCGCGACTTCGTTCGCGTGGAATAGTGACTTTCGGCAGCATTTTTCATTTTTTTAGCTAATAAGGTTTTTCGTTTTTTTGTGTATCTATTTTATATATATTAGTTTAGCGCTATGACACATACTAATACATAAAAAAAATATTTCACATAGCCTTCCGCCCGCGGTTCGCCCGCCTGTACTACACGACGTTATCTCGAGGGAAAGTTATATTTTCCCGGGATATCAATTAGTCTTTGTCACTCTCTAGCTCCTAAAATATCCACATACTAAAAAAAACACGCCGATCCGTTGCTCCGTTTTGACGTGAAAGACGGATATACAAACAATACAAACAGTATGTCAAAAGAAAGAACTTATCACGCTGAACAACTTCTCTTAAGATGCTATCTCATATAGTTTAACCTGGCTGCTAGGGTTCCACATCAGCTGGCCTAGCATGAACGGCTTTTATCATGCGATATGATATAGAACGTCATGCTGTCTTGCTTACCTACCCCACTAAGGTGGAAGCAAGACAGCAAGACGTGCTATATCATATCGCGTGATATAATGATGTGCTAGCCAGGCAGGTGTACCAAGACCTTCAAACTTTGTACGTCAATAGAAAATGCTCATCACATTTAACAATTTTCCATAAGACGGTATTTTTATGTCTCTCATAGTTTGGCTGGACTGCTATGGTTCCACATCGGCCATTTCGATCTTCTAAATAAATAAATAGGCTATATTTTATTTAGAACCTATAAGTTGGCGACAACTAATAGCTATATAACAAAAAAAGTTTCATTAAAATCCGTTCAGTAGTTTTTGCCTGAAACGTGGACAACAGACAGACAGACGAAAAATTCAAAAAGTATATTTTTGGTATCTGTTCCGTTTGAGAAGACCCTTGGTGGGATTTTTTTCTATTTCTTGTCAATGTATACAGTGCCACAACCTTTTCTGTGCCGGTGACAGCGGCGCTACGCACGTTTTTTTTTTTTTTGTAGTAATTTAACCGGCCCTGACTTCTAAGAACTTCAGCCGCCAGCAGCGCTATGGTTGGACATCAACTTGACAGCAAAATGACATTAAAAAAATCACGTTAGTTTCACATTTTGGCCACCGGCACAGCAAAGTTTGTGGCACTGTACAGCCCCTGTACCGGCAAAAAATATGGATATGGACATGGGCTTCATTTGACATTTGATGCCCATATTTTGTGATTTCAAGGGCATAATATGGGCTTCAAATGTCAAATGAAGCCCATGTCCATACCCATAATTTTTAGCCGGTAGCCCCCTGAATAGAATCGCATACAGTTTTATAATAAGTATGAATTATTTTGTTTACTTATTTACTTAATATACTTACACGGTATTTTTTTATAACCCCGGATAAAATTAAAAGGATTATTCTGCTCATGAAAACAAACAATTTTTATTGTGGGACCAACACTAAAATCGCAAAAAAACACCTATTCCATACAAAAGTGCAAAAATATTTAATCAAAATGTATGGAACAGCTGATATTTTTTCGCGATTTCAGTTGTTTTCATGAGTAAAATAATCCCTAAAAATATCCGGGGTGATAAAAAAATACCGTGTATATAAACAGTACCTACCTACGCATTAACACATAAAAAAATTATATCACATAGCCTTCCGCCCGCGGTTTTGCCGCGTGTACTACACGACGTTTTTCCGAGGGAATGTGATATTTTTCCGGGATAAAATTAGCCTATGGGACTCTCTAGCTCCTAAACTATCCACATAGGTACTAAAAAAAACAGGTCGATCCGTTGCTCCGTTTTGACGTGAAAGACGTACATACAAACAAACACACTTTCACATTTATAATATTAGTATATATTGTATGTCAAAAGAAAATACTTATCACGCTGAACAACTTCTCTTAAGATGCTGTATTTGTATCTCTTACAGGTTAAGCTGGGCTGCAAGGGTTCCAAATCAGGAGTACCAGACCTTCGATATTTTTCCGTCAATAGAAAATGTCCATGACGTTAAACAACTTTTCTTAAGACGCTATGTTTGTATCTCATATAGTTTAATCTGGCTGCTAGGGTTCCACATCAGGTGTACCAGACCTTCAAACTTTGTACGTCAATAGAAAGTGCTCATCACGTTTAACAATTTTCCTTAAAACGATATTTTTATATCTCTCATAGTTTGGTTGGACTGCTATGGTTCCACATCAGAAATTGCGATCTTCAAAATAAATTATAGCTATATGTTGGCAAGGACCAATAGCTGTAAAACAAAAAAAGTTTCATCAAAATCCGTTCCGTAAACTTTTTGCCGTTTTTTGCCGTTCCGTAAACTTTTTCATCACACGAAAAAATTCATCCCCTGTTTTCACCCTCTTTAGGGTAGTTTTTTTTTACAAACTTTGAATGTCGTATTTATTTATCTAATCAAAAGCCTTTTAAATAATTTTGAAGCTTCTAGCTTTAAAAATGACGTAATTTCCATACAAACTTTCATCCCCTATTTCAACCCCTTACAGCCCTTTGTTCACATAAAAAAGGAGCCTATGTCCTTTCTCAGGCTCTAGACTATCTCTGTACCAATTTTTATTCAAATCGGTTCCGTAGTTTAGGCGTGATTGTGTAACACACAGACAGACAGATTCGCATTTTCGCATTTATAATATACTAGCTTTCCGCCTGCGGCTTCGCCCGCGTGTACTACATGACGTTATCCCGCGGGAATGTGATATTTTTCAGGAATAAAAAGTAGCCTATCTCCTTTCTCAGGCTCTAGACTATCTCTGTACCAAAATTCATTCAAATTGGTTCAGTAGTTTAGGTGTGATTGTGTAACACACAGACAGACAGAGACGCATTTATAATATAAAAATAAGTAAGGAAGTAAGGATTCAAAGTCCTGACTGACTGACTGACTGAGATATCAACGCACAGCCCAAACCGCTGAACCTAGAGACTTCAAATTTTGCACATAGATACGTTATACAGTGTAGGCATCCACTAAGAAAGGATTTTTGGAAATTCCACCCCTAAGGGGGTGAAATAGAGGATGAATGTTTATATGAAAGTCCGTCAGTTTTGAAGTAAGGATCTTCAAACATTGTATTTAGGCTGGCAATTGAAAATTAATATTTACCTATGTCAGCGTTTTTGACAATTCCACCCCCGAAGGGGTGAAAAGGGGGATGAAATGTTGTATCTGGAAAGTCCTTCATTTAATTTATTATTTAGGCTTATGGTCGGAAAGTAAAACAAATAAGCAAAAACATGTATCGTATTTTTTCGAAAATCAACCCCTTAGAGGTTAAATGAGATAAATAAACCTAAAAATCGATATGGATGTCGTTATTGTGGTTCTATGAGATGACGATTGCAAAAATGGCATTTATTTTGATGTTCAACACGCTGAACATGATTCAACCCCTAAAAGGTTGCAATAGGGGTGAAATTTTGAATTAAAAATCAGGGGTTAAATAGACATTTCAACTTGAAACTTTGAAGGCTTACTTCTTAAAACAAATAGGCAACCCATTCGTAATTTTACTAAAATCAAACCCAGGGGGTAAATAGGGTATAGAAACCTAAATCATCTTAAGTACCCTGAAAGTTCGTGGTGCCTAAGCTACTCAGAACTAACTTTTTGATTGTGAAACAGACACTTATTATTTACTAGCTTCCGCCCGCGACTTCGTCCGCGTGGACATTCGAGAAAATACTTAGGGGACCAATAACCAGGATAAAAAGTTTTCTATGTTTTAATTTCATAAAAATCCGATCAGCCGTTTTTACGTGTTTAGGCGGGTCCTCCCTCACCAAGCGAGCAGCCTCGCGCGTGGCTGCTCACTTGGGTTATTACCAATAAGTCCCCTAAGTATTTTCTCGAATGTCCACGCGTACGAAGTCGCGGGCGGAAGCTAGTTAATTTTATAAAAAAATAAAACCGCCTTAAAAAAAATAACATCAAAAAAGTAAGAAATAATCCCTCAACAAATAAATAACGTAAGTACTTTGAAGTCGGGCGGGTTTTAACAAAAACAACAATAAATTGTACATGTTTCACGCCCGACTTCAAAGTACTTACGTTATTTATTTGTTGAGGGATTATTTCTTACTATTTTATGTGCTTTTAAGGCGGTTTTATTTTTTATAAAAATAATTGTTGGAAGCGGTTTATGTGTACATCCTCACATATCTATTTACCAGGATACACTAAAATTGCCTGCATGATGCACTAAAAACAGTGAAATAAATATATTTTTATAAAAAAATAAAACCGCCTTCAAAAAAAAATGCCACCAAAAAGTAAGAAATAATCCCTCTTATACTGTATTTACACTAAATAACGTAAGTACCTAGGTACTTTGAAGTCGGGCGGGTTTTAACAAAAACAACAAAAATTGTAAGTAAGTACATGTTTCACTCGGACGGAAGTATGTATGTATGTGTATGAAGATTTCTATGTTCCCTGATGTACCCTAAACGGTTCGAAAGATTTTAACGTATGAGGTGTCGTTAGATTCGTCTTGATAGCGCGAGTGACACTGGATCAAGGAATTTATAAGTACTACGTACAGGATACATAAAAAAAAACAAAATGGCGGGGTTTTGAAGGCATATTGCAATTTCGATTTTTTACTATCCCCACCCACTCGGTGGATACCAAAATAAAGGGGCTTAAGTAAAGCGGTTCCATAAATATATATAACTTGCAGTTTTGCAGAACTCTCTGCATTAATTTATCTAAATAAAAACATAAATTATCAAAAAACAAAAACCCCACTGCAAAAAACTAACAACTAAAAAAGGGAAAATAAGCTCTATTATTTCTCATTGCAGTCAGGGGACCGTT
The DNA here is from genome assembly GCA_949710035.1 of Crambus lathoniellus. NCBI lineage: Eukaryota > Metazoa > Arthropoda > Insecta > Lepidoptera > Crambidae > Crambus > Crambus lathoniellus. The sequence goes on from OX453297.1 coordinate 20,248,236, forward strand.
CGGTGAATCACTTTATAATTTAAAAGATAATTATTTACACATAACACTCGTTAAAATGGTTTTATTAACCGACTTTAAAAACTGAAGGAGGTTCTCAGTTCGTCAATGAACAGTTCGCGCAGAAATCTATGTGCTTATGTATGGTATGAAGTTACCTACGCTTGTAGTAGGGCAGAAGCCCCGGTTTTGGCCACTGTACCGGTTTTGGACATTTTTGCTCTAAAAATTTTCTCAACTACTTTTCGCCATTTTTGCTAAAAGCAATTAAAATAAGGTATTTTAGGGTAATGATAACAACCGTGTACCATAAGTCATACGATTTTATTCAAAAAATCCCATTTTCTGTTTTAAAAAATGTTTTGTATGAAAATTTTAAGATTTATTGTTTTGGATGAATTACTTTATAAACCTTTGTTTTTTACAAACTGGTTTCTAGCGCATTCAAATATATTGATTTAACCTGGGTTTGGTTTTGATTTTTCGCTATACTCACAAAAGTTTAACTATCAATAAGTGGCCAAAACCGGTACATTTGGCACCTCTCACACATTTTGTGTTATAAACAAAAAAGAATTTTACTTTTTTAAATCAAAAATGTACCTACCTTTCTGAAACGCGAACCACTTGAAATTTGACACCGCGTGACGTCATTTTCTTATCGCTATGGTTTGTTTTTGTTCGTGACGCCAGATGTAAACACTTAGAACGCTCACAGTTACATTTCTGAGAAGGTTATGAACCTCAGATCATATAATACTATACTAGGTTAGATATGCCAAGGGGGCGTGGCAGGCGTCGTCGCAGGGACCTGGGTGCATACCATCAACTTTAAGACAGCGATTCAAAAATAGCGCGATGCAGAATAGGTTCCTAAAATGAATTGCTTTCTTTCGTACCATGACCTTCTAAAAACTGGATCGCAAATGAATTGCTAAATGTGAATGACCGAACGATTTGTGTCCTTATTTCTTCTATATACCCGTCTCTTTCACTCGATTCTGTCATGCCAGGAGAGTGAAAGGGACGGGTATAACCTTCAGGTGACATGTTAGCTTGGCCAAGTTATACGTCAAATAAGAGTTGATGACAGCTCAGCGGCTGTGAAATGTCATTGAATGATCACTGAATCGCTGTCATTGATATTAAGCTGTCGTGGTACGAATAAGCGAAGCAGATCAGTTTAAGTTCCTAAACAAAACCGCAATAAGAGTTGATGGTAGGCACCCTGATCAAACGATTAACATCGTCGGTTGATTCTTTTTGACGTCATCAGTTGTCATTCAGCTGTGCTGAGAATCGTTTCTCTTAACCATTCTCAAAATGCCGGTTTGTGCTATTATTACATATCGAAATTATTGCAACAACATAAATAACGCGAAAAATGGAGTAACCTACCACAAGCAAGCATTAAAATATCAATAATTATTAATGTTTTACCGAATTTTAAAATATGTAATGTAAACAAATTAATAAGTTCATAAATTTTATTAAACAATATCCATTGATGGTTTTTTTTGTTGGACTGTTCAACTTCTTCCTTCAAAAGTGCAATGGATCGACTAGTTATAGATAGAATCGTTGCAAAGAGTAAAATGCGTTTACTCTTTTTCTATGACTAGAGACGCTCGGTGAGGTTCGGCTGTTTTGTCGATATATTTTTTTTTTGAGTAAGTACTTTTGTATACGATGTTGCAAGTGAAAAGTTTTTTGTATAATCCATTCATTCGGCATCATTGTGGATTTAAATGAACCAAAACTAAGTATGTAATTAAGCTTAAACTTAACATGATATGAAATTTATTTATTCTAAAAAATATATTGCGATTATCAAGTAAGTAATTTAGTTATTTATTTTTTTCATTTTTATCATCATTTCTTCATAAATAGTAAAACAAAGTCGTTTCCCGCCGTCTGTTACTCGTAGATCTTTAAAATTACTCAACGAATCTCACCAATTTTATCATCTCCAACCGGTGAGTAAGTAATTGTCAGGCAATAAGTTTTATGTTAATACTAGCCTGGTGCACCGGTTATTTAAGTGGTGCGATGTTACAGCGTGGTTATGTGTTTAGGCTCTAATCGTATCCAGGATTCAGGTTTTATAAAGTTTCCGAATTTAAAATAAAATTAATGTATTTTTACTAAAATATAAACCTTAGCAGGGTACTAAGCACATTATGACCATCACTGCTTGTGATGCCGCTGCAGCATCACTAGCAGATATTAATAATTTAAAAAAAATTAAGAAGAATAAAACTGAATAAAGTACAGGCTCGTTTTTGAGAAAAGGCATACCTATATTTTTTAATAAAGTTCCACAAGATGTAATTGAACTTCCCTTGAATAAATTATACTTCACGCTTCGTTCTCGAGATTAGCATTATAAGACATATGTAGTAACGCGTAGCAGTTGCCATTCCATACACTTTTTTGAGAAATTTAAATATTTTTTATCTAAATTCCTCGATTTTTTTTTTTTTTTTTTTGTTAGTGGGTATCCCCACACTCAAGCCCCTCCGCGCGAACGCCGTCTGCGTCATTCGCTTTGTAGTGCGTCGCCGTTCCACACTGTGCTCGCGAAAAAGTATTAAATAGTAAAGGTATAAGAATTAATAATGCCGAAACGTAAAAGTGATAGTGATTGTGGTCGAATAGAACGAAAAATAAGGAAGCTTGAAAAGAAACTGGCGCATAAGCGCCGTCGTAGGCGACATAGTAATTCGAGTGTGTCTGATTCGTTATGTTCCCGCTCATTACGTTCGTCGCCGGAAAAACAAGGTAAAAGATTTAAAAAGTATCATATACCTTTCACGGGCTTTTGAATACAATAACGGCTTTAGCGACTAGCCGGCCTATTCGCAATCGAGTTCATAATCTTTACGTAGGTAATGAGTGTTTATTGTTATAAGTAATATTATAACTTATAAAATTTGAATGAGTTAACAAGGCAAAGGTTTTCATTTCAATAAAATAAAACCTTGATGGATATTTAGTATTACCATCAGTACTTAGGTACGTTTTGGGACTGTTTTATTATCAATACCTACTTATGGTACTCAAGGTAACATACCTAAGATATTACTCGATCAGTTTGCGGATAGTACTTGCTATGCATTGGGACTATCTCTTACTATAAAACCTGCATTTCGAACAGTACAATGGGACTGTTGTACAGTGCTAATTTATTGAGTTTGCGAGCAGTACGTGTATTATAATACTATGGGACTGCTTCTTACTTATGAGATAATATAAAAGTTTGTTAGTTTAACAGGAAATAAAGGAATTTATTTAAATTCAATCAAAATAAACTTTTGTACAATTTGTGAGTTTTGACTTATCAAAGCTGACTTTATTAATATAAAATAAAAATCATTATGATACAATTAAACAATGGGTTGCGGACAGTACATGTTACAGTTTAACTGGGGACTGTCCCAATAATCTTATCGAGGTTTAGCCTAGTATAATATTATTATGAGTAGTCATTTAACTATATTCTTTCAGATGATGAAATGATGAACAATTTGGGATTAATTGATAATGAAGATAATTTTGACAATGATCCTTCTCGTTCAACCGAAATAGAAAACCAAAATTTAGACCCGAGTCCTGGTGATAAAAATTTACCTTCTGATAAAGAAGTTTCCGTACAACCTGTGGTAGTGATACCTTCAGTTCTTGCTGGCCCCTCAACTTCGACTAGCGAACCTGTTGTATTAGCTGATCAGAAGGAGACTGAATCTTCGATTCTAGATAATGGCTTACTAGATATACTAGGTATTGATCCAACTACCGATAAGAAATATGGGAAAGAAATCCAAAAAGATTTGGCATTAAGATTACAACATTGGGCTACTGTTGGTTTGGATAAGGATTTACGCAAAGAATTAAAAGACAAATATCTAACTCCAGATAATTGTAAACTAATTGACCCACCACTGTTAAACGCGGAAATGAAAGCTGCGATTTCAGACACCAATGTCAAACGAGATAAAGCCATTGAAGGAAAACAAAAAATGCTTACCTCATCCATTGCCTGCTTAGGTGAAGCCATTACACGTCTAATGACGTTAAAAGATAAAGATACCGCTCTACTCAAATTATTGATGGACGCAGCTCGCATCGCTTGCGATTGCCAACATGCTGACAGCATTACTCGCAGAAACTTTGTAATGGGTGGCCTTAAAGCGGAAATGAAAGAACAATTGCAAAATACAAAAGTTGACAAATGTTTGTTCGGTGAAAACCTTGCCGAAACTTTAAAATCTGCAAAGGCAGTCTGCAAATCTGGTTCGGATTTGAAACCACCTACACCAAAATCATCTTTCAGAAGGCCAACACCCAGTACATCTAGCTCATCACAGAAACATTTAAACTGGCAGAATCCGGGTCCGGTCCGCAGGCCAACGGGTCCACCGAGGATGAGACAGCCTGCACCGACCTCGATGCGCAATCGGCCATTCAACTCCTTGAGACAGTCGCAGCATCCGCAACTACGGCCGAACAACATGCGCCGCTAGACAAGGTAAAGCCTGCAGGTAGACTTAATGCTTTTTATGAGCAATGGTGTATGATCACTAATGACCCAGCTGTCTTGTCTTACATTGAAGGCTATAAAATACCTTTTTCTAGCCCACCTATACAAACCTATTATTTTAATAATCGGGTTTATTCAGACACAGAAATTAATCTTTTTAGTGATGCCATCAATGAATTGATTTCATTAGGAGCCATTTCAAAATGTACTTCCCGTCGAGACCAATACTTATCCAGTATTTTCTTAATACCCAAGCCAAACGGAAAAATGAGGTTTATCTTAAACCTCAAGTCGTTAAACAAATTTATTAATACTAATCACTTTAAACTAGAGGATTTGAGGACCGTTCTTAAACTCGTAACCAAAGATTGTTTTCTATGTAATCTAGATCTAAAAGATGCATATTTTTTAGTAAAAATACATGAAGACTCCAGAAAGTACCTCAGATTTCAATTCCAGGATTCTATATATGAATTTAACGTTTTACCGTTTGGCTTGAATACGGCACCTTACGTGTTTACTAAAATTATGAAACCGGTAATAAAACTGTTAAGAACCTGTGGTTATATATCTACAATATATTTGGATGACTTGTGTCTGATAGGCTCTGATTATAAAACATGTTTTGAAAATTTGCAGCAAACTAAAAAACTTTTAATATCGCTAGGTTTTATCATAAATTTTGAAAAAAGTAGCCAAGTACCATCGACTAAATGCAAATTTTTGGGTTATATTTTGGATACAAAAGATTTTCAGGTCTTATTGCCAAAAGACAAAGAAAACAGGATTAAACTAGAACTAGGAAAAATGTCTAATTTAAAATGTTGCAAAATCAGGACATTTGCAAGTTTTCTGGGGCTTTTAGCATCAGCTTGCCCGGCTGTGGAGTACGGATGGCTTTATACTAAACTCTTTGAAAGAGTTAAGTATCTTACCTTAATTAAATCAAATGATTACGATACTGTAATGACCATCCCTACAACACTTCATTCTGATTTTGAATGGTGGAAAATTGCTATTCACAACGCAAATTGTAAAATTAAAGTTGACAAGTACGACCTAGAAATTTTTTCGGATGCCTCAACTACAGGGTGGGGTATAGCTTGTGGGAATCAGAGAGCTAGCGGTCTTTGGACCATAGATGAACATAAAAAACACATAAATTATTTAGAAATATTAGCTGCTTTTATTGGGCTAAAAATATTTGCTAGAAATATGGCTAACTCCCAAATATTACTCCGTATAGATAATACCACGGCTATATCCTATATTAACCGTATGGGAGGCATTCAGTTCCCACATTTAACTGATGTTACAAAACAAATATGGCAATGGTGCGAACATAGAAAATTATTTGTATTTGCTTCATACATTCGTTCAGCAGATAATACGATTGCTGATGAGGAATCGAGACGTACGCACCCGGATATTGAATGGCAGCTCGCAGACTACGCTTACAAAACAATCCTTGCAAAATTAGGCGCTCCAAATATAGATTTATTCGCAAGTAGAATTAATGCGAAATGCCCAACCTATGTTTCGTGGCATAGAGATCCAGATGCGTACGCTATAAATGCCTTTACCATTTCATGGACAAAATTTTATTTTTACGCTTTCCCACCATTTACCATGATATTAAAGTCCTTAAAGAAAATCATCACTGATAAAGCTGAAGGTATAATGATTGTACCTCAGTGGCCTACACAGCCATGGTTTCCAATCTTTAAGAAACTGCTAAAATCAAAACCTATTGTTTTTCAAGCTGAAGAAAATTTAATCATATCTTCTGATTCCAGTCGCCGCCACATCCACTCAACGATTACCCTGGTGGCAGGCATATTGTCCGGGAAGCAATATTAAGAAGAGGTATTCCCCAGGAATCCATAGACATAGTGTTGAACTCTCTCTCTGATAATTCGTACAAACAATACGAGGGATGTTATAGAAAGTGGTTCACTTATTGTAAAAAGAATAAGTTGAACATTTACGATGTGTCCGTTCCTAATCTTTTAAAATTTTTCACACTTATGTACAACGAAGGGGCTCAATACGGTACACTGAATTCTTATAGGTCTGCCTTAGTTTTAATCCTACCACAGGATATCTCTGGTAACCTAGATATAAAAAGATTTTTTAAGGGCGTATTTCGATCTAGACCACTACGGCCTAAGTACGATGAAACGTGGGATACATCTCTGGTCTTGAATTATCTCGCCCAATGGTATCCTAATGAAAATCTAAGCATGGCTCAAATTTCGAAAAAGTTGGTTTGCCTTCTTGCTCTCGTCACAGCACATAGAGTGCAAACCTTCTCCAAGATAAAGACAATTAATATAGAAATAGGTCAGGTGGAAGTAAAAATAAAAATTCCAGATTTATTAAAAACGTCCAAACCCGGTACTTTCCAACCGATTTTGATACTTCCCTTTTTCAATGAGAGGCCAGAAATTTGCCCTGCTAAAACGTTAATAGCTTACCTTGAAATTACTCACATTCATAGAAATAACAGTGATACCCTCTTTCTCAGTTGTAATAAGCCCCATAAACCAGTTGGCTCTCAAACCCTTTCGAGATGGATTAAAAATATCCTTAGTTTAAGCGGAATAGACACATCTAGGTTCACTGCCCATAGCACCCGTCATGCATCGACATCAGCCGCACAGAAATTAGGTGTTAATATTGACCAAATAAGAAAAGCTGCTGGTTGGAGTACAACTACGCATACTTTCGCAAAATTCTATAATAGGCCAATTATAAATGAAAGTAATTGTTGCTTAGGTAGAACAATATTATTGCAATCAATGAATAACTGTTAAGTATTTTTTTCTTGGGTGATCTTTCAAATGAATACAATGTTGATTATGGTTTCCAAGTATTTTATTTTCATATTTTGCCTATCTCTAAACGTCTACATATGTCTTATAATGCTAATCTCGAGAACGAAGCGTGAAGTATAATTAGAGATTAAACGAACTTACCTGTATGTGAAGTTCTATCCTAATTATACGAAGGCTTCGTTCGAAGAGATTAGCAACCCACCCACCCTCTCTCGCTTTTCTCATGCCCATTTAATTGCAAAATATGAAAGGAATGACTCTAAACTAAATGACGCAGACGGCGTTCGCGCGGAGGGGCTTGAGTGTGGGGATACCCACTAACAAAAAAAAAAAAAATCGAGGAATTTAGATAAAAAATATTTAAATTTCTCAAAAAAGTGTATGGAATGGCAACTGCTACGCGTTACTACATATGTCTTATAATGCTAATCTCTTCGAACGAAGCCTTCGTATAATTAGGATAGAACTTCACATACAGGTAAGTTCGTTTAATCTCTAATTAAAAATAAAAAGGTTAAAAAATAAATCCAGCTTCAAAAAGTACCAGTCAACTGAAAAGAAAAAAATTATGTCTTTTAATTACCTACTTGCCAGCCAAGAGCATACATGATAAAAAGACACCGACCTCAAAAAGGTAAATACTTTAATGATCATGATTCATGATTCCGCGTATTGTCAAAACAAAAATTAAAATACCGAGAAAAAAGAGATTCAAGAATTTGTCTGAAAATTGTTGATTAGTTGAGAGTACTTTAACATACAAGTAAGTACCAATATTTTGTCATAATAATAACTTTTCGCAGTTGTATTGTTATCAACAATATAATTGTTATAACAATCATAATAAAATGACATATTATGTATAATAGGAAAATATTCCAACACATTAGTGTGACAATAATTTCTTTCGGCATTTGCAATTTCTATATTGTTTTAGTATTGTACCTACTTATTATTTTGTTTAGCAACGAAATAATCATTCGTAATACGTTGCGTTTATCTTGACAGTTAAAATATATCCTTTTCACTTCTCATGCTCGTAAAGTTCGTGTTTATGTTGGGTATAGGCTGCATAAAAACGCCTTTTATGCTATAGTGCATAAAGTAAAATCTTCGTCTTAAGTCTCAGACTCTAAGACAAAGGTCGTCAGGTAAACAGTCACACACGCAATTCATTCTGTTTCTTAAATTTTGTACATAATCCATGTTAAATTAGTAAATTAAACAAACTAGGCAAAGTTAATGAGTTTTCTAAGAAATAAGTATTTCAAGAGCATTAAGTATGGACTCCGATGCGATCTATGCTAAAGTCACTGTGCTGCCATGTATAAAAAAAAGAAAAAGAATTTCTTCCCGCCAATATGGCGAAGTCTTTATTTATCTTTTTTGCAATATTGCTATTTCTTTGCCTCACAATCGAAGTGAAAAGCAGAGTGTATAACTCGTACATAAAACCCCATTTTACCCTCCACTTGACTATCCATATATTGCATACTTGGATATATACGTCTCGGGTAAAATGATACGTTTTATGCACTTGTTGTACAATCTACTATTAATGGGTAGTAGAAGGTAGTAGGAAAAAAGTTCGACGATTCCTAAACAATAATATTATTTTATCTAATTATATGAATAAAAACTTTTTGACTTAAACTTCTTTATACTCTTATCGACCACTGCACTACACTAGTGTCCCCTAATTTTATTTAAAAAAACTATGCATCTTCTTGTCTCGCTTTTATTCTGCCATCCCTATCAGCACAGCCGTCTCTATCGTCTTCTCGATAGATATGGCTGTGCTATCAGACATAATATTGACTGCAATGGACTGCATAATTTCAAATGCAGTCTTATTTATTGGTAGTTTGATTGTTCCTGCACAGTGTGATTGGTTCATTTTAAATTCCTGCAGCGCCAAGAGAGGTTGATTGTAAGGTTTTATTTGTGTGCGGAATTAATGCTTACAGTAGGAAGGAGGAGTAGGAACACACACATTTATAGACGCGGCGACATCGGTCCTCGAGCAATCAAGCTGTCATTATTACACATCTATTTAGTATTATATTTCGTCGCTTCATTCTTCAGATATATTTACCACATTGTAGTCCTTCTACCCTGCAGGCAACTTCGCACGTATTATTTTAAGACATTCATTTGACTAAAATGTCACCTCACTGACTACGGTTTTCTGATCGTCATTCTTTTATCGTGCGCGGCAACGAGCACAAGTGTCTAGTCAAACTCGTCGCAAGATTTTAAAATCATGCCTAAACGAAATGCAGCGGAAAAAATAGATTATTATAATGCAAAAATCGTTAAATTACAACAAAAGTGTAATAAACGTCGGCGTGTTATTGTGTATTCATCATCGTCAGACTCTGAAGAAAATTCGGGTAAGTTATACATTAAGTAATATTAACAGTGTAAAAGTGATACAAAACACAACGCCGACATCTGTAAGCTTTCGGTGGTTAACTGCGGGTTAACACGAAGGAATAGTGAGATGCTAAAAATCACCTGGTGGTTGACCGAGGGTCAACACGACGGTTTATGTGACTTTTAAAAGGTTGTCGTTCTATCCGAATCATTGTGTTACATACTTAAATAAATCTTGTGCGTAAAAATTATATATAGATTATTTTAATTAATTTCACAATTACCCACAATAAATAAAAATTTTCTTCTTGTGATCAGATAACGGAGCACAAGTCTTGGAGCACAATGATATACCTACAACGACACCTTTATCACTGCAAAATGCAGATGAAGCCATTATGCAAACAGTACCAGAGGCCAGTGAAGAGCAACCGCCGGAGCTCGATCCCGAGCTACTACAGGCTTTAGGCGAGGCTGCTAATGACGTCCCAGTTTATGGACCTAACATCCATCATAATTTGGCTCAACGATGGTTACCCATTCTGAAAAAAGGTGTACCACAAGAATCCCGTGAAAAAATGTTATCACAGTATGCTTTCCCCGAGAATTGCAAGTTGCTAAAAGCACCCAACTTGAATGTCGAATTAGCAGCTGCAGTATCTGATTTAGTTAGAAATAGAGATAAAAAACTGCAAACTAACCAGGACCAACTTGGCCTAGGTATAACGGCTATAAGCCGTGCTATGACTTTACTTTTAACTGGGGATGACAAAATACAGGCAGTAAACATTTTATCGGATGCATGTCGTATACTTAGTGATTTACATTTCACGCAAACTCAAATACGAACGAAATTAATCACGCCCGGTTTGGAAAAGTCCTTTCTCTCCGTCATTAAAGACGAAGACAGAGACGAAACTCTGTTTGGTTCGAAACTCTCGGAAAAAATTAAAGCCTCTAGGGCTATTGAAAAACAGGGTATGCAAATTAAAAAACCCGTAATACCGAAGCCGTCAACATCAGCCATGCCTAGTACATCAACCCAGCGTCTACCCCCTCGCTACCAGGGAAACTGGTCAGGCCCTTCCCGCTCGAGCAGGGGGGGGGCGCACGTCAACATACAGGACACCGACGATGATGCCGACGACGTCTCGCCCGTACCGGCGCTCCGCACCGTCGACATCGAGCCGCCCGCCACCGTCCTCAAACAACAAGCGTGCTTAAATTCAACAGTGTCCCAGGTACATGCTGGCAGGCTGCGGCATTTTTATAAATGTTGGCTACGTGTTACTGATAATTCAGTTGTTTTAAGATGGATACGTTTTGGTTATAAAATACCATTTGATTGTAAAGTATATCAGAACGCAATTCCTTCCCGTAATTCACTGTCTTGTAAAGAGAAACAAGAAATGTTTCTAGCAATTCGTAATTTAATTGAGCTAGGTGCGATAGAAAAATGCGAACCTGATAAGCATCAGTTCTTGTCTAGCATCTTTTTAGCATCAAAACCTAATGGTGGTCATAGATTCATACTGAATCTAAAACAACTAAATAAATTTATTCCTCCATCTCATTTTAAGATGGAAGACCATAGGACTGCATCAAAAATGATTACAAATAACAGTTTTATGGCTACTATTGACCTGAAAGAATTTTGAAAGACCTTATTTAATGGTTCCCGTACATCCGGAACACCGTAAATTTTTGAGATTTCAATTTTATGGCAAAAATTCGAAAGAAACTTTATATGAATTTAAAGCTATGCCCTATGGACTTTCATCTGCCCCACGAACTTTTACCAAAATTATGAAGGTAGTTATAACTCATTTAAGGCAAAAAGGCCACAAATCAGTTATTTACCTTGATGACCTACTTTGTATTGGGGATAGCTATGCTGAATGCCTTTACAATGTTAACGAGACTTTACAGTTACTTTATTGCTTGGGTTTTGTAGTAAACAAAGAAAAAAGTTCGTTAATCCCAAAGCAATGTTGTAAATTTTTGGGTTTTATGTATAACTCCATGGATATGACAATATCACTTACTGATGATAAACGCTCCAATATCAATAATTTAGTACTAAAGTACTCTCGATTACCTGTATGTACGATTAGGGATCTTGCTCATCTAAATGGAGTACTCACCTCAGCTTGCCCAGCAGTGCAATATGGTTGGCTTTATACCAAAAGGCTTGAAAGATTAAAATACCTTGCACTTGCGAAACACAGTAATTACGAAGCAAAGATAACTCTTTCAGATTTTATCCTACCTGATTTACAATGGTGGGCAAATAATATTCTCGTTACTAAAAATTCTTTAGCGATTCCTGAATGTGACTTCGAAATTTTTACTGATGCTTCGAAAACTGGCTGGGGAGCTTGTTGTGGTAAAGAGCGCGTTAACGGGGGGTGGACAGATAACGAAAAAAATTGTCATATTAATTATCTAGAACTGCTTGCAATTTTTCTCGCTTTAAAAAGCTTCGCTCATACTTTAGTCAGGAGAAATATACTATTGCGTGTTGATAATACAACAGCAATTAGCTGTATTAATAGGATGGGAGGAGTTCAGTTTCCCCACCTGAGTGACTTAAGTAGAACCATTTGGCAGTGGTGCGAAGAGCGGAATATATGGTTATTTGCATCGTACATTAATACCAAAGAAAATACAATTGCTGATTATGAATCGAGAAAAATAAATCCCGACATAGAATGGCAGTTAACCGAATTAGAATTCAAGCGTGTCGTAAGAAGTTTTGGAAAACCTACCATAGACTTATTCGCTTCTCACACCAATGCTAAATGTGAAAAATACGTTTTCTGGAAACGAGACCCCGACGCGTGCAGTGTAGATGCGTTTACGCTAAATTGGAGTGATGAGTTCTTTTACGCTTTTCCCCCCTTCACACTTATACTAAAATGTATTCAGAAAATTATTAGTGAAAAAGCTACAGGTATTCTGGTGTTTCCGTATTGGCCATCACAACCATGGTTTCCCATACTAAATAGCATACGAAAAGCAAATATTTTATTTTTTAAACCTAATTCATATACGATATCGTCCTTTTCCAGGACTCTCCCCCTGGATCCGAGACCATTTACCCTGGCTGCGACTCTGCTCTCAGGACAGCATTTGCTTCAAGAGGAACACCAAATCCCGCCTCAGACCTAACAATGGCATCAATTGCAAAGAACACATTCCTCCAGTACAATGTAACTTATAAATTATGGTGGCATTTTTGTGTAACTAACAGATTGAATCCCTACGCTGCTACATTATCCTCAGTGATATTATTCTTGACAGAACAATTTAATAAAGGATCCGCGTATGGCTCCTTAAATAGTCACCGTTGCGCCTTATCTTTGCTTTTAGGAACCGAATTAGTCAATAGTGATCAAGTTAAAAGATTACTAAAGGGTGCCTATAAACTGCGACCAGCCGTACCTAAGTATACAAACACTTGGGATCCGCAAATAGTTTTAAATATGATTGCTACTTGGATACCCAACCGGTCTCTCCCAATAGAAAAACTTACCAAAAAGCTAGTTATCCTTCTAGCATTATGTACGGGACACCGCGTGCAAACTCTTTCCCTAATAAGAACTAAAAATATAAAAATGTCTGTATCAGGTATAAATATTGGGATAACAGACGCAATCAAAACATCTGCAGCCGGACGGGACCAACCAGTTTTAGTTCTCCCATATTTTAACGAAAATCGCGCGATTTGTCCTGCTACTGTACTGGAGGACTATGTTCACGTAACTAACTCATTAAGGCCGGAGTCGGCAGACCGTCTCATTCTCACTTATAAGCGACCATATAGACCAGCATCTGCTCAATCCATCAGTAGATGGATAAAGCAAGTGTTGGAAGTGAGCGGCGTAGATGTGACCAGGTTCGGCGCGCACAGCACGCGCCACGCCTCCACCTCTGCGGCGCGAGCTTCTGGCTTAACAGTAGACGCCATTAGGAAAGCAGCTGGTTGGAGCACTAACTCCCAGAATTTTGCCAAATTCTACCATCGTCCGTTAGCGGACGAAGGCACTTTTGCGAGATCAGTCCTTTCTTTGGGACCTCAATAATGTAATGATTATAAGAAATTATGATTCAACGAATAATGGTGATTTAATAGTACATGCATAACTTAAAAACTTTATTTTGTTAAAAAATCGTTTTGTTAAAAATAAATAAAAATGACCAATAAAAATGATTAATAATTATCTACACAAAATTTATTACTCTAAACATCTACAATGTGGTAAATATATCTGAAGAATGAAGCGACGAAATATAATATATGATCAAACGAACTTGCAAGTGAAGTTCGATCGATATTATATGAGTACGCTTCATTCGAAGATATATACTCCCACCCTCCCAACACCCATACAAATTTTGTGCTTCTTATCTGTTTACTCTAAAAAATGACGATCTGGGGGCCGATTCTCAGGCAATCGAGAAAAGTTCACTTTTATAAGCTCGAAATTCAAATATAACACAGTTTTTGTATTGTCAGAATTTCACAATCGAAAAAGTTCGATCGAAAACCAGTCGAACGCTACGAGTGGTAAAAACCAATAGATGTTCGTATACGAACTAAGCTGTCAAAATGAATTTGTTGACATGTGAGACAGCTTAGTTTGTTTGAAACGATCTAACTTTTCAATAGAAACCACAAACAAAATGTTCGACATACGAATTACCACACTGAAAAAGTTCGAATGCCTGAGAATCGGGCCCCAGGGGGCCGATTCTCAGGCAATCGAGAAAAGTTCACATTTATAGCTCGAAATTCAAATATAACACAGTTTTTGTATTGTCAGAATTTCACAATCGAAAAAGTTCGATCGAAAACCAGTCGAACGCTACGAGTGGTTAAAAACCAATAGATGTTCGTATACGAACTTAGCTGTCAAAATGAATTTGTTGACATGTGAGACAGCTTAGTTTGTTTGAAACGTTCTAACTTTTCAATAGAAACCAAACAAAA